>JABMIG010000269.1:0-194614 GCA_013187285.1 Cyclotella cryptica | reverse complement strand
ATCGGTCATGCCATGTAGCTTTGAGGAGAAAACTATCCCCCCTGTACGTCTTATTGACAATGCCTGAGTGGTCAGGGCCAGAGATCATGTCTGTTAGGAGTGCTACATCGAACCAAGCGACAAAGACAAAGTTGCGTGGCAGGGTTCAAGTAATCCTGCAAAACAAACACAGACACTGCTCTGCCCACTATCAAAAATAATGTCCCTCCAAGACACCCAGGACAAAATGTCACCGTCAGCTACCTTTCTCCCTGCAGCTTGTGTCATTGCACTGGAGCCTGAAAAAACTAGCAATGGAGTCTGCAAAATTCTTCTAACAGCGCCTGGACAAAACTCTCTGCAAAAAAAGCATTGGAACTAACAGCTAACGCCCAGCATCCCTGTTGCAGCGGAGGAGCCTGTTAAAAACTTGCAGTCAGTGGAGCCTGAGAAAAACTCACAGCGGACAGTATCTAAACGTCACACAGGAGCATATTGAAAACTCACAGCAGATCATATTAAAACTCGCGATGGAACATAGCGGAACGGAACATATTGAAAACTCACCTGAGCCTGTGAAAAACTCACAGCAGAGCCCGTGAAAAACTTGCAGCAGAGCCTGTGAAAAACTCGCAGCAGACACTGTTAAAAACTCGCAGCTGACACTGTTAAAAACTTGCAGCAGAGCATATTGAAAACTCACCTGAGCATGTGAAAAACTCACAGCGGAGGAGCCTGTGAAAAACACACAGCGGACACTGTTAAAAGATAGCAGCGGAGAATGTGAAAAACTCGCAGCTGACACTGTTAAAAACTTGCAGCGGAGACTGTTAAAAACTCGCAGCAGACACTGTTGAAAACTTGCAGCGGACAATCTTAAAAACTCACCTGAGCATGTGAAAAACTCACAACGGAGGAGCCTGTTAAAAACTTGCAGCAGAGACTGTTAAAAACTTGCAGCGGAGACTGTTAAAAGCTAGCAGCGGAGACTGTGAAAAACTCGCAGCGGAGACTGTCAAAAACTCGCAGGGGACACTGTTAAAAACTTGCAGCGGACACTGTTAAAAACTTGCAGCGGACACTGTTAAACACTCGCAGCGGACACTGTTAAACACTTGCTGATGACACTGTTAAAAACTCGCTGCTGACACTGTTAAAAACTCGCTGCTGACACTGTTAAAAACGCGCTGCTGACACTGTTAAAAGCTCGGTCCTGACACTGTTAAAACTGGCAGCAGAGCCTGCAAAAATTCACACAGCAGAGCCTGTAAAATACTCACACCGGACCCTGCAAAACATCACACAGCGGAGAGCAAATTGACTATCCCCCAACCGCATTATTTGCCCCCAGTGCAAGCTTCATTCCTCCTGTCAGCAAACCCTTCTCCCCTCATTTGCAAAATTATATCCATGTTGCAAATGAAATGGTCCCTGTTGCAGACAAAAAAATAATGTGGGTGAAATTTTGGGCTGCCTGCAGAATTTTCCCGCCCAATCGACAACAAATGATGGACACAAGACTCTAGAGGTTACTTTTTCAGGGTCTAGTTCTTTCTCTATTTTGCCAGTTATATAAAATAAATAAGCCCCACAAGCATTTATTATAATAAAAGTATTGTGAGCATTTCTTCAATGACAGAAAATGCTTGGATATATACTTTGGAATCAATCAATATACCATTCGTTGGAGAGAGAGAGTTCTCAGCTTATAGTTGTAGTTATAGTTGAGGGACCTATAGTTGTGATTTCTATCCTATAAGTCAACTATAGGCACCTGTAGGGAGAGTTATAGTTGAGCTCTTGCAACTATAACCACAGCTATATTTCCGGTAGCAGTGTATAGTTTGGCTCCTAACTATAGATTCTAACTATTAGTCAACTATAGATCACGGTGAGAACTGAAAAAGCAACTCCGAAGAGTGGTGGGAGTAGTGAATGAGTACTCCTTTGTTCCTTAAAACGTAACTTTATTGTTTTTGATGTCGCATTGGTGGGAGTTTCATGAAACTTCATTGTTTGACCAAAAACAATTTTTGCGTACTTCAATTTATACCAATGAAGGACTACCTCTGTTTTCACATGACTTATTTTTAATAGATAGAAATCCAGTAGATTAGAATCCAGCTTCGTACAGAGTTTATTTTTATTACTGAAAATGATGGGATCAATCGGATTTGGTACAAATCAAGTACAATCTGGCCATATGATAATTCAGGTCATGAACAGGATTCAATCAGGACCTGCAGTGTCAACGCTAGTATTCAACCAACCATTCCAATGAAAAAGTTGCCACATATCCCAACCTAAAGAACAGTAGATTCACATTAAAATAGAACACACCACTCCAACGAATGCTATCCACCCCCCACCCCACCCCTATGGTACTTGTAACTGGTCATAGTGCATTTGTATCACTGATATTAAAAACACCCTCAACCTCTCCCCTCCTACTTTCAAGAACTCCCTCTCACTACTCATTTGTATCACTGATGTAAAACCACCCTCAAACTCTCCCTCCTACTTTCAAGAGCTCCCTCTCATAACTGATACAACCCGAAACTCTACCTTCCCAAACTGCAGTGTGACGAACAGCTTTGGTGCACCACCAAGGATCCCTTGTCACCTCAAGATCACATAATCTATGGTAACACATATCTTGCTTCCCAGCATTTGAATGACATGCAGACTTGCTCCTATTACCTCGGACACCCTTGGGTTTGTTTTTGTCATAATACCCCATACATGTTGCATATTGGCATAAACCATTTCCACTAACTGCCCTCTATAATACAAATAGTGTTCTCTCGGTCGTATTGTATGGGCCTCCAGTCTTTGTGATAAAGAGCTCTTTCTTGTTTCTATAGTTTGTTTGAAAAAAATGTAATGAAGTAAGCTGGTCATGAAGCAGAGACCAAATTATAGGCCAGAAGAGTATCCTCACCGTCTATGTAGTGTATTGCAGAAGAAGTCACAGTGAACAATCATTAGAAACAGGGGGAACATAGCAGAACGTGTAAAATATTGTTGATTGTCCAGTCTTGCTAAGCAACAAACAAGTCATGTCATTACTTAGCAGGGAATATAGAGACAGGTCAGTAATTTTCACTAAAATTTTGCATGAGGAAAGAGAAGATTTGAAGAAGAAGCTTGAAAAAATGGATGAAAAGGAGGAGGAAGACCACTCACCTTAAATTTTGGTCTTACCCGAATTGGATGGCAAAAAGTCACCATCCACTGCCCAGGACAGCGCAGAAAAGAACAACATTGAAGACGAATGGGGTGATAAACATTGAAAAAGCACTTACATTTCCTGAATTGCCGTTGTCCCATCTGTCAAGTAAAAAAATCGGCCTGTAGAAATGGTGTGATTCCTCATAAAGTACAGGGAATCTGGCCAAACCAAGCAACAGGATGGTCGTGGGTGATGTTGCGGTGAGGGCAATTGTGGCAGACTAGGTTTTGTGACGGTATTTGCCGAGATTGAGGTGATGCAGTGGCGGCGGCGGAAATCCTCATGTCAAGGAAGAGTAGTGTAGCGATTTTATTATTTTTCTATGTTCTGTAGAATCTGATACGATAGGTACGAACGCCAGATGTAACGCATCAGGCTACTTTTACAATTATACTGGTAAAGAGGACGCACTTGGTGTCACTCAGGTTCACTTTGTGTCACTTGGTTTCACAAGGACTTGGTTTTACGCACTTGGTGTCACTTAGTGTCACTCGGTTTCACTTGGTGTCACTCGGTTACACTTTGACCTCACTTGGTTTCACTCGGTGTCACTTTCAAGTCACTCGGTTTCACTTGGTGTCACTCGGTTTGACCAAATCTCTTCATTCCTGCATGTCTTGGGTTCACTCGGGTGTGCTCTGACAGTTGAACAGAGTATTTTTTCTCCGTTCAGAGAAAAAACCGCTTGGTGTTAATTGGATACATTTTATTGCCAAAAAACACGTTTTCCGGGAAGTTGCAGGACTAGCAAGATTCTGGAGCTTTGTTCTGCGGTAGATAAGAAGGCTTGGATGGTTTGGCAAAAGGTACAGCCATTGCAGTCATTTTGAGTAACAAAATGACTGTGATCGGATCAGAGTTTCATATCACAGTATAGGAAGAAACGCAACAGTTAAGGTATTGAGTACAGTTCCAGCACTTTGTGCCCAATGCCAGAACTGGCCACCCAGTGTCAAATCTACGCAAGGGCCACAAAACCTGCGATGACAGCTCAATCAATGGCACAATGACTGCTCGAATTTGCGAGAGCGATGCAGGCTCAAACGAGCAAAAATGAGGACGTCTCAAACAAGTGGAGTGATGCAGGCGCCAATTTGCAAGAGCGATGAGGCTCCAATTTGCAATAGCGATGCGGCTCCAATTTGCAAGAGCAATGCGGCTCCAATTTGCAAGAGTGATGCGGCACATTTTTGCAAGAGCGATGCCGGCTCCAATGTGAGAGAGTGATGCAGGCTCAAATTTGGGACAGCGATGCCAGCTCAAATTTGCGACATCGATGCCAGCTCGAATTTGCGACATCGATGCCGGCTCGAATTTGCGACATCTATGCCGGCTCGAATTTGCGACATCGATGCCGGCTCAAACAAGGGAGAGCGATGCCGGCTCGAACAAGGGAGAGCGATGCCGGCTCGAACAAGGGAGAGCGATGCCGGCTCGAGCAAGGGAGAGCAATGCCGGCTTGAATTAATTTGCGACATCGATGTCGGCTCGAATTTG
This sequence comes from Cyclotella cryptica, assembly GCA_013187285.1. Lineage (NCBI taxonomy): Eukaryota > Bacillariophyta > Thalassiosirophyceae > Thalassiosirales > Thalassiosiraceae > Cyclotella > Cyclotella cryptica. The sequence goes on along the minus strand of JABMIG010000269.1, from coordinate 189,906 downwards.
CAACATCGAAGCCGGCTGGAATTTGCGACATTGATGCCGGATCAAATTTGCGACAGTGATGCCGGCTCGAATTTGGGACAGCAATGCCGGCTCGAATTTTGACAGCAATGCCGGCTCCACTGCAAACGAAAAACACCGGTAACCTCCCCGTACACTCAAGTGTACGGGGAGGTTACCGGAGCCCCCAGAATGGTATCTTCCGGTAACCTCCCGGTACACTTCTGTAACCCTCCGGTAAACTAGTGTACGGGAGGGTTACCGAGTCTACCGGAGGTTACCGGAAATTTGTGACCAAGAGGAGCTTTTCGATTTTTTTCTACGTACGATAGGAATTGGTACTTTTTTACAGGAAAACAGACTTCTCAGTAAGTCTTAGAATCGATATCAATCTAATTAGTGGCTATAACTGCATTGCTTAGTAGCTAAAAAATGTTTACCGGTGTCATACCGGAAGTGTACGGGAGGGTAACCGGAAGTGTACGGGAGGGTAACCGGAAGGTTACGGGAAGGCTACCGGAGAGTACCGGAGGGTTACTGGAGCATACGGGAGGCCTACTGGAACGTTACAGGGTTACCGGGAGGGCTACCTACTGTTGAACTGCAATAATAGACTATGTGCAATTTATCTCCACTAATATAATTAAACATACTACATTTACATATTTAGGGGGCCCGCCCAACTCATCGCCCACCAAAAGGACACAGGTGCCAAAATTTCAGCCCCAAGCTGCTCCAAGATGAAAAACGATACTGTGGAAAATAATATCACCAAGGTAGAAGAAAATTAATTATTCAATTGAAACTAAGCTGAAATGAAAACAATTGAAATATAGTATGACTTCAATAAATCACCAGAAAAAATTACATGCCTCTGCCAAACATTGTTGGCAACACGGCGGTGCAAGGCGAAATGCCAAACTCAGTCTGTGGACTGAGTTTTGGCTGTTCCCTTGCCTGGCCTGATATAAAATAATTGAAAATTAGATGTAGTCAAGCTAAGGTGTAAAAATAATTGTATTCAATGCAACTCACCACCAAAATATACCCGCCCCTGCCAAATGTTGTTGGCAACACGGCGGTGCAAAGCAAACTCCCAAACTCAGTCTGTGGACTGAGTTTTGGGGATTTCAGAACTGGGCCTGTAACTATTTAATTGAAAAAAAAAATGTGTTGAGTATAATAGGGTGAAAAAAGTTGAGTTCATCAAAACTCACCATCAAACTATACCAGCCGCTGCCAATTGGTGTTGGCAACACGGCAGGCCAAGGCGGAATGCCTAACTCAGTCTGTGGACTGAGTTTCGGCCATTTCGCCCGTAGACCTGTAACTATCTAATTGAAAAAAATGGACGTGTGGTGAGTAAAATATTGTAGAACATGAAGAGTTTTAAATATCTTACCTTCAAACTATACCAGCCGCTGCCAATTGGTGTTGGCAACACGGCGGGCCAAGGCGGAATGCCTAACTCAGTCTGTGGACTGAGTTTCGGCCATTTCGCCCGTAGACCTGTAACTATCTAATTGGAAAAAAATGGACGTGTGGTGAGTATAATATTGTAGAACTTGAAGAGTTTTAAATATCTTACCTTCAAACTATACCAGCCGCTGCCAATTGGTGTTGGCAACACGGCGGGCCAAGGCGGAATGCCTAACTCAGTCTGTGGACTGAGTTTCGGCCATTTCGCCCATAGACCTGTAACTATTTAATTGAAAAAAATGGACGTGTGGTGAGTATAATATTGTAGAACATGAAGAGTTTTAAATATCTTACCTTCAAACTATACCCGCCGCTGCCAATTGGTGTTGGCAACACGGCGGGCCAAGGCGGAATGCCAAACTCAGTCTGTGGACTGAGTTTCGGCCATTTCCCCCATAGACCTGTAACTATTTAATTGGAAAAAAATGGACGTGTGGTGAGTAAAATAGGGTGAAAAACAATGAGTTCATGAAAACTCACCACCAAAGTATACCGGCAACACGGCGGTCCAAGGCGGGAGGGATAACTCAGTCTGTGGACTGAGTTTCGGCCGTTCCCATGATGGGCCGGTGGGGTATCAGTGATGTAATTAATTGAAAAAATAATACTATGTGTGATGTGAAAGCAGTGAGAGGGCACACTACTATGGTACGATATAGTACCATACACCATATTGTCCAATGTGCATAGGTATTGTAGTTGCTTCTGGGTCAAGCACCGTTGTAGGTAGTCTGGTTACGTACTACAATAACTTTCTTATCATGCACGAATAGCCATGCAAGAATCAGGCAAAGTCAAATAGGAATAAGTAACAACCACATAGACACACACCACACCAAATTTCAGCCCCACTTATGTTCCATTTTTTGGCGCGGTCACAGAGTCATGTGAATGAATACAAAGGAATAAGTAAGAAATACGTAGACACACTGCACGAACTTTCAGCCCCACTTATTATTCTTGTGTGTTCTCATTTTTGTCCCAGTCACTTCTGATACTACCATATTTTGAAAATACGAATTTAGGCCCTATACGCACTCACAAAATAAAATCATAAACCAAGCCTAGAATTGAAACCAAAACTAGGCCCAACATCTTATCTTTGATTAAAAGACTCGTGATTCAGTTAGTTTCAGTCATGAACTTCCGGTACGCCATCCGTACACTCTGATGCTTTTTTGTGTCAAAACTTAGCGTGATAAACGAAAATGCGGCCTAAGTAATGTAAAAAAAATCCGGTAACCCTCCCGTACACTCTTGAAATTCCGGTAACCTCCCCGTACACTCTGACGTTTTGCGAGTGTACGGGGAGGTTACCGGTGTTTTTCGTTTGCAGTGTGAATCTCGGCCACTTTGTCGCCTAACAGGTTGTTTAACGACAAAATTATTCAAAAAAGAATGTTTTGTATTTTGTACTCTTTTGAACACACACACTGTGAAAATTACTTTTTACATTCAAGTGTTGTGACACAACCACATACTCTGAACTACTTTTGTGCAATGCACTGCACTATTAGGTTATGCTGTTGGAGAAGGATCCCCAGCTAATGGTGTATCTATGTTTGACCTAAGCCGGCAGTAATTGAAAAGTAGTTGTAGATAAGGAAGTAAAAAAGGATGTTCCAGTTGTTTGGAATTTTAATTTATGAGCTATTGAAATGATCAACAAATGAGGATTGCTTAATGGTGATCCTCTCAATTTTATCATGTAAATCATTGTAGTTAACAAGTAGAATATTGGAGGCTAGTGTGTCCAATATTTACAGAGAAGCTCTCACACTGCAATTTTTCCAGTTGAGAAAGTATCACACTTTCAGGCTCTTCAGTTGAGCAGTTGGGGCTTGTCAACTGCTTTATCTAACTCATTGTTTCTGAGGTTTATACTTTCCAGGTATGTACCTCAAATATATTCCTTCTGAGAAGGTTATGAGTTGAGCTGTTGTATACTTCCCTTCTACAGTGGGAATAGTATTTGAACTTGTGGCCTGAAGATGGGGCCTGGTTGGACCAGGGGTACCAGTAGGTATCCTTGGCTCATGTCACTCACCCCCACGAACGGAGCGATAAGGTGTCAATGCACACGAAAAAGAAAACCTCCTGAGGAATAAAAGAAACCTCGAGGGGGAAAATAAGATGGTGTAGCATATGACAAAGCGTAAGCCTTTAGGAGGAGGAAAGGGTGAGGTACACAGGGTAGTTATTTTATTCAAAGTATGGTGTAACTCTCCTGATGTTAAGTTGCTCGGACTTAGTTCCACTTTGAACCCTTATTGTGCCATTCGTATGAACTGACGTGATGTCCAAGGATCACTTTCATACTGGCTCTCTGTTTTGCAGAAGATACCGTCTTTTCGCAGCAGTACTTTGTCACCGGGTTGGTAGTCCCAGTCTACGCAAGATGCATTCTCCCGTCTTGTGTTACGGTCTGTTTGCCGTTGTCTATATTCTCCTATTTTAGTCCAGTCAGCAATGTAGGGGATGTCAAACAACATGTCCCTACCAAAGATGGCTGCGCCTGGTGAAGTCTTTAGTACTGTGTGATAGGTAGAGCAAACGGCCCATGCAGCATTTGTGAGAAGTCAGCAATGTCACTCTCGCTGATGGTATCGGCCATATCCAATTCAGCTGTGCGGAGCATCGCCATGATTGTTTGATGCACTCGCTCGAGTATTGCGTTCGCTTGAGGGTTTTTGACACTGGTTGGCTTACGCTTCAGACCGTATGATTCACAGAGGGCCTCGACGTGAAGTTTAAATTCACTTGCATTTTTGTAGATAATATATTGACTACGTGGGTAATGGCTAAACCAGGTCCTATTAACTAAATTACCTACTGTTGCTGATGTCTTGTCAAAGTAGGGTTGTTGCTCTTGGACATGTGTGTCTTTGCTCCTTTGCCCCTTTGTACCCGTGGGAATGTCAAGCTCCTGAAGCTGTGATACCGGCAACTCTACAATTTCAAACCAGCTTGTTGCAGGATTGATTATTGTGATGCACATGAAGTCAATTTGTGTCTTGTCCTTGCCCTTGAGGGTGTACGGTCCTATCATAGAGCCTCCCAGGGGTTGGTGTTTGCAAGTTTTGTTGGCAGCTTCCCGTATTTTGTCTGCCTACGCTTGTTCACCTGGCAACTGTGACACTTTTTGACATGTGATTGGACTGTCGTTCTGAGACGTTTCCAATACATCGACAGACAAAGAGTTTCTTCGAGACGTTTAGTCCCGGGGTGCTGTAGGTAGTGGTGAAACCAAGCTACCGCACTGTGTTGGAGGCTTTTTGGAATAACCATTTTGCCATCCTTACAGAGTACTTTTATGTTCTCAACTAATTGAGTTGAGTAGCCTTTGTTTAGTAAGCTGTCATCTTGTTGTTGTGCCTCTGCTATCTCTCTGGTCATGAGTGGATAGATGGATTCCTCTTTGTTGCAATTAGCAAACACCTGGTTCATGGATTCCTGGGTGGATGCTAGGGATGCTTCTTGCTATGAGGTGTTGTGGTAGCACCAACACTGGGCGAAAGTCATCCAGGTTGACCTGTCATCTGTGACGGGTCCATAGTCCAGTCATGAGATGGCGTCCGCAACTGTGTTGTGGATGCCTTTGATATACACGATGGTGGGGCCATACTCTTCTAAGAGTAATCTCCAGCGGTACACTTGATCAGAGGTCAGACCTAGAGCATCCTGCATTAGATTCTTGTGGTCAGTGTATACCGTAATTTGTTGTCCCCAAAGCATGCCCTCAGTTTCCTACTGAAGAACGCCAGCCGCCTGTTGTTTTGAGTAATCACAGCACCCAATTGAAATTTTGAACTATCTGTGTAAATCTCAAATCCCTGGGAATAGTCAGGGTAGGCCAAGGTAACATCGCGAGCGATAGTTGCCTTTACAGTGTCTAATGCTTGCTGGTGGATGTCATCCCAATGTCACGGCTTTTTCTTTGTTCTATTAGCCCTTGTGACTTTGGTGTGTCCACATTCATCAACTAAGTTGGTTAATGGTGCAAGTATTTCATTGCGTCTTGCCCAAATGTCTCTGTAGTATTGGACCATGCCCAAGAACCTACGGAGCTGTTTAACATTCTAAGGCGGTGTTAATGCGAGGATTGCCTGTACCTTTTTTGGTTGTGGTTTTATCCCGTCTCTGGATAGCCCATATCCTAGGTATTCTGTCTTCACGGCACAGAAAGACGACTTGCGTGCATTCACCGTCAAGCATGCGTCTCGCAACCTAATGAAGACCCTTCTGAGTTTAGTATGGTGATCTTCTAGGTTTCCCTTGCTGATGCATAGTAAATCATCAAGATAAGTTCGCACGAACTCAAGGGTCGCCATTAGCTCAGACATCTTAGCCTGGAAGATGTCGGGAGAACATGCAACGCCCATTGGTAACCGCAGGTAAGAGTACTTACCCCACGGAAAGATAATTGTGCATATTTGGACGCATCTGGATCCAATCTAATGGTATAATAGCCCATATTTAGGTAAAGGGCTGTGGCATAAGTAAAGCCTTCTAGTTCTTGTAGAACAGTGCTGATTTGGGGAATGGGAAACGGTTTTCTCACTATACGTTTATTTACTTCCCTAAAATTGCTAACAACCCGTACGGTGTTGTCCTTTTTGGGTATGATGAATGTGGGAGATGCCCATTCAGAATCATCTTGCCATTTGAGTACCCCTAAGTCACATAGTCGTTGTACCTCTCTTATTGTTATTTCTATGTGCTTCTTGGGTATGGGAAAAGGCCTGCCGTGGTATGGCTGTGCTCCTTCCTTTAACTGGAGGGAGACCGGCTTACAATCCCATTCACCTAGTTTCCCGCTAAATAACTCCTCAAACTCTTGTAGGAGCTCCAGTAACTTTGCTTGTTCTGGGCCACTTAGGTGTGTGCAGTTGTCTCTGACAATTGCCCTGAGATCCGCTTTTTCATATTTAGCGTCTAGTATTTTTATGAGACGTTTTGTTGCCTCCAGAGCTCTGTGGTTCCTTTGATGTCTCTTGGTAGATGCTATTATTCATAGTCCAAGCTTTTTCCACAGAAGCTTTTGTCTTTAGTTTGTTGATGTCTCTCATTGGCAGTGAGATGTCATCTACTGTGATTTCCTTTGTCCGAAAGTCTAGGACAAATCCTAACTCTTTCAAGGTATTACTACAAAGAATGAGGTCAAACCCTGGCTTGGTCATGTCATCTTCCTTGTATTCCACAACATCAGGTTGTAGAAGGTATTCCTTGGAATGGGAGTATTCAAAGAATTTGACTCTGATCCTACCTCTTCCAGTTGTCTGGAAGCTCCCATTTGATGTATGCCAAGACTTTGGCACCTGCCTAGTAAGGTAGGGAAAAGGCTTGTCTTTTCCTTTAGGAAGGAAAATAAGGTCTCCATCAGACCCAGAGTCCAATAGGACTTTTATCTTATTACTGGGGCAACTCCACAGAGGTTGTTTGTAGGCTCTGCCGGATTGACTTTCGGTCGCTGGTTGCATTATGGCAACTAATGCCATGACACCAAGGCGATCCTTGGTGTTTGTTGTCATCACTTCCTGTTTGTGATTGATATTGTAACTTACAATGGGCATGTTCACATCAGTCACAGTATGTTGTGTTTTATTACTGACAACTTTTTTGTTGTACAATTTTTTTAAGTTGGATGATGTCGTTGACTTCATTTTATTTCGAATTTTTAATTCGGGATTTTCTGTTTTGGAACAAGATTTTTTGATATCTCGGTTTTTGTGACAGTTGATTTAATTGATTTTGGATTTTGACTTTTATTAGTCAGGATAGCTTTACTCGGTCTGGGGGTAGTGTAACTGTCAACTGCAGTAGTTAATTTACATTTCTTACATCTACTTAATTCCCAGTGCTATCCGACCCGCACCTTCACGAACTGTCGTCGGAGTCGCTGTCACTTTCCGAGTCATTCGCGCGACGTTTCCTGCGCTTGCTAGACTTCTTACAGAGTGCTTTCTTCAACTCGGCCCAGACTATCTGTGCAAAGTTTGCACCTTCTGGTTTCCTTTCTTTCAAACCGGGCTTACCTGTGCCCCCATTCTTCTTGATAGGAGTAACATCATTGTTGTAACGGCGGCAGTCACGCGTGTTATGACTTTTGTGCGGCCCCCCATGCTTCCTACATAGCACCCAGTTGCTTTTCGGTCCAGCCCACCTTTTCGGGCTTCTTGGGGATGCGGGAGTCCATTGACTCCATCTTCCGCTTCGTATCAGCCCCTTTTGCTTTGGTCATATTGGCGGGCTTGTTATCGAGTTCCGCATTGTTCTCGATATTCTCTAGGACCAATAGTAGGGCCCTAGTACTGACCGGAGTGGTATTCTCCGTGAGGTCATTCTGGGTTTGCCACTTGGCTGGACACATGCGCAATAGATGAGTCGCAAGGTCAGCGTCATCAAGAGGCAATACTTTCTTGGTCGCCTGATTAGCCTTCGGGCTGTAATACAGGCAGGGCAATGTCTCAAGGTAGCTGTTGAGCTGTTCTACTCGGACAAAAAACTGATGAATCGAAACCCTGTTGGGCTTTTTTAATGTGTTCATGATATAGTACTTGAGGGCTTCGCCCGCGTCATGACGGAACACCTGCAATAGGTGAAACGTGACGCACTCGTGAAACGAGTCCCAAGTCTTTGTGGGAGTCTCCGTGTGCGGTACTCCCCTGATGTCCTCCCAAGGAGCTTTAGTCACTTGGGCCTTGATAATCTTCTCCCAGGGCTGATGTGCCTTGTCAGAGAGGAGGTTTCCATAAAGCTTGAAGGGCTTTGCTCCCGCCATTGCGATGGCAAGCTTCGCATCCTCTAGAGCTTTCAAAGCCTTGTCATACGCAGCCTTGGCTTCTACTAGGGCAGGTGAAACAGCCTCGGTAGTTGTACCGGGCGAATCTTGTTTATTGCCCTTCTTCTTTTTTTCAGCATTACGTACCATCACGTACTCCTGCTTGGCTAGTTCAGCCTTGATCTTGGCTGTTTCAACAGCCTTCTTGGCTGCCGCGAAGTCCGTGTCAAGCCCCATCTGCTCGTGTGAATCTCGGAGCGTACATGCAGTAGAAACTGCTCGGGAGTCCCGGATGCCCATACTGCCACCTTTAACTCGTTTCCCATATTAGGGAGAGTTAGCTTGAAATAGGTGGTCTTTTTGTCCTTCGCGAGGGCATCCTGCACGGGATCCTGCTCAGGAATGTACGTATAGGGAAGTTCTTCCCTCCAATGCCACATTTGCACTCCACCCACTTAAGCCCTTCAGGAATCGCTTTCACGGAGGACATGGCTTGTAGTTTCTCACCCAGGCTAGTGCCTAAGAAGAGCTTCTTGTAGGAACTCCTTGGTGGAATAAGAAAAAAATTGTTCACACGGTGAAGAGCGATGAACGTAGTACTCTGCGTGGTAGACCTTGCTTTTGTTTGACCGCCTGTGGGTCGTCGGGATGAGCCTTCATGTGGTTTAGATGCAAGCAACTTACCGAGTTTGGCTATCGTACAATAGTGACCTAAGCCGGCAGTAATTGAAAAGTAGTTGTAGATAAGGAAGTAAAAAAGGATGTTCCAGTTGTTTGGAATTTTAATTTATGAGCTATTGAAATGATCAACAAATGAGGATTGCCTAATGGTGATCCTCTCAATTTTATCATGTAAATCATTGTAGTTAACAAGTAGAATATTGGAGGCTAGTGTGTCCAATATTTATAGAGAAGCTCTCACACTGCAATTTTGCCAGTTGAGAAAGTATCACACTTTCAGGCTCTTCAGTTGAGCAGTTGGGGCTTGTCAACTGCTTTATCTAACTCATTGTTTCTGAGGTTTATACTTTCCAGGTATGCACCTCAAATATATTCTTTCTGAGAAGGTTATGAGTTGAGCTGTTGTATACTTCCCTTCTACAGTGGGAATAGTATTTGTACTTGTGGCCTGAAGATGGGGCCTGGTTGGACCAGGGGTACCAGTAGGTATCCTTGGCTTGTGTCAATGTTGTACAGCTGGGCACCAGACCTGAACGACATATAGTAGATATGGTATAAATTTTACGTGAACCCATCGCACATGCACTATAAATGTCCAAAATGGACCATTTCTTGTTTTTTCTGTCAAACTTGGAACGAAGATCTCAAAAATTCGCGATCTTACTGCCACTGCAATCGCAATATTATTCTAGATTGTTGAAAATTCGCAATCGCACTGCCCCTGCAATCACAATAATTCTAGATTGTTGCTGCCACTGCACACTAATTTATCCTTGCCCACATACACTACCACTTCCTAGAGAAGTCTTCACCCCCACTTCCATCACATACACTGCCCCAACTTTGCACTACGAGTCGTCATCACAAATACTATGAATACTCAACTTCTTAAGATAGTGGGCCTGACCTGCGGTGGTGATGGTCAAAGGTGTGTTGATCATGATATTTGTGGCAAAGAGGTGACGGTAGGATCCATCCTGATTGCCAAGAAAACATACAATATTCGCAAGGGTGAAGAATGTGTTGAAATCGTCCTATTTAAGGGCTCGTGTAAGGTGGGATACCTCGCAAAAGAGATGGTTCCGTACGCTGACTTTTTACACAACAAACGTATTGAAGCAATGACAGTTACTTCTGCAATGGATGGGGAGATCACCAGCAGGTTCCATCATTATCAGAATTATGGTTGTGTTGAAAAGATGATTGGTTAACAGGATTGCATAATGCTGTCATATTGATAAAGGTACGTGCATCGATTGAATATTATTATATAATTTATCTTTTGTTTATTACACTTACTAAGTTTCTTTTCTTGATTGGCATCTGTTTCATTTTCATTATTCCAATTGAAATTGGATGCGGCAACACTTTGTTATACAACTTTGAAATCAAAGTCTAAAGCAGCGAAGTTATTACAGTTACTTCTGCAATAGATGGGGAGATCATTTGCAGGTGCCATTATTATTAAAATTACGGTTGTGCCGTGGGAAAGATGATTGGTGAACATGGTTTATGGGTGGAGAAAGGATTGCAAAAAGATTGCATAGTACTAAAGGTATGTCCATCATTTGAATATTATTATTTAATTTATCTTTTGTTCATTACACTGACCAAGTTTCTTTTCTCATTTTGCATCTGTTTCAATTTCATTATCCCAATTGAAATCTGATGGGGCAACACTTTGAAACACAAATTTTGAATCAAAGTCTAAAGCAACTCTGTGAGTTTTCAACACTTTCTCATTCGCTTGGTCTTGCCTTGTGAAATTAATTTTTGTTGGCATTCATCTTCAGTATTTGCATCCATCTCCATCAGCTTGTACCCCACCATATATTGACGTGCTATTTTACTGAATTTCCTGACCATGTCTTTTGAAATCATCTCACAAGAAATGCATTTTGCAACGAGAGAATCAAAATTTTGCTTACCATTCTTCCTTTGGAGTGGTGCCCTTTGATACATTGCCTTCGAATATCCCCAGCTGTATTCGATACCTTCGCAGGCATATTTGCAGTGGTGTTTTGTGGTAATTATAGCTCGTCCACCCAAACATTCACATATGTACTCTAACTGAGTTGTTTCATTCATAAAATTGATACAGCTATCCAACAGATGAATCAAAGAAAACTCTGGGACTAATTCACCGTTGTCATCAAGGAGGTTCATCCTGTACTTCTTGCAGTTTAAGGAGTCAATGAATCCTAGCTCCCATATTACCTGAAAAATGCTTTTTGGTTTGCCGACCCATCCTTTTGTTGTCTTCTCAGTCTCAGTTATTTTTGTTGGGATGTCAAGTGCCTTTGCTTTGCTTTGTAGATCAGATAGTCTCATACTTAACAGTGCAGTTGTTCCCATTGCCTTTCCAAAATCAGTTACCATTAGCACCCGAACCAAATTTTAGCACATCTGTTGGTTTCTGCGCAGCAACCAGGATGGGTGTTACCTTATCGTACTTTCTATTTGCATGTTCGTTCTTGGTAAGATGAAATGGTCCTATGTCATTCTCATCATACACCATGGTCTGATTCTCACCAACTTTCACCATTATAGGATTTGTCTTATCGTAATATGGTCCAACAAAGCCATCCTCGGATTTGATCATGGTTGGCCGCATGTAGTTCGACCCACCCCATTCCTTATTCATTCCTTTCACATCTAATCCATTAATCCTTTTCTTAGCGTGTCCTGAGCTGTGATCAAATTGCATTACACACTCCATCTTGCAGCCAAATAAAACATGGAAACAGTCAAAGCAACTTCAAATTGCACCAAGGTATGATTGCCCAACGAATAGCCGTTGGTTACACCAAACGCAAATGTCCGTATGAAAGGGTCCCTTGTAAGTGGAGGTTTTTTAGATGTACCATTGACAGCAATTGCTGCATCCTTGTTGCAACATTCTTGACCCTCCCGTCTCCTATTTACTTCTTTCAGCTGATCTTCAGTGATTCCACTGCCAAATCTGGTCTCTCGAGATTGCATTGCCGAAATCATCTTCCCCATCCCATTATTCTTCAGCAGTATGGGTCTTTCACCATCAGGAGATACCCATTGTACCAAGTTGACTAGATTTTGATTGCATATGGCTTCATCTTGCCCAAACATAATAATTGGTTTTGCACTAGGATCGCTTGGAACACTGACACATCCACCAAATCTGGGTGCCATTTTTTGTAACTCACTATGATCGTCGACGTAGAATTCAATCATTTTATCACCGCTATCCATCTCATATTCATACCCGTTGTTAATGATTGGATCGTAAATATCCAACATTGAATTTATAATCGCCAATTCACTTCGAGTATCGGAGATTCATCGTTGACACAGTGGTTCAATTTCTGTTAAGTACTGATGCGTGTGTCGGGATCGATGATTCTTCTGCTCTGGTTTTTCATGTCCGTTGCTATAGTAGCTTTTCTTTAGGGAGTCACGATAGAAACCAATTGACTTTACCCATGATAAAACAATCTTATACAACGGAGGTATTTCGGTATATTGTTGCAACACAGTGTGCTCGTCAAAACCTTCAGTTAACTGACCATTTGTAACCCTTTCACAAATCTGCTTAACATGTTTTGGAAGTAACTTTTCTATAATCTCATCTTGGAGCATGTCCACCACAAAGTTGTCAAAGTTTGCGTAGATGTAGTCCAAACAATCAGCTTTGAACTGAGGCACTACTTCAAAAATTCAAGGTACAGATTTCTTTCCATTGGCAACGTGTGGGTTTGGATGGGGAAATTTGCCACGTTGTGTCCTAAACATAATGTTCCAATTTGCTAAAGTTCGTCCGGACTTAATTGTTTCTACTCCAGCACGTTGCATTGCTGATATTGTTTCAGTACAAACATGATTCACCCACTGCACACCATCCCGACCCATCCTTTTAATCGCTATATCATATGCCTTGATTAAATACAAAGATTTAGTTCTTAAGTCGAATATATCATTGTTAGACAAATCTTCTCCATTGCCTTCAACTATATTGCAATATCCATTGCACATATTAACAGCGTACTTTAATTGCATGATGCATCCACGCAAACCCTCAACGACGTCATCTCCATGCTCAAACCCAAAAAGTATGGCTGCCTCAGGTGATTCCCAGTATATTGGTCCTTCATCAAATCGATCAATCAATTTCTGTGGCTGAGGTGGAGGCAATACCGAATTATTGTTTTCTGTCATATTTTCATCCGGAGCAGGGGTCTGTGTCAATGTTATAGGAGTCAGTGTCTGCTGAATTGTGGATGCGTGAGTTATTATTCCATCAATAAGGAGTATCGTAAAATAATTTGAAGTTTACAGGTGATTCTCATGTCGTCTGAGGGTGGTGCCCAGCTGTAATGGCATGACAAACCATTACGTTGACACTAAGTTATTCGAGTCTTATTTGGCATTGGGCAAATTGCTTCTTTCACTATTATTAGAATCCAAACAAAAGTACAGGGTTTCAAAACAAATTACTGCAGTAAATCAAAACAAGGTTCAAGTCCTCCCTATCAGGATAAAATGACAAAAAGTTCAGAACTATTCTCTCGCATTGAACTCAGGTTAAAATGACCAAAAGTTCAGAACTATTCTCTCGCATTGAACTCTTTCTTGAGCGGGTGAATTTCTTTGATATACCAGAAAAGGAGTATGACTTGCATTCACTTCCTTCTACAGAACGTCTTAGAAAATTTTGAGTACGGACTAAGTGACTTTGCACATGGGACAAAGTACAATCACAATAAGAATACAAGAAAAGAAGGGATAAATGAAGAAAAAGTGTAAAAATTTGCCTCACCTTTGTGTGAGTCTCTTCTTTCCTACAAGGAGTGGGTGCATTTGTAACAGGCTTGCTGGTCAACGAATATAATGGTGACTGCGAATGAAAGACAGGTGACTGTGAATGAAGTACGAAAATCAAAAAATAAGAGTAAAAGAAACTGGCACATTCGAATGTTGCCCCCTTTTTGGTATAGTTTACCTTTGTAGGTAGAACTTCTCCATCAATTCAATGAGATGGTGCCTCTGAGGTCCTGCTCCAAATCTTACTATTCTTGGATGATTTAGAAACAGGCTTGAATTTCTCAAACGAACAAGAAGGCAGCTAAAGAACAATGTGAAATAAAAAATTTGTGATTACTTGAGACCTCATAAAGTGTGTGACATACCTTTGTAGGTGGAGTTTCTTGTCCACTACGTGAAGTTGGTCCATTTGTAACAGACTTCATGCTCTTTGATGAATACAAGGGTGACTATGATTACAGTAGTGATGAGATCAAATGAGTTGATAGATATAGATCAAGATTTCATAGAAAAACTTGGATACCTTTGTAGGTGGATTTTCCCCACCCCAGTGGGGACTCGGTGCACTCGTAACAGGCTTGTGGCTCTTTGATGAATAGAAGGGTGACTATCAATAAACAACAAGAGACAAATTTCCATAAGTGCAAGCAAGTCCTTTCCTCTTAGTGAAGAATCAACAATCAGGTCTTGTATTACCTTTGTAGGCGAAGTTTCTTGTCCACTACGCGGAGTTGGTTCACTAGTAGGCTTATGGCTTTTAGATGAATGCATAGGAGCCTACAAATGACATAATGGTGAAGGGCATGCCCAAGCAAGAAGGAAACATGGTTAAATGGGGTTCATAGTCCTCAAGGGCATCAGAAAAGTCAAAAAGATTCAGATAGCAATATGATTCAAAAGCACTGTGGTACCTTTGTTGGTGGAGTTTCCCCACCACTGCGAGGGCTTGGTGCGCTAGTAAACGGCTTATGGCTCTTTGAGGAATACAATGGTGACTGTCCATGATCAACAAGAGAAAAAATGCAGTGAGGCTGAGCAGAAACTGTAGGCCAAGAGAAGAAACATCATATGCAGGCATTATCACACCTTTGTAGGTGGGGTTTCTCCTCCACTGGGCGGAGTTGGTTCATTGGTGGGCTTATGGCTCTTTGATGAATGTAAAGGGGACTTTGAATGACAAAAAGCACAAGGTCATGAAAATCAAACCGAAATGTTCTTTGAATGCATTCAACAAGCCTTATGTCGACTCTGTCTTACCTTTGTAGGTGGTGTTTCTCCGCCATTTCGAGGAGTTGGTGCATTGGAAACCGGCTTGTGGCTTTTTGACGAATTAAATGGTGACTATAAAAAAGAATACAAGTGTAAGAAAATAAAGGTAAAAATTCAAAACTAGGTATCCGAATTTCATGCAGTTTCTGTCATACTTTTGTAGGTGGTGTTTCTCCACCACTTTTTGGTGTCGGCCGATGGGTGGCAGGCTTTTGGCTCTTTGATGAATACAAGGGTGACTATGATTACAGTAGTGATGAGATCAAATGAGTTGATAGATATAGATCAAGATTTCATAGGAAAACTTGGATACCTTTGTAGGTGGATTTTCCCCACCCCAGTGGGGACTCGGTGCACTCGTAACAGGCTTGTGGCTCTTTGATGAATAGAAGGGTGACTATCAATAAACAACAAGAGACAAATTTCCATAAGTGCAAGCAAGTCCTTTCCTCTTAGTGAAGAATCAACAATCAGGTCTTGTATTACCTTTGTAGGTGGAGTTTCTTGTCCACTACGCGGAGTTGGTTCACTAGTAGGCTTATGGCTTTTAGATGAATGCATAGGAGCCTACAAATGACATAATGGAGAAGGGCATGCCCAAGCAAGAAGGAAACATGGTTAAATGGGGTTCATAGTCCTCAAGGGCATCAGAAAAGTCAAAAAGATTCAGATAGCAATATGATTCAAAAGCACTGTGGTACCTTTGTTGGTGGAGTTTCCCCACCACTGCGAGGGCTTGGTGCGCTAGTAAACGGCTTATGGCTCTTTGAGGAATACAATGGTGACTGTCCATGATCAACAAGAGAAAAATGCAGTGAGGCTGAGCAGAAACTGTAGGCCAAGAGAAGAAACATCATATGCAGGCATTATCACACCTTTGTAGGTGGGGTTTCTCCTCCACTGGGCGGAGTTGGTTCATTGGTGGGCTTATGGCTCTTTGATGAATGTAAAGGGGACTTTGAATGACAAAAGCACAAGGTCATGAAAATCAAACCGAAATGTTCTTTGAATGCATTCAACAAGCCTTATGTCGACTCTGTCTTACCTTTGTAGGTGGTGTTTCTCCGCCATTTCGAGGAGTTGGTGCATTGGAAACCGGCTTGTGGCTTTTGACGAATTAAATGGTGACTATAAAAAAGAATACAAGTGTAAGAAAATAAAGGTAAAAATTCAAAACTAGGTATCTGAATTTCATGCAGTTTCTGTCATACTTTTGTAGGTGGTGTTTCTCCACCACTTTTGGTGTCGGCCGATGGGTGGCAGGCTTTTGGCTCTTTGATGAATACAAGGGTGACTATGATTACAGTAGTGATGAGATCAAATGAGTTGATAGATATAGATCAAGATTTCATAGAAAAACTTGGATACCTTTGTAGGTGGATTTTCCCCACCCCAGTGGGGACTCGGTGCACTCGTAACAGGCTTGTGGCTCTTTGATGAATAGAAGGGTGACTATCAATAAACAACAAGAGACAAATTTCCATAAGTGCAAGCAAGTCCTTTCCTCTTAGTGAAGAATCAACAATCAGGTCTTGTATTACCTTTGTAGGTGGAGTTTCTTGTCCACTACGCGGAGTTGGTTCACTAGTAGGCTTATGGCTTTTAGATGAATGCATAGGAGCCTACAAATGACATAATGGAGAAGGGCATGCCCAAGCAAGAAGGAAACATGGTTAAATGGGGTTCATAGTCCTCAAGGGCATCAGAAAAGTCAAAAAGATTCAGATAGCAATATGATTCAAAAGCACTGTGGTACCTTTGTTGGTGGAGACTCCCCACCACTGCGAGGGCTTGGTGCGCTAGTAAACGGCTTATGGCTCTTTGAGGAATACAATGGTGACTGTCCATGATCAACAAGAGAAAAAATGCAGTGAGGCTGAGCAGAAACTGTAGGCCAAGAGAAGAAACATCATATGCAGGCATTATCACACCTTTGTAGGCGGGGTGTCTCCCCCACTGGGCGGAGTTGGTGCATTGGTGGGCTTATGGCTCTTTGATGAATGTAAAGGGGACTTTGAATGACAAAAGCACAAGGTCATGAAAATCAAACCGAAATGTTCTTTGAATGCACTCAACAAGCCTTATGTCGACTCTGTCTTACCTTTGTAGGTGGTGTTTCTCCGCCATTTCGAGGAGTTGGTGCATTGGAAACCGGCTTGTGGCTTTTGACGAATTAAATGGTGACTATAAAAAAGAATACAAGTGTAAGAAAATAAAGGTAAAAATTCAAAACTAGGTATCCGAATTTCATGCAGTTTCTGTCATACTTTTGTAGGTGGTGTTTCTCCACCACTTTTGGTGTCGGCCGATGGGTGGCAGGCTTTTGGCTCTTTGATGAATACAAGGGTGACTATGATTACAGTAGTGATGAGATCAAATGAGTTGATAGATATAGATCAAGATTTCATAGGAAAACTTGGATACCTTTGTAGGTGGATTTTCCCCACCCCAGTGGGGACTCGGTGCACTCGTAACAGGCTTGTGGCTCTTTGATGAATAGAAGGGTGACTATCAATAAACAACAAGAGACAAATTTCCATAAGTGCAAGCAAGTCCTTTCCTCTTAGTGAAGAATCAACAATCAGGTCTTGTATTACCTTTGTAGGTGGAGTTTCTTGTCCACTACGCGGAGTTGGTTCACTAGTAGGCTTATGGCTTTTAGATGAATGCATAGGAGCCTACAAATGACATAATGGAGAAGGGCATGCCCAAGCAAGAAGGAAACATGGTTAAATGGGGTTCATAGTCCTCAAGGGCATCAGAAAAGTCAAAAAGATTCAGATAGCAATATGATTCAAAAGCACTGTGGTACCTTTGTTGGTGGAGACTCCCCACCACTGCGAGGGCTTGGTGCGCTAGTAAACGGCTTATGGCTCTTTGAGGAATACAATGGTGACTGTCCATGATCAACAAGAGAAAAAATGCAGTGAGGCTGAGCAGAAACTGTAGGCCAAGAGAAGAAACATCATATGCAGGCATTATCACACCTTTGTAGGCGGGGTGTCTCCCCCACTGGGCGGAGTTGGTGCATTGGTGGGCTTATGGCTCTTTGATGAATGTAAAGGGGACTTTGAATGACAAAAAGCACAAGGTCATGAAAATCAAACCGAAATGTTCTTTGAATGCACTCAACAAGCCTTATGTCGACTCTGTCTTACCTTTGTAGGTGGTGTTTCTCCACCATTTCGAGGAGTTGGTGCATTGGAAACCGGCTTGTGGCTTTTTGACGAATTGAATGGTGACTATAAAAAAGAATACAAGTGTACAAAAATAAACGTACATTTTCGAAAAAAAGTCAGAATCAAAATCACATGAGGTTTTGTCATACTTTTGTAGGTGGTGTTTCTCCACCACTTTTTGGTGTCGGCCGATGAGTCACAGGCTTTTGACTCTTTGGGGCTAATGAAGGTGACTGCAATTCGAAGTCAAGGGAATATTATATATGTTGTAAACAAAAAGACTGTGATCTCATTGTGGAACATTGATACCTTCGTAGGTGGATTTTCCCCACCAGAGGGAAAACTTGGTGCAAGCGTTGGAGAGAGAGATGGATTTTTTGTGGGGGAACCACTTGGCGACTTTGGTAAAACAATTACATAACCAATTGTCAGATATTGAAATGGATTAACAAGCCAAGTGAGAGACACAATGTCAAAAATATCTCATGAACTCCACAATCTGATCAAGTATAAAAAAGCAACAATTCAAAAATGAAGAGAGAGCTTACCGAAGATGGCGACAGGCTTGGACTGATGGAAGGAGGACTTGTGGGATATTTGGTGTCACATTTAGTGGGTTTTTTGGTGAATGGATTAAAGGGTTTTCTGGTGGGTCGTTTGGTAGGCCATTTGGTTGGACGATTGCTGGGCTTTTTGGTGGGACGATTGGTGGGCTTCTTTTGGGGATGATTTGTGGGCTTCCTGGTTAGAGGGTTGGTAGGCTTGTTGGTGGGACGTTTGGTGGGATTTTTGCTTGTATGATTTGTGGGTTGTTTGGTTGGATGATTTGTTGGTTGCTTTGTGGGATGAATTGTGGGACGGTTGGTAGGTGAATAGAGATTATGAATTAAAGTCACAGTAACATGAGTTTCAGCAAAATTGTTGTTCAGGGGGGATATTGTGTGCAGGATCTGTCAAACCTTTGTAGGTGGAGTCGCTCCTCCACAATGAGGAGTAGGTGCATAGGTAGGCTTGGGGCTTTTTGATGAACATTGAGGTGGCTATTCCCATAAAGATAAGTTGAAAGAAATAGAAAATGTCATTCAAGAGAAGGATAATTTTGTTTGGCATAATCTTCCAGAGGTGACAAAATCATACCTTAGTGGGACTTGCATGAGTTGGCTTATATGTAACAGGTTGAAAACTTGTTGGATCATGCGATGGAGAAACAGAGGGAGAGCTCGTAGGAAATACTGTTGGAGACAAAGTTGGCTGAAACTCTTGTTCAAATTTGACAGGAGATTGCGAAGGAGCCACAGTCGGAAAAGCACTAGGAGGAGATGTTCTTGGAACAATTGTGGGGCTTTTGGTGGGAGGACTTGTTGGGTACTTTGAAGGATGATCAGTGGGGGGACTGGTGGGGTTTCCCGTTGGAGGACTGGTGGGGTTTACTGTGGGAAAATCAGTGGGATTTTTGGTAGGAGGGGTAGTGGGAGGACTGGTGGGAGAACTTGTGGGGACTTCCGAGGGAGGAGTGGTCGGAATTTTAGTGGGAGGACTCGTGGGGCTTTCTGTGGGAGGACTGGTGGGGTTGTGGGTGGGAGGATTGGTCGGGTTACCGGTGGGAGGTCTACTGGGGTTTTCGGTGGGAGGCATTGTGGGAGGACTGGTGGGGTTTTCTGTGGGAGGAGTGGTGGGAGGACTTGTGGGAGGTCTACTGGGGTTTTCTGTGGGAAGACTGGTTGGGTTATTAGTAGGTCGTCTGGAGGGAGACATGGTGGGGGTTTTGGTAGGGGATTTGGTGGGAGGATTGGTGGGGTTTGCAATGGGATGCTTGCTGGGGTTGCCAGTGGGGGGAATGGTGGGGTTTTCTGTGGGTTTTCTAGTGGGAGGATTGGTGGGTGGAATGGTGGGAGGACTGGTGGGGTTTTTGGTGGGAGGAATGGTGGGCGATTTTGTGGGAGGAATTGAGGGGTTTCTGGTGGGAGAACCGGTGGGGCTTTCTGTGGGAGAACTGGTTGGGCTTTCTGTGGGAGGCATTGTGGGAGGACTGGTGGGGTTTTCTGTGGGAGGACTGGTGGGAGGACTGGTGGGGTTTACCGTGGGAGAACTGGTTGGGTTATCAGTAGGTCGGTCTGGAGGGAGAAATGGTGGGGGGTGTGGTGGGAGGATTGGTGGGGTTTACAATGGGATGCTTGCTGGGGCTGCCCGTGGGAGGATTGGTGGGGTTTTCGGTGGGTTTTCTAGTTGGAGGGCTGGTGGGTGGAATGGTGGGGTGTTTGGTGGGAGGACTTGTTGGGGTTTTGGTGGGAGGAAAGGTGGGGTTTTCAGTGGGAGGACTGGTTGGGTTTTCAGTGGGATAACCGGTGGGATTTTTGGTAGGAGAATTCGTTGGAGGACTAGTGGGAGGACTGGTGGGGGGACTGGTGGGAGGACTGGTGGGTGGAATGGTGGGAGGACTAGTGGGAGGACTGGTGAGGATTTCCGTGGGAGGAGAAGTAGGAATTTTGGTGGGAGGACTCGTGGGGCTTTCCGTGGGAGAACCGGTGGGGTTGTAGGTGGGAGGATTGGTCGGATTTCCGGTGGGAGGTCTACTGGGGTTTTCGGTGGGCGGCATTGTGGGAGGACTGGTGGGGTTTTCTGTGGGAGGAGTTGTGGGAGGAGTGGTGGGAGGAGGGGTGGGAGGACTGGTGGGGTTGTCAGTAGGTCGTCTGGAGGGAGACATGGTTGGGGTTTTGGTAGGGGATTTGGTGGGAAGATTGGTGGGGTTTACAATGGGATGCTTGCTGGGGTTGCCCGTGGGGGGAATGGTGGGGTTTTCTGTGGGTTTTCTAGTGGGAGGATTGGTGGGTGGAATGGTGGGGTTTTTGGTGGGAGGACTGGTGGGCGATTTTGTGGGAGGAATTGAGGGGTTTCTGGTGGGAGAACCGGTGGGGCTTTCTGTGGGAGAACTGGTTGGGCTTTCTGTGGGAGGCATTGTGGGAGGACTGGTGGGGTTTTCTGTGGGAGGAGTTGTGGGAGGAGTGGTGGGAGGAGGGGTGGGAGGACTGGTGGGGTTGTCAGTAGGTCGTCTGGAGGGAGACATGGTGGGGGTTTTGGTAGGGGATTTGGTGGGAGGATTGGTGGGAGGATTGGTGGGGTTTACAATGGGATGCTTGCTGGGGTTGCCCGTGGGGGGAATGGTGGGGTTTTCTGTGGGTTTTCTAGTGGGAGGATTGGTGGGTGGAATGGTGGGGGTTTTGGTGGGAGGACTGGTGGGCGATTTTGTGGGAGGAATTGAGGGGTTTCTGGTGGGAGAACCGGTGGGGCTTTCTGTGGGAGAACTGGTTGGGCTTTCTGTGGGAGGCATTGTGGGAGGACTGGTGGGGTTTTCTGTGGGAGGACTGGTGGGAGGACTGGTGGGGTTTACCGTGGGAGAACTGGTTGGGTTATCAGTAGGTCGTCTGGAGGGAGAAATGGTGGGGGGTGTGGTGGGAGGATTGGTGGGGTTTACAATGGGATGCTTGCTGGGGTTGCCCGTGGGAGGATTGGTGGGGTTTTCGGTGGGTTTTCTAGTTGGAGGGCTGGTGGGTGGAATGGTGGGGTGTTTGGTGGGAGGACTTGTTGGGGTTTTGGTGGGAGGACTTGTGGGCAATTTTGTGGGAGGAATGGAGGGGTTTCTGGTGGGAGAACCGGTGGGGTTTTCTGTGGGAGGACTGGTTGGGTTTTTGGTGGGAGGTTGTGTAGGGGTTTTGGTGGGAGGGTTTGTGGGGTTTATGGTCGGAGGACTAGTAGGGTTTTTTGAGGGGGGGGTGGTGGGGCTCTTGGAGGGAAGACTTGTCGGGCGTTCAGTTGGAGGACTGGTTGGTTTTCTTGTGGGAGGACTGGTGGGAGGGGTGGTTGGCTTCTCTGTTGGATAGTTGGTGGGGTATTTGGTAGGATGTTTGGTTGGGTTTTTTGAGGGATGGTTGGTGGGATGGTTGGTGGGATGATCTGTGGGTTTTTTTGTTTGGTGTGAATGAATAGGGATCCCAAGGGGAAGATCTTCACATATGCTAGGTTTTTTACATTCAACATTTGTCAGGAAAGGTGAAAATTAAAATGATCACTTTTGCTGTGGATTCTTAGACTCTTACCATTTTGATGTAGTTCCTGGGAATGCACCAAAGCTATTACTGAAATTTTGGGTTGATTAATTGTTATGCTTGTGAGTGATATGACTAATGCGACTAGCAATTGCGCCAGAATTTTTGGAGACTTACCAGTTCATGTCCCCACCGGGCTGCAACAGATGAGCAAACCAAGAGAGATTAGCTTCAGGAAAGCAATGTGTATCCAACAATTTTTGCAAAGATAAGTTTACCTGTCTCCAGGATAGACAGGCTTGTAAAGTCACCTCATTGGTCCACCCCCCATTGAGGTATCTGTCAAGGACAGGCCAAGGGGAAAGATGCAGTTATTTCAAGTGTGCTGTCGATTCAGTCTAAGTTTTCAATACATGACAACTTACTTTCCCTCACATGGGATCTCCAAAACTCTAGGTGCAAAGGAAAATGTCCCTGATTCGTCAATATCTCCACATGCATCCAACCCTCCTTTCTGATCTTGAAAAACAATTCTGTCATCTAAATCTTGATCTTCTTTACCAAACACAGTAACACTGCATGATGAACCGTCACGAGCGCAGTTATAATCATTTTTGGAAGGAGGATCATGGCACAGCGGATCAAGAGCAGTGTACATGGCTGTTTAGTAAAGTGTGAAGGCATGTGAGAAATGCAATGCAAGGTAGCACAATAATGAAAGATTAATAAAACATGTTGCACACTACTTGACTAACCAATGTCATGTCGTCCTGTTGCCGAGTTTACATGAAAAGTTGCAGTGTAATTAACAGTAATATATGTTCCTCGCTCACAACTTGAGGGGCCATCTAAGAGTGTAGCAATGAACGAATTGACTTCTTTGGCACGACACACGGGGTGATGTTTGGTCTTGTCAAAGAAATGATTGAAGACTTCGCGCATGCATGCTCCACTGGTGTAGTTTGGGGGAGAGGCAGGGAGAGGATACCAGGGAATAGAAGGGGCACAATTCCCATACTGGCACCCGGTTCCGCATGCTGAATAAGTCATAAGGAAGTGGATTAAGGACAGTGAACTAGAATGCTTGATGTTTATGAAATGATGAATAGTATTGACCGATCTCACCAGCAACACTACTTTCGCAGAATCCTTCACCGGTGCAGCATTGGTCGGGATGGCTGCAGGCCATTTCATTTTGATCTGACTGAACTCCTGCTCCACAAATGGGATCTTCACACCTCCCAAATTCCGATTGGCATCCATCTCTACAATCTACTTATTTAAAAGGGAAAGTGAGTGGACAATTGAATTTGTTTATCTGTGTTGGGTGGCTTTGTAAATACCATGTTAATACCCATTCAACATTTGAGGAACTCACCATCATTATTTCCACAATATCCTAGATAATTGCAACACTTGTTGTTTGTGCAAGATGTTCCACTTGGATTAGTTTCAGGATCCACGGTCTGCCAGCCACAGTCCGGTGTGGCAGTGAATGCCTGTCCATGAGAGATTGAGATAGTCACGGTAAGGAGGTGAATCCACGCTAGGTTCATGGTTTCGATTGTTTGTTTGAAAATGATATGAGGTGTTGATGCTGTTGAAAGGCGACAAATTTATTATAAATCTCAAAAAACTTGACCGAACATGCAAACAGAAATACTTGCCCGGGGGCTGTGCAATTTGCCACTCAAGCAGGGCAATTTTCTTTCCACCACGTCCTATCAGCAAAGAATTCTTATTTTACATTCCCCTAATTCGTAGCCCACTTAGCACGCCAACTGGATAGCCCATTGCCCCCCTTGAGTCGGTAGATTTTAGCATTGCCATCGTTCACTTCACCCTGCTGCTGGAATATATTACTTTGACATCGGATACTGATTCTGCATTGCCCTCTATTTCTTGTACTGTGACAAGTGGGAGGCAAAAGCAAGATTCAAGAGAGCGATTACATTTCTTAAATGTGTAACCAGCCGTAGTACCTTTAGGTCAATTTATGAAGATAAGATTGTGCCTCCTCACAGGTCTCAAGATAAGAGCATTGCCTAAGTCGCCTTATGTCAACTTATGAAGATCTGAACTATGCCTCGTCACAGGCCTCTAGATATGAGAGCAATGCCTTCTTGTGTTTTATTCTTTCAAAAGTTGGTTGCGAGAAAAAAGGGGCAGTGCTGAATATCTGACTGGAAGGATGTCACTTCAGACGGAATAAGAGCGTGACAAAGCATTTTGCCTACAAACAATGCCGATCCCATCGAATCCCATATTGTATCTTTAAATGCTATGAGAGAGGGTCCTCATTCGCCCTATGCCGTTTCAGGAGAACTTGAAATAATTGTCGTTCATTTTTTGGATATGTGTGTGTGGGCATTTATTAGAACGACTCCTATGACAAGTGCGAGGCAAGAGCAAGAGCCTTGACATTTTCCAAATGCTTAACCACCCCTAGTAGTAGTAGCTCTAGGTCGACTTATGAAGATCCGGAATCTGCCTCGTCACAGGCCGCGAGATGAGAGCATTGCCTTCTTTTGTTTTGTTCTTTCAAAAGTGGGTTGCAAGAAAAATGGGGCAGAGTGAATATGACTGGGAGGATCTCACTGCAGACACGCTACGAGCCAGAAGAAACATTTTGACTACAACGCAATGCCGATCCCGTCAAATCTATTGTATCTTTCCATCCTTTGAGAGTGAGACTTCCAGATAACTGACCTTTATTTCGTGGGATAGGTGTGGGAGGTCATAGCCTTTATTAGAAAAACTGACACTGTCACAATGTTTGGGTTGCTGCAGGGCCTCACCTTTTGCTGCTGCTTTGTTCACTGCGGGAGACAGGCAACTTAAATTTCATGACGGTGGAGGGCGGCATCAACACCTGCATCAACACCTTCGTCATTTTGACTAGTATAGTGCATTGGGCTTCTCCCAGCAGCATATCTCAATCTAACTAGCTCAAGTTTTGGCAATTTTTTAACACTATAGTCTACTATAGTGCCTATCAAAATTACCCAGCAGATTAGCATTCCGTCCATTTAGAGTGGCATAGGATGTAAGGTATGGTATTGTACCGTACTATCCAGACAGCCATGTTTTAGCAAAAAAACACATCACGTTATTAGGCACATTGCCTCACAACCTGGAAGAAACACGAAACTGTATGATTTTTGGCAAGCATTTGAATTGTTCGGTGGAGTACTATATAATTTTTACAAAGGAGTCACACATACGTTAAGGTCAATTTCAATCATGGAATATCTCTCGACGACATTGATAGGTAATTCCTATATTAATTATTGCATGTTTTATTCATAATTGATTTATTGTTTGCGTGGAGAATAAATAGTTAAGAATAATAAAGGTAAAAACATTTTTAGGAGTCCCTATTTGTACCTTTTGGTGGATATTTTGCATGGGTGCCAGTGCGGCGACAGTGGGGCGACAGTGGGGCGACAATGGGGCCACAGTGGGGCCACAGTGGGGCGACAATGGGGTTACAGTCACTGACATGCTCTACACAACACGTCGACACGACATGCCGGACATGCTCGACACGACACGACACGGCAGACATGCTCGACACTCTGGACATGCTCACCACGCTGGACATGCTCGACACGCCCGGACATCCTCGACACGGCGGACACGTGGACAGACCAGACATGGTGTGACTGCTTGAACCCTCAGTGGGGTGACAGTGGGGCGACAGTGGGGCGACAGTGGGGCGACAGTGGGGCGATAGTGGGGCGACAGAGGGGCGTCCCAAACAAAATGATTTTTGAGTTTTAAAGGTAATTCATTCTTCCACCCGCATTGACTATAACCTCTAGTACTATGGAACATTATTTGAGTTTTTATTGAATTACTTTTGATTATTTTTGTAACAACTTATAACAAGTAAAGGTACCATGGATGATGATATTCTAACTACGAATCAACACAAATTCTACAAAACCTCAATCTTATGTGTATGCCCAATTTTTTGACCTATATCATGTATGTGTGTTAGTATCTATTGTACCATAGTCTACATGATACTACGTCATGAATATGAAAAATCTGTGTTTCTTCCTGTCATCACAAGACCTGTTTCATGATAGGCACCTCCTTAGAAGCTCTCACTTATCTAAAGTGCTGTCAGCAACCCCACCAAGCGCCGTGCCCTCCCTTCTTGACAATTCACTCTTTCTTCTTGACAAGGCAAAAGAGTTGGAATGGAAAGCCTCAAACCAAGATGGATCAACTTGTTGATAAAATCAAGCACTATGAACATTCCACAGAATATATTCAAGAAAGTCAAGGCATAAAGAGTCAAAAAATCAGCTTCGTTTTAGAGCATCACCACAGCCCAATTTCATCTTGGGAACATAATCACTCATCTCGCTTAGAGGAAACATCCCATTCAATAATGACAAAGAGAATGGCAGTAACAACCAGCAGTAGTGTGAACAGCGGGACGTCTTGTCGTCTGTGAATGAGTTGGACGAAATGAAGAGTTTCCCACCGCTATTGAACAGTGTGTATCGTGGGCACATTTCTGTTTGGAGACAGTGAAAACTCTCTCCGAAGACAGCAAAACGGAAACATCTGTGAATCAAGTTTTTCATGCTGCTCGCTCGAACAATAATTTGATGGCTTCTCATGAGGAGAAAGTCAATAACAGTCAATGTGGCACTCAATGGAGTGGAAGAGCGGATAATAAAGCGCCATTGAACGCCTATGGGTGTGATTACATGTAATCATAGTTCTGTGGAGTCTGCTGCAAATAGAAAAGGAGGTTGATGATCGCTTGGCCTTTGGGGACAAGGCATGTTAGATTTTTCAGAACACTAAACAGTAATCAATAACTTGGGATATTCAGTGCTTCAAATATGTATCACCCTTGTGAAAAAGCTCATTTTAGGTTTGTCCTTGTATTGCAATTTTCTCAAGTAAGTTTCATGATAGGCACCTCCTTAGAAGCTCTCACTTATCTAAAGTGCTGTCAGCAACCCCACCAAGCGCTGTGCCCTCCCTTCTTGACAATTCACTCTTTCTTCTCGACAAGGCAAAAGAGTTGGAATGGAAAGCCTCAACCCAAGATGGATCAACTTGTTGATAAAATCAAGCACTATGAACATTCCACAGAATATATTCAAGAAAGTCAAGGCATAAAGAGTCAAAAAATCAGCTTCGTTTTAGAGCATCACCACAGCCCAATTTCATCTTGGGAACATAATCACTCATCTTGCTGAGAGGAAACATCCCATTCGATAATGATAAAGAGAATGGCAGTAACAACCAGCAGCAGTGTGAACAGCGGGACGTCTTGTCGTCTGTGAATGGGTTGGACAAAATGAAGAGTTTTCCACCGCTATTGAACAGTGTGTATCATGGGCACATTTCTGTTTGGAGACAGTGAAAGCTCTCTCCAAAAACAGCAAAATGGAAACGTCCGTGAATCGAGTTTTTCATGCTGCTCGCTCGAACCATAATTTGATGGCTTCTTATGAGGAGAAAGTCAATAACAGTCAATTGATGGCTTCTCATGAGGAGAAAGTCAATAACAGTCAATGTGGCACTCAATGGAGTGGAAGAGCTGATAATAAAGCGCCATTGAACACCTATGGGCATGATTACATGTAATCATAGTTCTGTGGAGTCTGCTGCAAATAGAAAAGGAGATTGATGATCGCTTGGCCTTTGGGGACAAGGCATGTTAGATTTTTTCAGAACAGTAAACAGTAATCAATAACTTGGGATATTTCAGTGCTTCAAATATGTATCACCCTTGTGAAAAAGCTCATTTTAGGTTTTTCCTTGTATTGCAACTTTCTTAAGTACGTTTCATGATAGGCACCTCCTTAGAAGCTCTCACTTATCTAAAGTGCTGTCAGCAACCCCACCAAGCGCTGTGCCCTCCCTTCTTGACAATTCACTCTTTCTTCTTGACAAGGCAAAAGAGTTGGAATGGAAAGCCTCAAACCAAGATGGATCAACTTGTTGATAAAATCAAGCACTATGAACATTACACAGAATATATTCAAGAAAGTCAAGGCGTAAAGAGTCAAAAAATCAGCTTCGTTTTAGAGCATCACCACAGCCCAATTTCATCTTGGGAACATAATCACTCATCTTGCTGAGAGGAAACATCCCATTCGATAATGATAAAGAGAATGGCAGTAACAACCAGCAGCAGTGTGAACAGCGGGATGTCTTGTCGTCTGTGAATGGGTTGGACAAAATGACGAGTTTTCCACCGCTATTGAACAGTGTGTATCATGGGCACATTTCTGTTTGGAGACAGTGAAAGCTCTCTCCAAAAACAGCAAAACGGAAACGTCCGTGAATCGAGTTTTTCATGCTGCTCGCTCGAACCATAATTTGATGGCTTCTCATGAGGAGAAAGTCAATAACAGTCAATGTGGCACTCAATGGAGTGGAAGAGCTGATAATAAAGCGCCATTGAACACCTATGGGCGTGATTACATGTAATCATAGTTCTGTGGAGTCTGCTGCAAATAGAAAAGGAGATTGATGATCGCTTGGCCTTTGGGGACAAGGCATGTTAGATTTTTTCAGAACAGTAAACAGTAATCAATAACTTGGGATATTCAGTGCTTCAAATATATATCACCCTTGTGAAAAAGCTCATTTTAGGTTTTTCCTTGTATTGCAACTTTCTCAAGTATTTTCTATACTCACCATGTGAGCAGTGCCGAGTCTAAGTCAACAGAAGTCTAAGAAGGCCATGGCGAATGATAAAACTATTTCTGATATAACTGATAAGTTAACAATGTCAGTGTGAATGCAGACATTATGTCTAGTGGGATGAATGTTTTGTCTTTCTCAATTGATGAGTTGGTTGATTCAAGTAGGGAGGAGATTGGAATACTTGGTGGGAAATGGACAGGTTCCACCAATGCTGACACAATAAAGAAGTCACTGTTTAAAGGTTGGATGACACCAAAACCAACCAACAATGCAACAGAAAAAAATCAAAGTGG
Source organism: Cyclotella cryptica (assembly GCA_013187285.1). Classification (NCBI taxonomy): domain Eukaryota; phylum Bacillariophyta; class Thalassiosirophyceae; order Thalassiosirales; family Thalassiosiraceae; genus Cyclotella; species Cyclotella cryptica. The sequence continues at coordinate 160,700 of JABMIG010000269.1, read as the reverse complement.
CAAGTTAGTTGAACGCAATATTCATGAGAAATTGGAGATGAAGGAACATGTGGAAAATGGAGCTCCTTCCATAAGGCAACCCGGACATTGTCATCGATCACCTCCCAACACCTCGGATCATTGCCACTGGCCTCACAAACACCACCACACCCACAAATCAAGCACACAGGCCTGCACAACCTTGCATGCCAAGAGTTTTGGAAACAAGAAGCCCTTGATGCACTCATCGTTGACAAAATCATATGCAAGGCCATCGATCCAAGGTATGTCAAAGAGCTCCAAGACGACTACATGGGCTACACTGGCCAAATGATCAAGATGATCGTCCAGCATCTCCGAACCAAGTAGTGCATCGTCACAACCCTCGAAAAAAGCAAGCCGCCAAAGCCTTCCACGTCCAATGGGACTTCACAAGCCACATCACGTAGTTTGCCCATGAGCTTGACAAGCAACTGAAGCTTTGCCGTGACATCGGTGTCCCTGCCGCATAGGCCACAAAGTCCAACACTAAGTGGAGAGCATGTACGCCTCCAAAATGTTTGACAACAAGGAGATGCAAGCATGGGAAATCAAGCCGTCCACTGGCAAAACTTTGGAGGCCGCAAAAACCTATTTTGTCACCATCTACAAAAGCAAGGAGAAGTTCAAAACCAAACGTGAGGCACACTCTGGTGGAATTGAAAGGGCCTCCAACAATCCACCTCATGTTCCGCTCAACATCACATCCACCTTGTCAACCGCCAAACACCACTAACTACTTGAGTACACCAACAGCTTGGACGGTCCATTGGACAATGCCACCAAACACGCCGCCGCCATTACGCTGGACAGCACCGCCCTCCTCCAAAAACTCAACGCCCAAAAGAAAGCCATCATTGAGAAACAGGCCATGTTCATGGCTCTCCTTTCCTACACCAACCGAGCACCCCTTACACCTCCCACTGCACCTCGCAATACCCACAACAGACCCAATGCCATGAACCCTACAGAAGGCTGCAGTATCCCTTGTTTCTGCAACTCATGCAAAAAGACAATGTCTACCATGAAGATGACCAGTGTTTTGCCTTGGACAAAAATAAGGACAAGCCCCCCTCTTGGTACAAACCAAAGAAATAGTATCCAGCGGAGACCGTTAGTTTACTAGTGACTGTTTGCTTAACACTTTGGTTAAAGCAAACACACTTAAAAGTAGTGCGCCACACCCCTATGTATGTTCACTTAACTATTGGTCTCCACTTGCTTGCCCTGAAACAAAAGTACGTTTCAACCTCCCGTTGCAGCACCACGGTAAGGAGGGCAATGCATGGCAACACCGAATCACTGGCAGAATCTCCCCATTGCTTTCAAACTTCTCCTCGCTTTTGTAGATGGTGACAAAATGGGTTTTCACGGCATCCCAAGATTTGTCAGCGGACAGCTTGATTTCCCATTCTTGCATCTCCTTGTTGTTGAACACTTTGGAGGCATACATGCTCTCCACGTAGTGTTGGATCTTTGTGGCCTCTGCAGCCGGGACACCAATGTCCCAGCACAGCTTTTGTTGCTTGTCAAGTTCATGGGCAAACTTTGTGATGTGGCTTATGAAGTCCCATTGGACGTGGAAGGCTTGGGCGGCTTGCTTTTTTTAGGGTTGTGATGACACAACACTCAGTTTGGAGATGCTGGACGATCGTCTTGATTGTTTGGCTGCTGTAGCCCACATAGTCATCTTCAAGCTCTTCGACATATGTGGAATAGATGGCCTCGCGTATGATTTTTTCAACGATGAGTGCATCAACGGCTTCCTGCTTCCAAAACTCTTGGCACACAAGGTTGTGCAGGCTGGTGATCGACGCTCGATTTGTGAGTGTGGTGGTGTTTGTGAGGCCAGTAGTAATGATCATAGGTGTTGGGAGGTTATCATCGACAATGTCCGGGTTGCCCGTGAAGGTGCGATACTCGGCATCAGTGAGATGAGTGTGAGATGGCCATGTCGTCCTCCCCAGCTTGTTGTTTGCCACGATTTTTGCGATTTGTTGCCAAAGATGGTTAACGGTGGAGGCCGTTGGTTGGCCGACGATCTTGTTGAGAGGCAGGACAGTGGCTTCGGTAGCAGTGGGTGAGGACATGTTGGTGGCTTGTTTTGGTACATGTTACCTTGGGTGAATTGTAGGTGTTGCTCGGTGCAAAAACTTAGTAATCACTGCTGAGCATGATGTTTATAATTGGGTGATTACTAAATTATGACCGTTTTATGCTAGCCATGAGGAGGGATTGGAGAGGTCGAAAAATGCCCACTATTTGGGTACCTATGTAATTGTGCATCATCACAGTTGTACAAACTTGATATCTTGATGATGTGAAGGAAAATGAGGTGTTTGCAGATGCAAGGGATAAGGTCTCCATGTTGCATTACATCTGCCTTGAATCTGATGAGAATGATCTCTGTTACCAGAAGGATACCTCATTGTTCCCTACGCCCAAGGACACTCCACCTCTTTTGGCAAATGCCACTAGTCAAGAAACAGTGCTTATTGACAATTCCAAATCTGAGCCCTACAGTCCTGTGGCAGATCCTCAGCATGGGCTTCAAACCTTCACTCCCGCATGAAGTGGCCACTTGCCCACCAGCTGCCTCACACACTGGAACACCCAGTGCTCCCTCCCTAGCTCCAATAAAAGATGAGCAATCTCCCAATCACTCAGCCATCATGACTTCAACTCTTGCCCCCATTACTGCAGCACATCTGGTTACAGAGAAGAGAGGATCAACCCAAGATGTAGCTAAGTACAATTACGGCCTAGGCCATACCCTGACCTTGGGACCTGTTAGCAGCCTTGGGACCTGCTAGCGGCCCCACAGGGCTGTTAGCAGCCTTGGGACCTGTTAGCGGCCCCACATGGTCTGGCCTTTAGCCACTTGCACAGCCACCGAAACACCCACATCTGGGACTGCTCTTTGCCAGTGTAGTTCGAGCACCGTGCTCATAAATCTAGTAGGTATATTTTATCACCACCATGGTGCTCTTCTTCATACCTACTCTTCTTCATACCTACTTAGACTTCTTCACTACTCTTCCGACACCATCGTCGGCAACTCACCATCTGACCACACACCAGTTACCACCTTCTTCTGCTGCATCATCATGACACCGGAAGAGATCATCACGGTTTTTGCCACAGCAGCGACAACTTTTCAACCCATCTCGGGCCAACCCAGTGGCGATGACCTCACGGCGCTTCACGACGTCCACGGCACACACAACCTCATTGGCCTCATAGAGCCTACCACTTCATACACAGCCACTTGGGGCACATAATTCCTGCCTCCGCCATGCCCGCCTGCGTATCCCATCATCGACGATGCGGCCACTGCAGTCGTCCGGGCATGCCGAGAGGCCAAACATGCCATCCTGGTCCGGGACTTTGCCTCCTACGAAGCGGCCGAACGAGCAACAGCAAAATCGTTGACGAGATCTGGTATCGTGACCTCCGCCACGATCGATCCTTCTACACGCACGTCACAGCAAAACAACTCCTCTCGCACCTCGACGACAACTGTGGGGGCCTCCACCCCAGCAAGCTCGTAAACCTCCCAACCAACATGTTAGGATTCTACACAACTGCAGACGGCATCCCCGAGTACATCAACATGCTCGAAGCAGCGCAACGCAAACTAGCACGTGCCAACCTCCCCATGTCAGACGATCAACTCCTGGCCATTGCCTCCACTGCCATCCTTGCCTCGAACCACTTCCCTCGACCAACAGATGACTGGGAAGCTAAACCCCGACCCACTACCGTGCCGCCCACATCGCCCGAAAGTGTCAACTCCTTGCCTCTGGAACTGCCATGCCACCCTCGACTGCCAACGCCCTAATTGCTGAAGATGATGTCCACCTGATGGAGGGGACATTTGCTCGAGTGGATGGGTACCTGGACAACTTGGCAGTGGCCGCCACAACAGAACGTACCACCCTACAATCCCTGACGGAGGCTAATGCGGTGCTCGCAGCAAATGTGACTGCCCTCACCACAAGTGTGGCCAGCCTCACGGCTGCCTACACCACCTTGGCGGCGTTACAACATGCATCTGCACCACCCGGAACAGCTACGCAACAACCGCAATGCACGCGCACAACTACCCGCCCATCAACAACCCTACCCACAACGCCTGGCGGGTACTGCTGGACACACGGCTTCCGAGTACGAGAGGGACACTCCAGTGCAACATGCGCCAACAAGGCAGAAGGGCATAAGGATACAGCGACACGTGCAAACATGATGGGAGGCAGCATGGTCAACAAGGGTTGGGAAAGCAAGTGACAGGAGGGGCCGGTAGATGCAGCAGCTTTAAGTATTGTAACTAACCAATTTTCAAACTATAATATTGCCACTACTGCATCATCCTGTAGCCCACTCCTCCAATCCGACATGGCCATTGCTGACACAGGTGCCACTGGCCACTACTTCCTTGCAGAGGCCCCACTGACCAATATCAACACCCACGCCCCATGCACCACCATCCGGACAGCTACAGGCCAACCACTGTACTCTACCGGCACAGCAACCCTCAACCTGCCCACCATACCCCCAGGTACACAGCAAGGTCACATTGTCCCGGGCCTCACACACAACCTTGTTAGCATCGGCACACTATGCAATGCAGGTTGCACAGCCCTCTTCATGGCAAACACACTCACAGTCACAGACTCAGAGGGTACCACCATCCTCAGTGGTACTCGTGACACGAATGCTCCCCGTCTATGGAAAATCAACTTGAGGCCACCTCAAGACCCTATTGCTCTGCATGTAGCAAGGCCCTGCATCACCTTAGATCCAACACCTAGAATACGACCACCCACAACACACCTCCAGACAGCCCCAGCTGACAAGCTTTCACCAACCCACACAGCCAAACCACTTGCCTGCCCGCGCGTACATACACACCTAAGCACCCACGACCTGCCCACAACACGAGCACTGGTTGCATTCCTCCATGCCACCACAGGATACCCAGTCAAATCCACATGGCTACAAGCCATCAAACATGGCTTCTACAACTACACACTAGTAGCCAAGTATTGCCCAACAGCTGACGCAACCATCCAGGGCCACATGGCCCAACCAAGGCAACACATCAGATCTACCAAGCGCGCAACGTGCCATCAGCAGACTTCCCCCGCATCACCACAGCACGACATTGACATCTTCACCGTCCCACTAAACAAAATATTCACCGACGACATGGGCCGCTTCCACCCACAAGCGCACAGTGGAAACCAGTATATTATGATTGCATTCCATGCTGACACGAATTCCATTCTAGTCCGCCCCTTCTCCAACAAGCATGATGTCCACCGTATCGCCGCGTACCAGGACATCCATGCGCACTTGTGCAACGGCAACCGCAAACCCGTGGCACATATCCTGGATAATGAAGCCAGCCTCGCCTTCCGAAAGGCCATCACCGCAAATGGGTGTACCTTCCAACTGGTCCCACCACATGTCCATTGTCGCAATGCTGCTGAACGCACTATACGTACATTTAAAGACCACTTTCTTGGCGTCCTAGCAGGGACACCTTTCCAGCAGACAGGTGGGACCTGCTCATCCCACATGCAGAACTCACACTGAACCTCCTCCATGCCAGACACTGCAACCCGGCACTCTCTGCTTGGGACGACCTTTTTGGTCCTTTCAACTTTGATGCCACACCACTGGGACCAGCGGGTTGCCGCATACTCATCCACAGCAAAGCAACCACACGATGCTCCTGGGATTATCGCAGTCATGAAGGGTTTTACATTGGACCAGCACTTCACCACTATCGCTGCTACCGGGTACTCAACAAAGAATCGCACTCGGTGGCCATCACGGACGCCATCAAGCTCAGACACCACTACCTACCCACCCCTGATCTGACAGCTGAGGACAAAATCATCGCTGCTCTTCAGCAACTCCAACTTGCCACCAAATCCCCAACGGCACAACTACAGGCCATACACAAACTGCGTGATATCAACCGTCACCACGCCACTACCGGGGCCCACCCGGACACAACACCTCGCACTACCTCCAAGGGTGCAGCCAGATTCACCCATCTGAGACACCACGCTGAACCCGGCCCCACCTACCGCCTGGCAAACAGTACCGGAGCACACCCGACAAGGCGCCCACACAACAGTAGACCAACCCATCGCCGCCCACACAGGTGCCCGCCTACTGGCCATAGACCCCTCCTGTAACTCCTTTGCAGCCTTAGCTGAGTCAACGGATGAGGAATCCAATGGCACCGCCATGCCCGTGTTGGATCAGGACACAGTTGAATTACTGGAACACAAACAGCTCTGCCGACATCCCCAACACAAGGCTACATGGGATGCATCCTACTCAAACGAATTGGGCCGCCTATGCCAAGGCATTGGCCACCATCTGCAATATAAGCACAAGAAGCGCATTGAAGGCACAAACACCTTCAAGCCAATCCAGTATCAGGACATCCTGAATCAACGCAAAGGCGATGTCACCTATACCCATGTGGTCTGCAAAATCCGCCCACAAAAAGCGGACCCCTACTGCACACGCATCACCCTGGGCAGCGTCCGCATCCGGTATCCTGGAGACTGTGGGACCAAAACAGGCTCCTTGGAAACCGTCGAACTCCTTCTCAATAGTGTTCTTTCCATGCCTACCGCACGCTTTGCATCTTTTGACATCTCCAACTTCTACCTTGGCACACCACTCGACAGACCAGAGTATGCCCGCATCAAACTCTCCGATATTCCTGATGACTTTGTCCAAGAGTATAGCCTCCACGACTTTGCATACAACAGGTATGTCTACTTCGAAGTCACCAAAGGTGTCTATGGCCTCAAACAAGCTGGCACTCTAGCCAATGACCTGCTCACTCAACGCTTGGAAATGCACGGATACTACCAATGTGCCACCACCCCTGGCCTTTGGCGACATAAATGGTGACCAGTCATGTTTGTCCTCATTGTCGATGACTTTGGCATCCAATACTCCGACCGCCGACATGCTCAGCACCTTCTACAGGCCCTACAACAACATTACGCAGTCACCACTGACTGGACGGGCACTAAATTTGCAGGCATTGACATCAAGTGGGACTACAACAAACGCTGCTGCCTCACCATGGACACCTACATTTCAGTTCTGCTCCTGAAATACGACCATCCCCGACCATGTAAACCTCAGCATGCACCACATAAGCACCGCGAAATCATTTATGGTGCCAAGGAGCAGCTCCTCCCGGATAACGACACGAGCCCACCATTAGACGCTGCAGGAATCAAACGTATTCAAGGCATTGTGGGCTCCCTCCTCTATTATGCCAGAGCCGTGGACAACAAACTGCTAGTGGCACTCAGCGCCATCAGCTCGCAACAAACAGCTGCGACCCCGGAGACAGCAGCAGCAGTCCACCAACTCCTTGACTATGTAGCTACATACCCCAATGATGGCATAACATACCATGCCAGCTCTATGGTACTCGCTGCACACTCGGATGCCAGCTACCTACCTGAACCTGGATCACGTAGCAGAGCTCAGGCACATATCTTCCTATCAGAAAACGACCCGGTCCCCCGGCACAACATGCCGGTCCTCACGATCTCCCAGATCATTAAGTACGTCATGGCATCCGCTGACAAAGCTGAACTTGCAGCCTTATACATCACAGCATGCGAACTGATCCCACTACGTAATGCTCTCAAGGAAATGGGATGGACACAGCCAAAAACACCCATTCAAACAGACAACTCCACCGCCGCAGGCTTTGTCAATGACACCATCATCCAATGACGCATCAAAATGATCTGGATGCGACTGCACTGGCTCCGATGCAAAGAAGCCCAAGGGCAATTCCGCTTCTATTGGGATCGCGGATCTGCCAACTTAGCAGATTACAGCACGAAGCACCACCCACCTGCATATCACCTGGCGCACCGCCCCACGCATGCAGGGTAGATCCCCGATGTAGCTGCAAGGGTGTGTAGCTAAGTACAATTACGGCCTAGGCCATACCCTGACCTTGGGACCTGTTAGCAGCCTTGGGACCTGCTAGCGGCCCCACAGGGCTATTAGCAGCCTTGGGACCTGTTAGCGGCCCACATGGTCAGGCCTTCAACCACTTGCACAGACACCGAAACACCCACATCTGGGACTGCTCTTTGCCTGCTAGTGTAGTTCGAGCACCGTGCTCATAAATCTAGTAGGTAGATTTTATCACCACCATGGTGCTCTTCTTCACAAGAATGTATTTGAAAGCTGTTCAAGAAACGTATCCTGACCATGACATTGGCTGGTTGAGAAGTAACACGGTACTTGATGAAGATTGGGCTAAGTCAGGGCAATTGCTGACTTGAAATCTTTCAGGGTTGTGAAAGATATGAATAGTTCAAAAACATATAGCCATGATTCTGACAAAGGTAGTGTTGTGAGCCCTGTACAGAAACCTCCAAAGAAAAACAACTTGGATGACAACGAGAAGAAATTCTTCAATATTTTACCAACCTGTTATGCAATGTTTTTTGCATTCAGTACCAGGATGCCTCATCAAGATATTGTCCCTTTGCAAAGTATGATAAATGCTGACAAGAAAAGTATTCTTTGGAAACAATCCTTGATAGTTTAGAGTGTAAGAACAAGGTTCTCGTGGCAGATGGATTGTGAGATCATGTATCTCAGCATCATTCCAAATCCTGGTGTGGAATGGGGGTCAAGTTATTTTTACATGAACTATATCCCAACCACAAAGCAGCTTCCAAATAGTTTATATCCAAACAGAACAACATGGGGGAAAGAATAGTAAGAAGACCCATTCTCAACTGACTCCGCTCATTGTATTATTTAATATACTCACATATCATAATGAATACACTTCATGGTTACAGAGAGGGGCTCTCCAGCTGCCACGCCACCATTGACTTCGCTGACAAATAAATAAAGAAGGATGCATGGACAATTGAGTATGACAAATTCGACCAAACCTCGTGGAGTTCCTCTTCTATCTGGTGCTATTTCATCTACCCCTCAAGTTCCTGTCAATCCAGCACATACAACCACTTCTTTTAATCAACTTGCTGAACCACCTCCAGTTCCCATTCCATCTAGTATAGCTGGAACAACAGTGTCTGCAAAGCAGCTCCCTGAACCACATGCAGGCAGTGCTCCCTCACTGATTCTTCCTGTATCAGCTCATGCCCTTCTAGTGAGGCTGCAAATGTATCTTCTCAACCAACCAATGCTGCCCCCAGTATATCAGTGACAAGCAATTCTATAGGAGCTGCAAAATTTTCTCGTACTGCACCCATCCCTAATCCAACATCGTTTCCACTTCCATCTAGTGAACCTTCCAAAAACTTGGCAACGACAACTGCAACGTCATAATCCTCCAGTGCCTAACCATCTGCCTGTCTCCCTCCAGCAACATCAGTTTCATTGCAAACACCTTCATCAAGAACTCGTGAAGATTCATTGATGCTGATAAAGAGAATCCTGAACTACAGAGAGACAAATCAGATTCAGAGCAAGAGAGTGACCAAGGTGACGAACCTCCTCCTAGAGAATCAAAGTATAAAGTTGGGACATTTAAACATTAAGGAAGTGGATAAACTATCCAAAGGGTGGTTGTCAAGAAATCAATGAAATCACCTTACTTAAAACAGGTGATGAATTTCGGGACGAATATTTGATAAACCGTTCCTGATCAGATAGCCTTACCTGGTTGAATGCATATACTTGGAGAAGATAAGATTCAATGTTTTCTCCAAGGATAACTTGATTCTCAAGATTCATTCCATTGGGGGATGAGGTGTATGGACTTGCCATTGGCTCCATGTGGATAATATATTCAAGTTTGGAGCAAAGGACAATAGATATAAATATCCTGAGTTGTGGGCTAGCAGTAATTGCTGCATTGAAACTGTTTGTGCTTCGGTCATGGTCATCTACAAGCAGTCAGCATCTGGTAAATACAGATTTTGGTGTCAGTGCTGTAGAAAGAATGTACATGCTTCTGGTAAATATGACAGACTCCACAAGATCATGGTTGCAATCCCATATGTCTTAACCACTTATCGGCTAGCAAGGAGACTCCAACTGTATTCGTCAGAGCAGGTAAAGCTGGACCTTCATTTACCAGAAGACTACTGTTTTCGAGGCAACTTCAGGTTGCATGCAAAGCATCTGAAGGGAATCGAGTCAGATACCTCTATTATAGAGTGTGCTCCTGGTTCCTCCAAGTTGGACAATGTCATTGGTGATGACTCTTCTGCAGTGAAAAATGATTTAGAAGAAAGGAGCATTGGGGCAACCACATTGTGGAAGAGTCTAACTTTTATATTTGGTTCTCTGGATGGAGACGATGAAACCCCTTTGCTCCAACAGAAGGGGACCCTACAACAAGATCATGACCATTTGCAGGACTTACTCAAAAGGGTGATGGATGGGGAAGATGTGATGACAGTGTTTCCAATCAGTCATAATGAGAAAGTAAGACAACTGTGAGATATAGAAGAAAACAAGAAGGATTGGAAGCCTGAGCTTGATCATGTGGAGGGACTTCTTGCCAGCGAAGCAAATTACATCACAAAAGTTGACTGGAAGAATCCAGCATTTCTTTGTCATATGCCTAGTGATATTCACCTCCTTCTTGGAGTGGGAGACAAGGATCACTTGAACAACGTACTTCAAGATGACCAAAACGAATTCAAAATTTTCCAACACAGGGTTTTTTTGAGGAAGAGGTGAAGTTTTTTGATGCACTTGAACATGACATGGAGGTGGCTCTTCCTGATAAAGTGAAAAGTACCCTGTCAAATCATTTTGAGTCCCTTAAACAAGAATACGAGGTACCCAACTTTTACAGTTAACAGTCCTACATCCCTATCACTCCTATCTTTGGATATCAAGTCATGGGCTTTTGGACAACACCTGTTCATATGGATTTGCAGACACCCAAGTTGCACTGTCCACCTCATTCCTGTACAGTACTATTCCCTTCATGAAGGATATGGAGAGAATGACCAATCCGGCTGTTTTCAGTATAAGGACTTTGCAAAGGTCATGAAAGGCAAAAATGTAGAACAGGAACCTGATGAATTTCATGTTGAGTTTGAATCTGCTGACGTGTTAGAACATGTTGAAGATGATGGTGGCATGGCCAGAGAGAACGTTGATACCAACACTACTGACCCAATGGCAACTGGCAACAATACTGGCCCAACAGCAACTGGCAATGGCAGCACAGAGAGAATGTTGATCCCATAGAGTCTGTAGAGAGTTCAGCAAGATCCAGAAGGAAGAGGGTTTTGGTTCCACCTGAGAATATCAGAAGAGGAAAAACAACTTAAAGAAGCTCCTCAACAATCACAAAGGCTGCTTAGAAATAAGGAAGACTTTGCTCCTGATTATCTTTCCTCTCCACCGGTGGTAAGTTCTTCCATCTGATTTCCCAAACCAGTCAAAAGAGAAAGCTGCAGTGTGTCTGTGGAAATACACTGAATATTTTAACACCATCAATCACTTCAATACAGGTTTGAAACAAAAGCTGTTGATTTTAGAGACACAACATGAATGGTCTGGCCTACTAGAAATACAGATATGTATTCATCATTTGGATATGACATCATGTTCTTCAACCAATTTCAAGTTTTACCAGTTTACAAACTTTTATCACCATGGATATCCCCATGTTGGTTTCTCTGGAACTGAATTTTTGCACTGCTACACTCAGGCATGTGATTGGTATTTTGCCCATCATATCGTTGGAGACAGGCCAAGTTGAATACCACACCGTTGATTGGGCTCATCCTGAGATGAAGACAATGAAGTTCAGCCCACAGAATATTGATTGGTGTTGTGGAGATGAACTCTCCTTTGATGAGATCGCACATGGCTTTGCTTTTGTTCCAGGGATGAACAGAGTGAGTGAAATTTTGAATGATGAATTGGGATACAATGTGGTAACAGGGTCTGCCCTTTGTTTGACAAAGAGCCAAAGGGGGGCAAAGAAAAGTGATACCACCTATGAAAGGATGTTTGTACTCAATGTAAGCAAGAAAGAGAAGAGTGAATATGTGGAAATTTGGAAGCAACTCATAGAAAAGTATGAAAATGAAAAACTCACTGACAGAAGACTAAAAAAGAATAACATAACACAAAATGACATAACACAAAATAACTACATGTCTGCAATATTACTACTTTACATACCTTTAATGATCTTCCTTCATCCTTACAAACAGTGCACATTTCCCCTTATTAGTATTTCCATCAATAGTTATAAGCTAAAGGCTGGTTGTCATAAATGCTAAGTTTGCCTTCGATGGGTCCCCCATCTTCTGCAGACAACTCCCACCATCCATGATTTGGTAACACTCGGTTATAATCAACAGGATCAAGGTAACACCTGGAAGTGTCTTTTTTGATTTTCATTGAGCCCAAGCACAGTACATGTTTGCCTAATGATGTCTATAACAATCTATCAATGTCACCAGGATGTATGCGTTCAACCCCTTCTCTTCATAAGCGAATGCAGTGGGTAGATTGAAAAATCATAATGATGAAATCCAAACACATGGAGCCATCAAGGGATGATTCTACATTCACTCTCAAAATTAGCAGCAGTTTAGTCATGATCCACAATATCCTCAAAATTTTCTTTAATGGTTCTGTCGGTGGCAGGAGGGAAAACATCAATATCATGCTCACATCTATGATGAAGACCAACCCCCAGGCTGAGCCAATATTCTTTTGCTGATACTTTACATTCTACAATTCCTTCTCTCCATGACAATGTGTGGCAGGGAACAGCTACACACCCATGCAAACAACTTGAGGTATGGCCCCATTGCTCCTGAAAAAATCTCAAGGGTTGAACTCCTCTCGATGAAGAGCAGTCTTCTCCATCCTGTGTTGTCCTCAGGTCTGCAAGCAGAATTCACAATTTCTAAACACCAGAGGTGCCGTCTATTGCCACCAAAGTACTTCTTTGCAATGCTGTGCCATATGGGTCTGCTATGTTATGATCCTAGTTGAGAATTTTGTCCAATTGTTTGCATGTTTGTTAAAGCAAGTACATTTCCCAATCGTTGTGGCTGCAAGTTCCACAATTTTGATTTATATTTCAGATTCCTCAGTGCTTTTTCCAAAACAAATGCATGAACAAAGGCTCACTGTCACAGACAATTCTCTATTATTGTTTAATCTTTTCCTATGGGACATAGCAAACAATGGAGAGAAGGTAAATGATGACACAGAAAGTCCAAATCAAATACAATGTACCATAAACTCACTGTAACTGCTGATCTTCCTAACTTCTTTCACTCCCCCTGTTTTCATCTGTTGAGGTTGTTTGTCCCGAGGCATCCTTTGTGTCCTGTGTCACATCCTCCCTGGCACAATATTCATCAATCGTGGAGGCCTTATCCTCTGGCGTTGGCACAGATGTTGAGGTGGTCACCTTTTTCTCTGTCAAATCCTCCCTGAAACAATGTTCTTCTTCATCGATTGGTAAAGTTTGTCCAGTGTTGCTGCTAGCTGTAATGTTTGTCAACATGTTTGGTTGATGGTAAGGATGGTTGTTGGACTGATGTGTGAGGGAATGGTTTGTGTTTTGGGGAATATGCATGACTGCCATAGATCATTTGCACAGAACTATTACCTCATACCTCTCATTCATAATTGTTTAATGGCTCATTGCAATTAACAGTATCTAGGCTAGTCTAGGTACCCTTATGTATGGAAAACAGTTCTTCAAAATATGAGAAGGTAGACAATGGGATGTAGGGAATGTGTTCCAGTTAGGGAATGTGCCATTGTTGATTTTTTGGGAATATGCATGACTGACATACTCCTTCTACCTTTATTTCATAATTGGTTTACAGCCTAGTGTAGGCTGTCGAAACTTATCATTAAAGGTATCTTCATATGGTCCTGTAAAAATGGACAATGCATTTTGGTAAATTTATCATGATCAACATGAACACAATACACAAAACAACAGAAGAATTACTTCATCAGTAGGACATTTTTGAGTGGTGGAGGAAGCCTTAATTTTCCCAAATCATCTCTAACCCTCCAGCTGAGGCAGATCATGGTTCTCATCAAGGTGTTGTTTGTTCCCTTCTCTCTCAAAGTATGTAAACATCACCACAGTCCTGCATTAGTTCTTCTATGCTCTTGTACGCATCTGAATGCTAATTCTGTGGCATTGTTTCAGAGTACCAAAGATTGTATGTCCAACTCCCATTGGTGTCATTGAAAATTAGAGGGTGAACAATTTTTCAAGACATACCAAGAGATTCCATTCTTGTGGATTACAAAACTATATGTCTTCATGTGAGAAAACATCTTCAACCCTGGCATACTTCATCCCTTTGTTAGGAGTAATCTCACAAAAACATTGATTGTCTCCTTAGGGAGCCTTTTCTTCTGCAAAGATATGAGAGAAAACAGAGAACCAAGTAACTCTCATGCTTCTCAAAGCAAGTACTAAAATGTTTGTCAAGGTTGTTTGCAACCTCACCTTTGTCCAAAGGCAAAAAATGGAACAATGACACCTGGGTGAATGCAAGGTAATAGTGAGATTGCCAATTATCAGTACCAAGAGTCTTCTTCTCCATGTCTAAGAATTTCATGGCAAGACACCATAATAGGTAGACACTTGACTGCCTTGTATAGCATTGATGAGTGTGTGCCATTCTGCATTTTGGCCCTGATCCTTTCTGTAAGCTAACATGGATGATAGCAATCAGAGATTTCTCAATTCCAAGGAAGCACATGTGCATAGGTATGGTCTGGATACTTTTCAACTCAACACTAATTGTTCTCAAATTCCTTAGAATTAAGGAACAGGCCAAAGATTGGGAAGCTTCCTTGCCCATTACAAGATCTTTGGATAATTTTGGAACCAATTGAGTTGAAAGACTGATGGCTTGTAGGTGTCTTTTTATGACATCCCTCTTGTCAGTATTTGACAAGGACTAGAAAAGCACCAATTTTGCAGAGCAGTTATATAGAGTTAAAGATCATTTCAAAGGAGTGATCAACTGGGGGGAAGTTTTCAATTGTTTGTAAAAATAATTCTGATTGAATTGGGTATGTCTTGAGTTTTGTCACTCCATGGTGCCACCAATCAAGGCATTGATCACAACACCTTTCCCTCTTCAGATTGACAGCTGGGAGCAAAAGAATGAATTCGATGTTTTCAGGTGACAGGATGTACAGGATGGGACAAGATTGTCATTTAACTGACAAGAATGTCTCCATCTGTGAGTGAATGTACCATTTTGAGTGGTACAAGTATTTGAGCACCTTTCTACATAATAATTGCTTATCATTTCAAGAAACACCGTTGTCGGGTATACCTGGTTTTCCTTTCCTCCCCAGTATCTGAGTGTTGGAGACTGAAGATCTTTCAACTCCTTGTGCCGCTGGGTGAGGATATCTTTTGGTTTGTCTTTGAAAGCACAAAGCATGGGTGCTGTATGGCAGCTGGTATTTTATAGGTGAGGGCAATGACGGTCAATGTAAATATCTGCAGATTGTTAAGTTCATTTTTTTCCTTTGATTTGATGAGCCTCAAATCCATCTGACCATACTCTTGCAAGGAGGATTCGGTTGTCAATCAAGATAGCTTTCATTTTTGAAACATTTTGGGGAAGATTACATAGGAATTTCATCCCATAACAACCAGATTGATCTATTACCCAGTCTTCTTCACGCCCAGCATGGAAAAACATTACATCTATCCCTATTGCTAAAATATCATTGATGATTTCTTTGGCTGGGATGTAAGCAGCCTTGTGACTAATACTGACTGTTGGAATTGTCTGCTTTTTGATATAGACTGCTTGAATATCTTATGATTCACCAGGGCTTTGATGGAAGAAAGCTTATCACCACAAATCTGGAATGCTGCTTGAACACAATCATTTATTTCCTGAACTATTGATGGTACTTCCTGCTGGTCAATTCAACGGGCTGTAAGCACTTGAACTATGGATTTTGGATAAATTTCAGACATAATGCTTTCTTCTCAGATTGGATGAGTTCATCATGTTGGGAGCCATTGTGAAGGGTCATAGTTGCTAGGTCAAATGATTTTGTGGTGGGAAGTCAATTGATGCAATTTGGCGATGGAAAACATCTCGTCAACTGTAAGTGATGAGAAATCACTATATACTTTTGAGTTGGTAACAGAATTGAAAACCAACCCTTTTAATCTGTCCCCTCAATTCTTTTGTCCCTCATAAAAATCTCACACTACCACTTGGCCATTTGTCACATTTTCCCAGAATATTGAGGGGGTTGGAATCAAAATGACAAGAATTGAGACCACGGCATCAGAAATTCCAGTCCCTCCCCTTCATATCCCAAAAGGTGATTATTGCTAACTCCACTCTCCTCTGTTGGGTTTGTTTCATCACAGATAGTGGGGTTAACTTGAAAGTTGCCCTGTTGATCTGAATTTGTATTGTCAACCCCATATCCAACAAGATCCTTATAGTTTTTGGCACTATTATCCACCCTTTCCCCTGTTGGGTTAGTTTCGTGATGGCCAAATTACTTTGTTGTTGACATTGTGCTGTGCACATTTGCATCCTTTATCTTGCAGTCTCCCAGATGTATGGGAACTGAAATTCCCACAGGACAAGCAAAAGAAACATGATTTTCCACAATTTCCAAGAGAAGATGGGCAATGCAAATGATGGAGTACCACCATTTCATTTATAACGTGCACAGAGAATAAATTACTGTGTTCGATCAAAGCAAAATAAAGATGATTTGCAGCTGGGGCATTTGATAGTTTTCTTCTTGTGCCATGAGTGTAATCAATTTTGTATCTTATTCTGCTCATCAAAGTTCATTTTGTATTGTGTTGGTGTGGCAGGAGGATAATTGTGACAGATGCAACTGCATTGAGTGGCTTGACCAGAGTCTGTGGAAAGGATACTATGGTAGTGGCATAATTGTTGCAGTTCGGATCTGAATTTTGATCCTCTTGCATGTTAGCATGATAGAAATGACTCCTGGGCTTTTGCTTCTCGGCTAATAGTTATTTCAAAAAATAATCGTTTAGATGCCACTGTTAGAAAAATTGTAAGCAGTCTTTGGATGTCCAAATTTGTCCCCTGATCTTACTAACATGTTAGTAAGAAGTGAGAAAGAATTCATGACTCCTCCACTTAAGACGGTGGTCAAACCTCGTGTTAGCTATTCTGTAAGGAAAAAAGAGACTTACAGTTTAACTAACAAAAACGCTAGTCTTACTAACAAATCGTTTGCAGGTGGAGGTGATAGTGGAGAAGAAGATTTGGATGTGGCATATATTTAGTCTAGTATGTTTGCTAAGAAAGTGGGGGAATTTCAGTGCCTTAGATGAAGCGAGCACCCTTCAATTATTGCAATGTTGATGCATTCGGGTTTGGAATGGCTCAGTAAGCCCGGGATTCGTTCTGACAAGTCCGCCGTAGCCTCAGAAGCTTTGGAGAAGCTGCACATCACCAACGAGTCTTTAAAGGAGTTGGTGATACTCAGAAGAAGGATCACGATGTTGTGGCTGATACTCTCAATCAAGTCCAACAACTAAAGAAATTGCTCAAAGCTAAGAAAAAACAAAGGTGATGGGAAAGGAGCCCTTGGGTTAGGTATGGGGTTAAGGTGAAGTATACTGGGCTCTCAAGGCCTACCATGCTATCAAACTACAGCAGACATGCCAATTCCATTCACCATGTGCACTTAATTGTGGGAACCAAGAAACGAGATCAAATTGACGGAGTTGAGGTGGTCTTTAGATCTCCAGCCTGGGGTTGGATCTGTTCAGCTTGGGGGGTAGCTCATTCAAGAGTCCCATGTGACAATCTAAGCCTATTTGTTGTTCTGTAGCACTTACACCCTAATGCAAATGTCTGTCCTTTGAGAGGGGCATTGAATTTCAGAGGCAACCTCTGTCTGAGACTGACTTGATAGTATGCTCCTGCAACTCTGAAGAGGATCCAAGATGGCTAGCTTTGAACTGTTCTTTATTACCAGCCAGGACAATAATGGTTGCTGCACCTACTAATTTCATGCGAGCAAAATTTCTCACCATTCTGACCTATAACAATCCGAAGTCAAATACACTTTCAAGTTGTCTTCAGTCAATCATTCAAAGGTGGTCAGTTGCTCTACAGCTGTCTGGAATTTTGACACCACCATCCATTCAACCCTCTCTACTTCATCCTGTTTCAATTTTCAACATGATTGATGACAAAATAGGTGGAGGTTTCAGAACTATTCCAAAGAGAGCTTGGCAAGATATAAGGAGTGTTTACGGTGTGGCTTGGGACTTGGGTCTGAAACCAAATAACACAGAGTATTGGGTCCAACATTACCCTTCAATGTATTCAGGAAACGGCATTGCTTGACATTCGGCTAATCATCAGATTGCAGATAACTGGGATTATCAACTTCCTGATGAAGATGATATGGATGTTCAAGTATGTGATTCTTCCTTGAGGCTTTATGATCTGGGCCTCCTGGAAAGATGCTACAAAAATTGACTTACCATCCATGCTGCACTTCTTGTGGGGTCAGATTTGCCAGCAGGTGCCGCCAAACTATATCTGTGCAAGGGCAATTGACTACTCTTCTACTCAGGTGGAGGATCAGGCCATCAAAGATTTGGATTTGAACTCATCTCATGCTGATGATACTCCTATTGATCTTGAGATCAGGAAGTGGCCTGTCACAACTGAGTAACAAACTTTGAGTCACGACTTGCCATGGTGTGCATGTCATTCATTCTAGGAACTTGACTAGAGAAGCACTAGATTATGTTGAAAATAGCTTAGGCTCCCTGTCGGCTAACTTCAAAGTGAATTGTCATGCCAAAAGGGATTGTCCAACAAGAATGGCCAACTCCACTTACTCGGATTGGTCTGATGGGTCCCGCCTTTTTTCTGGAGGCAGAAACATTGGTGGAAGTCCACCAAAGACCGTGAACCCTTCTTCCATGAACAATTTGTGGAGAAGTGGACAGGCCACAGCTTACTCACCCCATCCTGACATTACGTAAGCTATTGTTTAGAAAGAAAGAAGAGCAACTAATACATTGGAATTACCTACAATCGGGCTTTGCTGATTGCATCATCCCTTGCCTTGGAGTTCCTAAGGGAGAAGCTGACATCAGATTGGTTTGTGATGCTAGTCAAAATGGGATCAACAAAACCTTGTGTGGGCGACCTCTTTTTGGATGCCAATGTTTTGTACCATTCAAGATTTGATGATCAAATGGCTCCCTGGCTCTGTTGAGAATTATTTTACAAGAGAAATCCGAGAAGGACCTCTTGAGTCCGATTGGCAAATTCCTCACCAATCGGAAATGGATGAGGGGGAGCTCTGTTTGAATTACATGCTTGACCATTCGAAAGACATTCTTTTGCGATTGCTCAAGCTAAAGCCTTGATTCAAGAGGGATCTGATTTACAGAGAAAGAGCTTTCTTTCTTTAACATGTTGTGGGATGTCTCAAACCAAGGTATCTACTCTGATATTTGACCTTCCTACATATCCTTGTATAACACCTTAGAAGTGTGGAGACCAGATTGGGATCTAAATGGTTGGATGCTATTGCCGTGCAAGCTGCAGTGAGAGACAATCTCTCTAATGATGAGTCATAAACTGAAGAAGATTTTGAAATGATAGATGCTCTAGAGACACCACCACCAACTGTTGCAATCACTGAAGAGCTCAGAAGAGATTTGGACACACTTCTTCTGTTCTATGAGGAAGAAGAGCCAGTCATTCTTCTTGTTTTTCCACACACACATGATTATGTTTATATCTGTGGTGATACTGCTGCTGCTGCCTATGCTGCTGGAATTCATTGGTTTGATGGAATTACCACCATTGCTTTGGCCAACCGGTCTCGGGAGGAAACTGCACAAGGTTCAAACCAGATAGAGTGTATTTTTTACTCTAAAACAAGGGTACCCTAGAATGGAGTAGCCAAAATGGCTAGCCGAGAACAATTAAAATAAATAAAAAATGCTTGGAATATATAAACCCTTACCCTAACCCACCAGGAAAATTGTACACAAATGGATTTGTACTGCATTGTCTAGGCCCTAACATTAGGACAGACATCATCTAGGCCCTAACATTCAGACATTAATATATATACTGTTACTCTCTGGCCTAGGCTGGCTCCCCGCTCTGGTGCTGATGCACCTTCTCGGGAATAAAATTTTAGAAAAATACTTCAAATATATTAGTCACCTCTACCCTAACCCGCTAAGGTAAGGCCCTAACGTTTGGACTGACATCATCTAGGCCCTAAAATTTGGACAGATATATATACTGTTACTTTCCACCGGTGCTGATCCACCTTCTTGGGTCCACTTTGTTTTTAGTTACTACACATGATTCCCTTGTTTCGGGAAAAACTACTATTTTTAAATAGAGTAACTTTGTCCAGAATAGAAAAAACGACTCTCAATTTGGGCATTCGGCTCAGAGTTTTCATCATTGCTGAGATCATCCTCAGAACTCGTGAGATTTGGGGGGGGTTCATTTGGAAAAGAAATGAAAGAGAATTATTTGCCAAAAAATGTATATGGAAGTGCTTCTAAAAATCCTTTGAAATTTAGTATTGTAATTTAAAAAATGACGGGCTGACTGGTCTACCATTTTTAGAGTACCCTTTTTTAGAGTTATTTCACAGAATTGCACTGGAGAGAAGCAACAAATCTAGCTTTAATGTTTCTGCATGAGGTTTGCTCTGGTGGGTTGGATGGAAAGAAAGTGTGGATAGGCTCTGACATTTTAGTCCTTGCAATATTTGGAAATAAAGGAATGTCAGAGTCCATTTGTATTGCAGACATTGTGTGCAACATAAAGGTTGAATGTTCAATCATGAAGTGTTTTGGTGCGGGTTCCACCTTTCCGGAGAACTCATGATCAAATTTGGTTATGACTGTGGCTTTAGAGGAGATTTTGATAAAGGAGTAGTGCCGGGCACTGACATTTGCACCCTTGTCCCATTGGGAGGCTCCGCTGTCAATTTTTGGGACAACCTTATCACCAAATGGGCCAGAGATTGGATGGGAGCTGATTCCACAGCTCCTCTGTCTACTGAGGGCTGGTTCTCAACAGGCATCACACTAGAAAGCACTTCTGGGCTCCGCCTCCAACTGTATCCCTTATTGCATTGGAGAGCCAATATCAAAACTCAAACCACCTTTCGATGTCACACATGCCATTGTTTGACCGTGCCTTTTGTAGTTGAGAAGTGTCAAAGGTGGTTTGAAAAGGAGATGGATTTTTGGTATTTGATTGATGCTAACTCACCATTCTGGCTTAACTCTTGATTTCCCTCCCCCTTTTGGCACCAAAGGCCTTCAAAGCTCAGACGGGTCGTGGAGGTGGTGGACCTGGGAAGGAAAGTGCAAGAAATGTGCAAAGCAGGGGCTGACTTTGGCATCAGGGGTATTTTGCTTGAATTTTGGATCAACCCGTGGGGTTTCTCAGATTTGTTTGGTGAACTGTCCCGCCATTCCCTTGATCCTGCCACAGTAGCTGAGCCTTTGGATTTTAATTGCCTCCCATTGACTGGACCAGAAGATGAGGGCCGTTTCAAGTCTGGTAGAGATGGTGACCATCCTCTCATACCCATTCAATGTCAATTTTGTCCAGTAATATCAAATGAAGGAATCTGAAACCAAAACACTTGCCAGATGAAATACTTGTCTGCCAGTCTATCGGTGCCTCTATTGATGCTTTCCTGTAAAGAACTCCCAGCACATGGGCCAATTGCCTACATGAGATCAGATAGCAGCTCCCTTCGGGACCATGGCCTTTGGGGCATCATGAAGCGATGGCTCAAGTAATTATACCAGAACGTAGAGTGAACGAAAAGGGGAATGGAGGTAAAAGGACTGTTACCCCCACACAACTGCTTGCAAAGCAAGAACCATCCACAAAACTTGTGGTTGGCTTCTCCATGGGCTGGAGTGGATGTTAGTTTTGCCTCGAAGAATGAAAAGTTTTGAACTAGCATGAGTCCAACTTCTATGACCTTTTTTGAGCACTTAGAGGCTTCAGAATTCGAACAGGAGTCATGTCCCACCAGGATATGGCTTGTTCACTTGACCTTGTCTATGTACCAAAAGATCTGAAGCAGAATGGGACAATCAGATGGATTGTGAAAAGGGGAGACATGCACTGGCTGATGGCAGTGATGTTCTCCTGTTTTGGTGACATCATAGTGTTGAGCTGGTGTGGACCAACTTGGCTACACTCTCATATGATATACAAAGATGAGACAATGAGGAGAATTACACCGGAGCTGGGTGGCCTGTAGTTGGTTGCTTCAAGATGGATGGTGGAAGAATTGGAGGAGATATAAGTCCCATTGCTGGCAATACCGATTCTGGGGTGGAGTTCTTCAAGTGGGCTTAGCAGCTCGTATTCATGCTCCAACAAAATGGACTAGACCAAGGCTGGACCCTCTGCCACAGTAATGGGACTTGGGCTAAAGCCTTGGATTACAAGGAGATCATCTTTTGGAATTGGAGCAAATCCAGGATGAACAACCCAATCTTATTGACCCATCAGTCAAAGTTTGGGAAGATTATGGGATTCAACAATCAAGTCATCGCTTTTTTGATTCTGCATGCAGGCTACGAGAAGTAGACAAGCCGATATCAAAGCTCAGTGCTGGCGGATGAAGGAGAGGCAGGCATGTGGCAATCCAGCTCCTAGAGAAATGGCCGATTGTTATACTGAGTAGCGTTTGATGCATTGTGATAGATAAGTTGTGTGGTGGAGAAATTGGGAGTATGTTTCATGGGTCCCAAATTTAACCCGATTTCAAGTTTTTTGAACAAGTTAGATAGAGGTTTGGTCCTCTATGGATGATAGGTGGCAAGTCTGCAGTTACCTAGTGATGTTCAATCGTGTTCATTGAACCTTTTACTCTTATTGGTTTTGACACAGGACCAATTGCCCTGATGATGACATTCTCATAAAGTTGTTACTCAAATAAACTAATTATGTGTGAATACAAAAAGATGTGAAGTTCTGTACTGCCAAGTTACTTAGCATGGAACATATGACTGTACTTAGAGGTGGCAAAGCACAAAGGCACTCAAGATTCTTACTGACTGGTACTACTTCATCTGACTATTTTATTATTACCGGGGCTTGGACTTGAAGGTTCATGTTGTAATAGTTCTTCTTTATCAATTTCAGTTGACTTGAGTAACACCTCAATGATCTCATCAGATCAGCTGGTGTGAAAAATTAGTATTCACTTTGGTGACAGTAATCAGAACTATCAATTGGCTTGCCTTATTTGTCACCCCTGAAAAATCAGGATGCTTTCATCTTGGGACTGTTTTATGGACTGCTAGCTTTAGCTAGCTGGAATCACTGATCCGACCGAAGATATATTTAACTTCACTTTTCCATCAACATCCAGTCTTGACCCCACAATTCTACTGCTGGGGCTCCTTTGCCAGAGTTGAGGTTGACATCGTTGCCTTGGATTGTGATCTAATTTTGTCCACCCTCCCATCCGATGCTGTGGTTACCAAGTGATGTTCAATTGTGTTCAGTGAACCTTTTTCTCTTATCCTTGCAGTTCTGTTTTGGCACAGGACCAATTGACCTGACAATGACATTCTCATCAAGTTGTTACTCACAGAAACTACTTATCTGTTGAATATGGAATAGATATGGAGCTCTACAAGGCCAAGTGACTCAGCAGTGGAATTGATGATTGTACTTTGAAGTGGTGAAGCCCAAAGGCACTCGAGATTCTTACTGACTGATGCTACTTCATCTTACCTGGTCTATTTTTACTAGGGTTAGGCTTGAAGCTTAATGTTGTATTAGTTCTTCTTTATCAATTTGCATTAACTTGAGTGACACCTACAAATATAGCAGCTGAACTACATATCAGCGGTAGAGCTACTAAAATTGCATGTAATGGATCCTTCAAACTGTATAAATATGTGTACGTGTCCATCAAACAACGCAGTAGCAAATTTCTTTCCATGAAACTCCTTTTATGTCTGTCAAATGCCCCAGAAGCATATTTCTAACAGTGGAACTAACAAGAGCATTTTGCAATCCTTTCATCAACTCAAAATCAAATCTTGATTGGTTGGTGAGGTGTCACACTAACTGAATTCAGCTTAATGTTCATGAAGTAGGTTCATTACCAATATTATAACATAGTTTAAATTAAGTTTACCAGCTTGTAGAGTGTAGAGCACAATGTCAGCTTTCTTTTGGCACCAATATATCTCCTCTAACTTCAACTTTGCCTTCATCTCTGTTACCACACTCCTGCTCATCCTAAACATGAGGGACATGACAATAGTACCACACAATTAGACACCAGGATGACATGCACAATATGTTCCCATACGGTAGTTGCATTCTAGGTACCCACAAGCTTACTGATGGTACCTCTGAAGTGCATCACAGATCCAATGGCAATTTCAAAACACCCTGGCATGCGGCTGAGCACGACAGAGGGTATGGCTGCCCTCCAACATCATTTGATAATGCTCAACGGTATTCACTAGCAAGTTGTCATGATCAATTGCCAGCCATATGTTCTCCTGAAGTTTAGCAGTGTAGGCATTACTTTGTGCCTTCACAGAACCTGATGACAAGGTATGTATTGACCTTGCATACTGCAATAATGAAAGTAAGAGCCAGTAGCCCCCACTGTTGGGCCACCCACGTATCTTCCCATGAAAGCAATGCGCAAAATTATTGTGATCATCAACTGAGTGATGGTAATTTCACTTGATTTTACTGAATTCAGTAGGGACGAGAATAGGACCATGGCCATTCACCTTGAGACATTATAAAGATTTTTCTTGAAAAAACCTTAGTTCATTATCATCTGAGATTTGTTCTTCTTCTTATTCTTCTTATTCTTCTCCATGAGACACTTTTTCATTATTGAATATTACACACAAAATCATTCTCAAACTGCTGCAAATTACCTGTAAATAAATTTTTCTCCTGTTTAAAATGAATGGGTAATCATGCTTACGTGTAAAAATATATCTAAATCTATCATCCTTTTTGAGTAGGTAGAAGTGTTTGTTTTACTTGTGGTTACCTCATGAGACTTTCACTTTTGCAATTAATGGTACTTCTGAACTGTACAATATTGTACCACCTTCCATTGATGCTTTAAAATGTAATCATGAGCCCCCCTGTGGTCTATTTCAGATTAAAATGACCATGTGACCTCCTGAAGTTCTCACTGACAAAGTTGAAATGTTACTCCCAAGAGGCTTTGGTACATTTTGATTATCATCTGTAGGAGTGCAATTTAAAATGTAATCGTGACCCCCCAAGAGGTCTATCTCAGATTAAAATGACAATGTGACCTTGTGAAGTTCTCATTGACTAATTTGACATGTTCCCCCCAAGAGGCTTTGGTACATTTTGCTCATCACCTGTGTGGAGTTTATTCTGATCTCCAAAGTACAGGTTCACCTGAGATTCAAGCTTTGACCAATACATTTTCAAGTTCAAGAATTTAACCCTCACCCTTATCTAGCGTAAAATTCGACCCTAGTTAAGAAACTAGCGTAAAAACCGACCCTAGTTAACGAAATTGCCCGATTTCAAACACTTCCACTCGTTTTTTGTTCGTTCTGTTAGTCTAGATTGATTCTACGTGAAAAATTGCACATAATGGGTCCCCATAGTGTATACCAACTCGCGGCCTTACATTTCCGACAAGTGCGTTTTGCGCAATCCAGCAGATTCATCATGGCAGAACTAGATGAAGATGAAACCTCACCTCTCACGCAAGAGTTTCAAGTGTCTGTTTTGCCCCCATTGCCCAATTTACCTCCTGTTGCAGCCATTGATACTGCAGGGCAAATCTCCACTAAAATGAAACCTCACCTCTCACGCAAGAGTTTCAAGTGTCTGTTTTGCGCCATTGATACTGCAGGGCAAATCTCCACTAAAAACATCGACGAAGCTGCATTCTCCTACATCGAATCAGCCCCTTTGGATGCACATGGGACTGACGTTGCTCGTCAATCTTCTCAGACCTCTCTTCTGCTTGATAGCGAGGCTGCAAAAGCCAAGTACTTTGCAGGAAAAATCAAATTCAAGAACGAAGGAGTGAGGGCAGCAAAGGACTTGTTTCTGACTGATCCGTTGTCTTGCCATGACATCCCCGTCAACTATTCTATCAACGGCATCATCAACACTGCTCCGTACAGAGGCTCCCAGGAATACGGAATTGTGTGGGAAACAACGTCACTTCCTTTTCCTCTCGATGAGAGTTCTCTCCGAACTACAATACTGAAAACGGACCTAAATCGAATGGCCCTTCTTCGAATGTCTCGGTTCAACTTTGACACCGTGTATCCAAATGGTCCAAAAGGAGTTGTCGATGTTGTCGTTCCATCTGTTGGTAATACTCAAGCACAGTCACGAAAGAAATGTTCCACAGCAAGTATTAGTAGAGGTGCCACTATTCAAGAAAAGCGACAATCACGACAAAAGCAGCAGATTGCCAATATTAGGATGTCTCCCATTGGTGACACCGTCCACAGCAACTTGGGAAACAATCAACCTTTGCACCAAGCTGCTTTTCCTACTGCCATGGAACATGTTGAAAGTGAGGATGAGGAAGATGGAATTAACGGAGAATTGGAGGAGATATCGGCAGATGTGTTAGAGTTTCAACCATTAACTGCTGAAGACATTCTCCATGGATATACAGCCGATGAGCAATACAACACAGGAACCATGGAAGAAGATGGTGAGTATTCAGAACAATTGGATTGGGAATACGTCGACATTCCCAATGACCAAGTGAATGATTCGTACCCTCACTACAATGGGAATGGACCGGCATTACGCCCTCATGTGTCCCATCGATTCACAACACTTCTTGGCACCTGTGGTATAGCTGGAGGTTTCAGTTATGAACTGATGAAGCGAATTACCGCTAACACCAACGCATATGTTCGTTCAAAACTGAAGAATGACAACAAATTCTATGGCAGTATCTGGGAGAACATCAAGGTCGAGGAGATGTACTGGTCATTTGGTATGATTCTGAAAATGAGTCTTGTGAATATTCGCTTTGGTGGCATAAAGGAGTACTTTATTCCCACGAAGAAGATTTATCCATCATGTGGCAATCCCATAGACATTATTGGTGTGAACTCCAACGATTGGAGCGGTGGGAAACTTACCTCGCACGCTTTCTTCAAATTCGCGCAGCACTCCATCCAGAGGTTGGCCAATCCAATGTCAATGATAAGTGTCATCAGTTGCGTGCTGCTATCTCTTATCTAAACGACCATGCCAAGCGATCTTTCATTCCAGGACGGCACATGTCTTTTGATGAAGGTGGAATTGCGAGCAAGTCAAGGTACAATCAGGTGCGGCAGTACAACGCAAACAAACCGGACAAGTATAGAATTGACTTCTTCGTGTTAGCCAACGTCACTTCTGGCAACAACTTCATATATCACCTCGATGTATATCAGGGTAAAAATGCCGCAAATGCCTACATTTGTCGTGCCGCATGGAACCTTCCTACCACACAAAAGGCAGTTGTAAATGCAGTTCTTTGCAGTGGCTTAGGAAACGATCCAAACGGAATGAGGGAACTGTATATGGATAGCAGATACAGTTCTCCATCTTTATTTGTTCTTCTGAGGGAAAAGTACCATATTCTAGCATGTGGTACAATTCGGAGCAACAGAAAAGGGTGGGATTCAAAGCTACTGAATTTGTCTAAGTCGTCGCCACGAGGGTCTGCATTACTGAAGTATGACCCCACGAATAAAATACTATTTGGTCAGTGGAATGACAATAAAGTGGTCTCATTTATTTCGTCGTTGGGTGTGTTTGGCATTTCCACTATTGAACGTCGCATGGGTTCAGATAAAGTAATATTGGAAATTCCAGAAGCATTGAAGAGGTACACCTCGAATCATTTCATGGGAGGTGTTGACAATATTGACAAGGACAAGTGTATCGGTGGTTCGTTCACTGGCAGAGCAATGTTTAAGAAATGGTATCGCATGGGACTTATGGGAATTTTTGATTTTATGGTTGTCAATGGGCGACAGGCTTGGAACATGTCTACTAACTTTCATGATGATAGGTATAGGCTGACAAATTCTCATTCTTGTATAGGGCTTGCAGAAGAAATGTTAAGGTTCAGAGATGAGTCGGTAGTAAACTTTGATTTGGAACAGCGAGTGAGCCAAGCTGCAGGATTGATTATGTCGGGACATGGAATGGCACCTACTTGTAGGACTGGGAAAATGGGGTGTTGTGTCTGCCAGCTAGAGAAACAGTTCTGAGTAACAACAAGCAAATCCAACATGCAGGCAGGTGAGAGCAATACAGAGTCTGCATATTACTCTGTCAAGAATATTGTCAGTTGCACGCAAGAGAATTGTAATCTGCATGCACATTCGGTGGTAGTGGACAGTGATAGATTGATTTTTCAAATTCCTGAATTTATGGGAATGTCCTGTTTTGAGGAGAAGCATAACTGGCGTCAGCTGTAGCCATATTCTCATTCTTGCAGTGAAATGCGCAATTCGTCAAGTTCATTAAATTTTCGTATTGAATAGAAAAAAGGTTGCCTTTTCATGCATGTGAACCCAGTAGATGATGTTACACAAAAAAGGAAATAAAAAGCTGAGAGGGCAGTATTATTGAGACATCACACTTCCTCTGGTCTAAAGTAAAGTACAAAAAAATATACCTGCATTATCTCAAAGTCACCACAAAAAATGGAAAACAACTTTGCCACAAGATACAGTGCAAATCCCACAAACAGTCACGTATAAGATACCTTGCCCTAAACATACCATATAGAATTGCGCGTTTCTGTCATTTCTGATTTTTTACTAGTTCATAGTTTGCATTAGATTAATGACTACAAATTAGTCTCAATTCTATAACACATGACCAATATTGCACGATTTTTGTAGCCAAGACAAACCAGGTTCCGTTTGTCTTGGCTACAAAAATATCGTAAGTCTACACTCAGCTTGTAGAGTATATACTGAAAAGTAAGATACTGTACGCATCCCCTCATGTGCACAGAACACAAATCCAGCCCTGAAATCCCGTGTGTTTCCTTCCTTTCTCATCCATTGTCCACCCAAACACCATGTGCACAAGTTGTGTGGTAAAATCCAAGAGCAAAGGAGGTTTTTTTGGCAACAACCTGGCGCCACGGAATGCAATACACAAGGGCATGTTGCTGGTGTGAAGGAAAATGATGGTTTTAGTTCCATTTGTGTGGATTGAATACCCAAAAAGCACTGTGAGATGTGAGACTTGCCCAATGTTACTTATCACTGGTGCACCCATAATCCCTCTTACATGGTAGCATTGTACTTGTTGCACCAAAACTAGGTAGATCTATACGTCACCACATGGCATAGTGATATGACAACAAGTTGACCACATATGTTTCTTCTTATGAACCCTAGCATCATGTTGCATGTTATGGAAGATACAGCCTTGCCTTCAGTAGTACTGCATTTTGACGTACTAAACAAATCTTCTTGCAGATTCCCAAGTCACAATGCTCCAAAAATGGCTTCTAATAAAAATTATAACAATACAGCAGTTGTTACCTCTCATGAGTGGTTGCACTCCAGTGCATGCTAAGCAAGTGCAGCCACTAATCAGGAACAAAGGCAATCTACCATTCCAGATCATGTATCACAAGCTCGGACATGCGACTTGAGCTTGCGGTGAAAATGCTCTATTATGTTACTTAACACAGCAAGACTTGTTCAAAGTTCCCAACTCTGACATAGGCCAATTATCTACCTTAACTGGTAAACCCAAAGAGGTTCCACCTGGAACCTCCAATGGTCCTCTTCCCTTTGTGCAACACAAAGGAAGTACAATAGTCATAAGATATTGTTTCTGAGAAACAATATTCAAAAGACAATTTCTTTCTTGGGAAACACCCTTATACATTATAGGTGTTTCTTAGCTAAAATATCCAAGAGAGGATTTCTTTCTCAGAAACCTTCTCATGGGACAGTTCCTGTTGGCAGTTGAGAGAAAAGGAGCAGTCATGGAACTGCCCTAAATCACCTCCAATCTCTAACAGGATCACCTGTGCTTGGTGATGCATGGATCACCTAGTGTACCAATAATTAAATTCTTTGAACAACATGTATCTACCCGTTTACTACATAGTAACAACTACAGCACAACGGCTTAGGTCAGGCTCCCACTGCTGCTAAAAAATCTTGCAGCTGTTGCTAGCAATGACACAACTACTTTTCTTCTTGACCATCATTCCCGCAGCTCCATGGAACAGTCCACCGTACTATGGAAACAAAGTACGATACCATACAATACCTTACATACTATGGAATGCTGCCACACATCCGAAGCATGAGCCATGCCAACCCTCCAGCAAATCCAAATCTCCCCGGCAACCCGCTAAAGACTGGCTGGAATCCAACACCGCCGTGACGACAACGACGACCATACTACCAACTATCCACACTCCCCCCGCTCCCCCATCACCACCCACCACGCTTCCACCTCATCCGCATTTTTTGCCCCATGTAAGGCTGCCATTTTCCAAAAGTAAGATGTTCGGTTTAAACACGAGAAAAAACTTGGTTATGGGAATAGGTACTTTCTGAGACACCTTCCATTCCCACACGACACCAAACGGCTCATCACCTCAACTTCTAGCCAACTACATAGGTATGGTACAAGACATTCTTATGCCTGACGATAACATCTGGTATACATTACCTCCTGGCCCACAACTCTGCTCAGTTTTGGTCAACGTAATAAAATCATGAAATCTAAGCCAACATGCTTTCGAAGGCAAGTGAGTTTGACAAAAAGCTGATTTCCCTCATCTCTGACTCAGTTCTGTGAAAAACAGACGCAAGGTTGAAAGCAGCTGACTTCCCGATAATTTCTAGAAGTTACCGGTAATACCTACCGAGCAATGACCCACCAATAATTCTGCCATAATATTATACCATACCCGCAAACCATGCCAACCCTGGGACAAGTCCAAATCTCCACCAGAATCCGCGAAAACCTCGCCGGAATCAAACGCCGTCGCCCCAACGACAACGACAACAACATCATTGATCGACAACCCCCGCCCGAGAACAAGGCCTCCAACAACAACTCGTCCGTAACCGCATTCTTCATCCCCATCCAAACTCCCTCGGCCCTCCTCGCCCGCAACCCGCTCCATCTATCGAACGCGCTCTCCCTCCCCCTAGACGACCTCAAGGCCCTCCGCGGCAGCGTGGCACACGCCCTCATTTCCGATGCCTTCGTGGGCCATTCCGATCGTCCCGCCGCGTTGGTGGCGGGCGTGTCCCGCTTTTGTCTGTGTCGTGATTTCGTCGTCCGCGGCGACGGCCATGACGAAAACGAGTTGGACGGGCGTGGTTTTCATGCCACGTTGCGACCAATGCCGTGGATCGTTGGATCGATATCCGGCTTGGAGTTGTGTGCGCATTCTCTCTTGATGAGAAGCGGTGCCGACGTGGTGGACCATCTCGAAACGGGGAGCGAGGCGTTGGATGAATTGTTGGCGCGTCATGCATCGTTGGATTCGTTGGAACAGTTCGTGGACTTGTCGTATCCGTTTTGTATTCCCAAGAAAGACGTCCATTCGCATGGTGGCAAGAGAGGCATTGGGATTCCATTTGGAATGGTCACGGAATTCTCTGGGCCGCCGTCGTGCGGAAAGACGCAATTGTCGTTGAGTATTGTGGCGCGATCCGTTATGCAGCATGATCGTTTGCGGGTAGTGTACGTTCTTTCGGGTGGGAATGGCAAGGCCGTGTCGCGGAGGTTGTTTTCTCTTTGTGTCGAGGCGGGACGTCGTTTTGGTAATGGGGAGAGGGAGGCCAAGGTTTTGGCCGAGCGGGCGTTGGAGCGGGTATCTGTCGTTTGTGTTTCCGATGCTTACTCTTTGCTCGCGCTGTTGGCTAAAATTGAAGGGGAAGAAATAATGTATGGTCCTCATCGGAATTGTTGTGTTACGATTTTGGTGATTGACTCCATTTCGGGATGCATCGGGCATCATATATCGGCCTCTTCTCTTGCCGTTGGTGCTTCATTGGTAAATCAAGTGGGGCTGACATTGAGACGAATGGCCAGGACTCTCGATTGTCGGTTTGATACCACCCAACAAGATGATGTCAACAACGAGTCAATAGGCATTCATCCACCGCCTCGTAGGTTTGCAGTAATTGTCACGAATGGATCTGTGGCAAACTGGTCTGCGGACGGCAACAATTCTGCCATGGCGAAGAAAGCCACGAACAAACCGGCAATGGGCCGATATTGGCACGTTAGTGACATTGGCCTGTGGCTTGAGGAAGATAAATCCCACTATCAGCAGAGTGATGGTGCTTCATTCCATTTGCAAGACTTTTATAGTGACACTCCTGTGGCTGGGTTGCATTTTGCCAATAAAAAGGTTGTACGGGCCACGTTGTTGAATCATTATGGCAAGTCGTGTAGTAGGAAGGAGAAGTCGAGTGTACAGTTTGTTGTGAGATCTGGAGGTGTCGATGATGTTTCTGGCTAGGTTCAGTCAAGGTGAGGCACATTGTGCGACTTTTTAAGCTCACGTCCTGCCCTGTTATGCCTTGTGTGTGCGTGTGTTTGTGTATGTGTATCCCTACGCTTGTTGCATTTCTGCTTATCCAAGGAGGCTATGGTTGTATTATTTCCTCGCAACAAAATACAAGACGTTTGGTATCACAAAAGAAGCGCATCATCTTTTCTCTCATTCCCAAATTTACTCTCTCTCATGTTGTTGTCGTGCAGCACGCTGTCGTGCACATCTAAGGTACGCACGCCAACTAAAGCAGACCCGATAGTTTTGGGTAATTCGCACAGCAGCTCTGATATTTCAACATGTTTGATGATACATCTGACGATGAGCTGAGTTTTGCCTACTTCTCTGTAGTCGTGCTCGATGCACCATCGAACTCTGTCGTGCGCCTTTTCCTTGAAACCAGGAAGATTGTCTCAACAGAAGAGAATTATTTGGTCTCACAAATTCAAATATCACATCCTAAAAGTCATCTCGTCATCCCTTCTACATGATGTTTGGATTTGTTACCCAGTTTTTTCTCCGAGCACTATTACCTGCAGTAGCTGTCACAGTCTCCATCACAGCAGAAGAAGTAGGATGTTTTGACCCTGTTACATCACCTTTCAACAAAAATGATTGGTTGTATTGTCAAAAGATTTCAAGTGATGACCATGAAGTCTTTATGTACTACACACCCTTAGAAGATACTGTCCTCCTTGGATTCCATGCTCTGAAGAACACAGAAGGATGGACGGCATTGGGTATTAATGGCAATGGAGGTATGAAAGGTGCCACATTTATCACTGTTCGTGAAGATGGTGGAGATTGGATCGCTGAAGATCGTCATGCCATGGATTACGTAATGCCAGCCCTTGATGACCAACAAGATGTTAGACTCTTATTTGCCAAACAAGAGAACGGACAAACTGCTTGGGGTGTCGTTATTCCCCAGAACTCATGTGATTCTGATGGAAATGACTACGAAATTCTAGATAGAATGACAACAATGCTCTGGGCTGTTGGAAGTAGTCACACCTTTGCGACCCACACCGCACGTGGGCAATTCCAGGCCAATCTCATGCAGGCGCCCAAGGAGCTTCCCAGCACAGATGAGCTTCCATATTTCGAGATTCTCATGCCTAACGTCACGATAAAGATGGGCGAAGGAGGAACAGATCCTACCAATCCTTACATTTGTTCGTACTATGATCTTGCAGAAATCGGTCAGTCGTCCGGGTTCGCGCCAGAGGAAGTAAGTTTCTCTTCTCTTCTGCTATTTTGATTGACATAGATTTATTTTCCAACCAGCAATTGTTTGCATTATTCTTGTTAAAGACTCTTCATGTTACCCGCCTCTCCGCGGTACTGTCTCCGGAAACAAAGGAACACGTACATCACATGATCCTCTATGCCTGTTCTACGGATGGCTTTTCATATAATGGAACAAAACATTTGACAGTCATCCCCGAGTGTGTATCAATGCCCGCGGATTGTCGAGAAATGAAATGGCCTTGGGCTGTTGGAGGTAGAGATTCAATTTTCCCAGAAAAGGTTGGTCTTCCCATTGGAGGAGCAATGAACCGATTCCTCGTCCTCCAAGTTCACTACTACAACCCAACATTAAAGGAGGGGATGAAAGACAACAGTGGCGTGCGAGTATACTACACTACCGAGTTGCTTGAACAGGAGGCAGGTGTTATGGAGTTTGTTGGAGGAGTCAATAGCTTTCAGCAGCCACCTTTGCCTGCCGGTGAAAAGAGTGTTTCAATTTCATTCACAACTCCATCAGAATGCACTAGGAATGTTTGGGACAGACCTCTCAATATTTTGGGTGTTCTTCACCACATGCATACATACGGCACCTATATGGAAATTAGTGTTGTCCGAGATGGAGTTAACTTGGGAAATCTTAGACCCGAGTCCCACTACGATTTTCGGCATCAGTCCATGGATGAACCAGTTCCAGCTATCCGCCAGTTATGGCCTGGCGACCAAGTTACACAGACTTGTGTGTATGATACTACAAACGCCCCAGGAAGTTTCGTAGAATTTGGAGATACAACACAACAAGAAATGTGTTACACACCAATCTACTACTACCCACGCCAAACTGATGCTGATTCCTTTGGTTCATTGATACCATGGCTAAATTCATCTTGGTGTCTAGAGCCTGCAACAAGTGAAGAGTTCCAGAGCTCAAATTCTAGTCTCTGTGCTCAAACAATGTATGAAAACGTGCCACTGTTCTATCGCTTTGACAAGGAGGGAGAATTAACATTCGATCTGTTGACTGCCTGCAGTGGAGGCAACGAATTCCAAGATTTATTCTACGAATTCCCTGACCTATGCCCAACATGCCGAGTGACAGCTAATTGCACACATGATGATGTTGCCCTTCATGCACAAAATCTGTGTGCAACTCTATGCAATGAAGTGAATGGGTTATCCTTGTATCCGGACATGAACCGCACTAAACCTTACCAATATGGTAATTGGGGGTGTAGCCCAACATATTACCATGAACCATATGTCCCTGATGCACCTGTGTGTCAAGCAAGGGGCAATGCAAATATTGATTTCATTCAGTTGAATGGAATTGCTTTGTTGGATATTCCCAACGATACTCTTGTTGAAGCAAATTCAGAAAGTACTGCCTGCCGCAAAGCGGTGATTGTGGCCACCTGCATTCTCAGTGTGGGGGCTACCTTGTTTTTGTCAGTCATGTGAATTAAGTTGTGTACTTAAAATAGTTTCTGCTGGTAGCTTATGTCTTGAGTTCCTTATGGGTATACACCTTATGTGAAGTAGTTTTCTCTGGCCTTGCTAGGGATCTATTAAAGTGTCTAAACCTGCTAATTTTTCCCTAAATTATTGTAGAGACACATCATACACACCTAAATAGAATTGGCAGGTAATCTGCCCACAGGCTGGATCATACGAGCATGAGTGTGTCATCAATGAATTCTACTAATTTTACTAGCTAAATTGTATGCAAGGTTTGTTAGCTCAAAACTAGCTCAATGCGAAAAGATTTTATTAAATTATCGAAGTTATACACAAACCTGACGTTATCATGCTTACACAAGAACACATTTTAAATTTTGACTTATGCAGAGAGGCATGCAGTGTGTTTTACTAACAGAGAATGGCTTGCTGCCTTGACATTGAATGGTAACTAACTATTCCCAATGATATTTGTGTCTATTAGTGATCATTCCCCGATTTTCACAAATCTTTAAACCATACAACATCTTTGCATCTTCTATTAATACCACTTATCATGCCTGGCATAGGCCAAGAATCTGTCTTTTTAGTACCTCAAGGTAGTAATCAAAACCTCTCAAGTAGGTAATAATTCTAACTCCTACGTTAGAACGACTCCTTGCAATAACATAGATCCATATGTTGGAATTGGTGTTACAAGAACAAGAGAACAACCTCAAGAGAACTACATTATGAAAAGTATGAACATACCAATTCTGTGTAGAATCTACACAGTTTCATTTTTTGGAGGAAAGGAATTGTATTGCCATTTCATCCTCATTTTGTCATCGTAAACTGTAAATAATATGTTCACTATAAATCAACAGGAAATTGCCACAACCATTAATTTCTTAATACTTTTTAACCATTAGGCTCATCAGAGTACACATCTACAACACAGGTTCTCCATCATTTCCAGAATCTCTGTCCTTAGAAGAACTTGGGTGTACTCTGTTATTGTGTGCAGTTATTGTAAGCCTTTTGTAATAGCCTAAGAAGTTTGTGACTAGCATACTGTTGCACTCACTCCTACAAACATAGGCCTGGAAAACCATGACTTCAGAGATGACTGTGCCCCTGACAATATGTTGGCATACTCAGTTTGTTCATGACCCCCGTCAGAAGAAAAAGAATGAGAAATTTGCATTGTGATGTAATAAGAACAATTTTTATGCTACAACATGATCAATTAGAGGTATGCAATCAGTAGTACTTGTGACAGGAGATCCCTCCAAAGTGAAGGTAAGTAAAGGTCATCTGTTTTAGACTTAAAACATTCAGTGAAGAGAGGCTTAAATGTAGTCAAATCATAATTAGGCCTATAAAGAAAAAAATTAAAAACAAACATACATTACTTAGTGATACAAATTGTTTTGTAGGAGTCTTTGTTGAACTCACTTACTACTGTATACATTCCTTTAAATTGGGCAATAAGGATTATACAAAAAAGAGTACATGTGCCCCCAAGAGGTTCCGGTCACTATTAAGACTTCATATGAGTCCCTATAAACATGTATGGTTTTCAAAAGGAGCTAGTCTCTAAGGACCACAAAAGCCCTGATAACTTCTATGATGAAGAAGGAAAAGACTACAAGTATGATCCCCAAGCAGTTTTGACAGCTTTAGTGTTCCAAGAAGCCTTCTACTTCAATGAGATTACATCATGCAATATATCCATTCACATCCAAATATGATGGAGGGTCTTGGAAAGCAAACCCAACACAGCTCCTACAAGAAGCATTCCAGGACTTTTAAGTGATCCCTTGTAAGATGTCTGTCAAAGGTGCAAAGCGCTGCAAACCATGTTTCAAGCATGGGGCCAAATACAATACTCCTAAAAATGGATTACCTCATAGAAATACAAAGAACTTCACCATAAGAAGCTGAATGCTTCTTGTCAGACTTTCTATCAAGCCGAAAGCATACTCATTTTAAGAACGCTCACGAGCACCTTTCTGTAAAATTATCATACAAGCAAGCAAGAAATGATTGCATGATCACTGGAATGACAGTGAAAATTCCAGCTCCAACATCCATCTGGATTTAAGTTCACCACAAGAGAGATCTTGTTGCTGGAGCAAGAAAGCATGCAGACATCACTTATGTCCTGATACTTCCTGCCAAAAGAAAACAGGAAAGACTGGCATAAGAAGGTCAAACATAAATTCACTTTTAAGTAAAAGAAATATTTTGAAAGAAGTACTTGCATTCGATTCATAAAAGCTTAAAAAATAAAAAATAAAATCAAAGAATTGAATTATACCAGCACTATGCTGATACAATATCTAAAAATCTTACAACAGAATCAAAACTGATACAGAGAGTAAGGTAACTGCCCAACTATCAGACTCCAAAATGTTGGATGCCTTTCTTAATAGTGTGAACCCCGTTTAAAAAGTCAACAGAAAGGAAGGGTCACTGCTGTAGTTGCATAATCACTACAAACAGGACAACGGATTGCAACTGATACCATTGCAATGAATTCTTTAAAGCATGGGGTACAATTGCCATGACAATGATTGAGTCTGCAAGACAACTTTTTCATGGCCATGGCAGTGTGTGATATTTTGTAGAATTTCTACTTCCGTGAAAGTTCACTGCATGGCAAGTACATGTATCAGGTTCTTTTACCAAACATCTGAATCATGTAATTTTAACTCCTACACACTATGCTCTAGCATATCTGAACTTAACTGACCAGTGAGAAATTGAAGAGTTACTGAATGGTGCAACTGTGTTTTTCCTCCTGTGCCATTGGCCTGTAAATTTACCTGCTTTATGCAACTTTTGGTGGAAGTGACTTCTGGTTCTTTTGTTTGGATGATTTTGTTTTTCTTGCCTCTCTTCTAGGTTGCAAGTTACTTTTTGTCTTTGTCACCAAACCCCCCACTACTCTCACATAGTAATCATGGTAATTCTGCAAGAATTACTGTATATTCCTCAGTAATTTGGCAGGAGGAGCCTCATTGACTTCCCTAACCCCAACCCTAAATTAATTTTAGTTAGACAGCAATTTCACTGTGACAAGAACTGCCTTCCCTCCAAAAAAGGCAATATTACCCAGTAATCCTAAATTACTGTGAAATTACTGGGAAATTAGCAACCTAGCCTCTCTTTTCAGCACCCATCTGTGACCTACACCAACACATCCCTTATTTTCATGTACCATTGCATACTCACATTCTTACCTCTCTCACAATGTTGCAGCACACCCAACAAGCCATCACACATTGAACTTGGGCCAGTAGTGCCAGAGCACTGTCTGTTTACATTCACTATCAATCCTTTCCCCACCACTGCACTCAACACTGTTGATGGAGCAGCTTCTCCTTTGCCCATCTGGTCTTCACATAAACTCACAACAGTCCATGCCTTTCTAGCTATGTCACTGTGCACTCACCAAGTTATCAACTTTTAAAATAGGGTCAGGAGTGCAAGAGTACTGCCTTCATACACCATTGTTCCTTGCCATCCACAACAACATTCACAATTGAAGCAGCGGCCGATCCTTTGCCCTACTGGTATTCAAATGCGCTCACAATCTTTCTTGTCTCCACTGACCCACCAACAATTGAACATTACAATTGGGCAATCAGTGCCAGAGCCCTTTTGCTTTGACTCTCCCTAACTAGAATCATCAAAGTTACCACTTCTCTCAAATACATACACCAACACTGCCTCTGTTTTCTTGATCAGCACCAATGACGAGAACCACTTAACCCAATGCTGATATTGAAATTGAATGACAAAGACTCTCTCTAATAAAACAGATAGAATTGTGATGATGTTTTAAACCAAGAAACTAATGTTATTCCCAAGAAAGTCACAACTGCCAAGAATACTCCCCTGCTCTTCTTCTACCACTCAACCTTAGGTGGAGGAACATGAGAAACACAAGATATCATGGTAGTGCTGGGATGTTTGTTCACAAGAAATGATATAAAAACATTGAGTAGATAACTGAGTTGAGGAAGGCTGGTAATATCCATGTTGGTCTCTGCTCAACTTTGGCTGATGGACAAAGTATACTCATTGTTGGGTTCTAGCAACACTTTGCCTTCCAGTGGAATGTTTCATTTTCACACAGCAATAAGTCCAAGACAAAAATTAGTATGACATACTAAATGTGCTATTTTCACCATAGAGATTATGGGTGAAGAAAATTCTAGTGTCAAGGAAGGGAATTCATTTGAGCTTACAAGTTGAATGGGGATCTTTGTTTTGATGATTGTTGAGATAATTTGATACTGCAAAATATATGTTCCATCAAAATGACTCCAATTAACATCAATGAAGAGTGAAGCTTTAGCTTTAGAGAAATAATCTTGAAATGATATTTGGTTGCTCTGGATATAAAAAACGACATTCCCTTTACAATGACAATCATTTTACGTATGTAAGATAACTACAAAATTTGCATTGAAATTTACTCTATCACTTTATTGCAACACTTTTCACTTTCTGCTAAGAGCTCTACCACCAGCATTGTCAGACAACCCTGATTACACTATGGTTTAATTTCCAATTTGTTCACTACTGCAATAATAGACGCTACAGAAACCACCATCATGGATACCCATTCAGAAGAGACTAAAAGATGTGCAGAGAACTGCTGCAGCATTAGTGCATTTCAATTGTCAATATGTGCACATGATCATTTCACAAAAGTCAAGGGATGGCTATGAGGGGAGGGCTGCAATTCAGAAAGGTCAATGTAAACCTACAGATAGGCAGGAGAAATGTTGCCAAGGACAGCTTTTCATTGGAATAAGCTCAACATAGAAGGTTTCTGACTTAGTAACTGGGAATTCATTGCAAGTATATCCATTCATTCCCTAAAAATTGAAGGCTCACAGCACATGATGTTTGGAGGACCTTTTTCAGAATTTGTGTTGATGTTTAGTCAAAATGTTGTCAAGCTACAACAAAAGTGCTGTAGTTGTAGTTGACTCATCAACATGAAAACACCTTTAACATTTGGTTATTCTTGTTGTTGACTTGGCACTTGGGACAGGAAGCATCTAATTTGCTCATAATTAGAGATTGTTGTTCAATTTTCATCACCTTAAAGTTGAAGGCTCACAGCACATGATGTTTGGAGGACCGTTTTCAGCATTCATGATGTAGTTCAGTCAACAGGTTGTCAAGCTACTACAAAAGTCCTATAGTTGTACTTGACTCGTCAACATGAAAACACCTTTAAGATTGGGTTATTCTTGTTGTTGACTTGGCACTTGGGACAGGAAGCATCTAATTTGCTCATAATTAGAGATTGTTGTTCATTTTTAAATTGCACTAAAATCAACTTCCATCAAAACAATGGAAAGAGAGGAATTAAATTAAAGATTCCCAGAAAAGGTATCCTTGCGGCAGACTTCCTTCAATTGCCAAAAATCTGTGTCACAAATTTGTCAATTGTGGTAGAGGTAGCAAGAACATCTTATACTGTTCTGTTCTTTTACAGCAATGTTTTAGGTAGTATTGGTGAGAAACATTCAGTTTTGTGGTCATTCCCACAATGGTTCTTGTGAGATTTGTGGAAGAGCTTGTTCAACGAAAACCAAGAATTGATGTTTTTTTGCTGGAAGTGTTATGATATTTACAGCATTTTAGATTATTGAGGTCAATTACCTAAAACATTCGTTGTTGCCTAACTGTGGCAGTGGATACACTTTATGCAGTACTCTTATGCTCAAAATTCAGGACAAGTCAATGCAAGCAATTAAACAGCAATTAATACAAGTGAAGATGATGTGATCATTAATTATGGAAAAATGACACTAATGTGATTCACCAAAATGTTATTGAAAGAGTTGTGCACACACAACATTTTACCATTTCATATGATATCTGTTTTCACAACTGCATCATTAATCCGGAAATAGCAGAGGGTAGTAATATCATCTACTTACCTTGAATATATCATTTTTTGATTGCACTCAAGTAGTGGGGTACAATACTTTGGAGGCTGTGGGATATTGTGGGCTTGTCATAACTGGTTCACCAGAATTTAAAAATCAGGTGATACCATGTCTTAGGCCAAAAGTTTGTTAAGTTGCAATTGCATGACAATAACACTCATATTTTTGGTGATTACAAATCCTAGGCCGTTTTTACTTTGACAACTATTTGCATTCTTGCCAGAAATTCATAGAACAATTATTGGGGAACGACCGTATTACAACTGAAATGCAAGAAACCAGTGCTGTTGGTATCATATTTCTATGACACTGGCGGCAAAAAACTGCCAACTGTCAATTCACCTGGTGTTCTAATCCATAAATACCATCAAATCTTTGGTGTTAGTTTTTTGAGCGCATTTGTTACTTTAAACACAATTCCTTAGGATTGCGTTGCCTGCTAGACATCATTGCTGTCATTATTTTGGTGCTGGATCTATATTACATCACTGCCACTGCTGTAGGAAAATGAAATTCGACTGTGCCGCAAAGGAGCTATGTGGCATGAAGGGTTTGCCCATCCGAGCGGGAGGCCACCAGTGTATGAATTGAAACATGCCAACATGCATGGCGGTCTGTGTGGCCACGAGTACCCTGATGGCCTTCCCGAAGGAGTTGATCATGTGTCATTTGCTGTCACCATTCTTGCAACACGGACAAGACGTCATGTCACAGAATCGGAACAACAGTCTCCTGTGCTTCATCTGCTTCGACACAGCTACTGCCCTCCATAGTAGCAAATCTTGTGCAGGCATTGAGATGGTGACCCATGAACTCCCAACAGGTCACGTACCTACAGTCCCAGACAAGCCTAACGTGAAGGATGTCAACACAACTTGTCCCGGTCTTAATGGCGTGGAAGAAGATTTGTCCCTTGGCTTGGATGTCGATGATGCGATGCCCTCCGGCATCACTATACCAACCCTGCCTGCTATGGAAGAAGATTCGCCCCGTGATTGTAAATTTCCTTCTGTAGAGAATTGTGATGTTAAATTTCGCACGCAATTCTATTGAATTTAGACAAAAGGTTGACTGAGTCTTGAGAGAGAACACCTCTGTTCCGCCTGTTGTTCAAAACAATTGAAGAGGCGTTGGAGATCATTCAAGTGCTCACAGATTGGAGAGAGGTAGCTACAGGCAAGCAAAAGCAAGTTGCCCACAGTAGGCACCAGTACAGAATGCTTAACAAGTACGAGGTGTTCCCTGGCACTGTGACTCATGTCCTCTGTCATCGCAACACTGATCTCTGTGTTGCAATCTACCAAGACATGTTTGAGGTCATATGTGATACACATGTTGAATGGTTCACTATCACACTGCAAGGAACATCCTCTCAGAAAGAGCTACAAGAGACAAGACAGCCATGGATGTCTCTCCCAATATCATCAGGATCATAGCATCCACACTCATTCCTAGCATTCTTCTTGCTGATAATGGCGGAGGGTTCCTTGGCAAAACAGTGTAGGTGGTGAACCGGTAAGCATGGTTTTTTGATTACACATAATGGAAATCAAACACTAACATTCTCTCTCTCTTTGTCACGTAGCTATTTTCCTTGGTGCCATGCCATTAAGAGTAGAGCCAGGCACCCACAATCTCAAGGAGGAGTGGAACGAAGCAATCGTCCATTTAAGGAAGCTCTTTGGCGTGGACGATGGACAACAAGGACAGGCATTGGGCCAGGTATGGGATGCATGTTGTGAACGTGCAGACCAATTATAGTCCAAACCAATTCTTCTACGGTAAGAAGCATGACAAACAATCCGTTTACAATATCCTTGGTCCACGCCTTGTGAAATATGCAGAGACACAGGCAGGACTAGAGGCTGGTCTAGAGGCGGCCTACATGGCGGTTTGCAATTCAGAGGAGGCATAGTGTGGATGCTATTGAACAAATTTTGAAGGGTACGGATGCAAAGTTTCTTCAAGAGTTGAGAGAGGATGGTGCACTTCTAGAGGACAATGAAAGAAGTTAGTGGATCTGGAACTGACGACGAAGGAGTGAATACTGAGAATGATGACGACACAAGCTT
Organism: Cyclotella cryptica; assembly: GCA_013187285.1. NCBI lineage: Eukaryota > Bacillariophyta > Thalassiosirophyceae > Thalassiosirales > Thalassiosiraceae > Cyclotella > Cyclotella cryptica. The sequence continues at coordinate 117,316 of JABMIG010000269.1, read as the reverse complement.
AGGGGGAGGTCTTTGATGGACACTCACTATGATGACATTGCAGGGGTTCCTGCGGAAGGAGAAGCAGGAGGTGACATCGCTGATGATCCAAAGGACAACAACAATGAGAGTCCGGGCATCGACACTGCTGTTGGTGATAATGGCATGGGAACTGGAGATGAGGGTGCAGTTCGAACTGGACGTGATACTGGACTGGGAACTGAAGGTGGAACTGGAGCTGACGCTGGACTGGGAACTGGAGGTGGAGATGGAGTTGTAAATGGAGGTGCCAATGGAGTTGGAACTGGAGATGAGGAAGGTGTGGGAATAGAGTCTTCAGACAATCAGATGCCATCAAAAGAAAGTGATCTGGCAATACTGGTTATGGTGGCATGCCGGGATGAGGAGCTATTAGAGCTCAGGTTTTGCAGAGCACGGTAGCACAAGCCAGACAAGTCAACAATTGTCGACTAAATTCAGCAAGGAATTATTGTGTATTGGCCACATTTGTAATGTGGAGATGGAAGGAAAGATTCGTGGAACGGAAGGCCCGAAGTATCTGCCAGTCGCAGTTATGGAGGTAATGGCCTCGCCCAAGGGTTATACTACGTACAGGGTGGCTACGAAGCATGGATTCCTTGTCCGTAAATTCCAGCGACAGGACTTGCATTTTATGCCTTTATCAACAAAAGAGTTGTTTGCTATTGCCAAGAATAGCAAACTCTTCAGTGAAAAACCTATGACGGAGCAAATCGCACTATCCTTATGTAGTGTTGTGGGTATTACTGGTAAATGCAAGTGCAAGGGAGATTGTGATGCTCCTGGAAGTAAGTGCAGCTGCAAGAATGAGGGAATCTTTTGCACTTCAAAGTGTCATGGAGGTAGAGGTACCAACAGAGCCAAGAAATATTCATTGTTTCCTACTGTGTCTCCAGTTGTTTGTTTGCCTTGTGAGGAAGAAAAGTAAAACCGTGCAGTTGATCATGAACAATTTCTGGGTAAAATGCAATTATTAAGTTCACATTATTACAAATGCCTGGTAATAACATTTCTACCATTAAAACAGTAATTTCGATTCGTAAGGAATTTCGAGTCGCCCAATTGAAATAATTACAATTCTTAAGGATTCTTATTGTTTGGATGAGTTGCAGTTAACAATTCCCAAAGATTAGTACTCCTCTCGAAAGCATTGTCATTCCTAAGCTTTAGTATTACTTACTGTGATACTATCAAATCTTCAATTGCTTGGTAATTGAAAGCTCATTGTTCAAACATTACTATTCCCAAGCAATTGTATCGAAATCATACAATCATTAGGAATGTTAAAACAAGAAGTTTAGCATGTATTTGCGATTCCTTGGGAATTGCTATGTTGTTGTAATCAGAAATTTGTTACAATTCATAGGGAATTGTAATTACCCAAAATTGGAAATGATGGTAATCTGGGCCCCTACTGTTTAGATGACAATCCATACTATTTTGATGCCAACCCATCTTGTCACTCGTTTTAATTGATGCTGAACTAGTTGGCTTCACAGAAATCCCAGGCTAAACAAGTCTTCCCAAGGAATTGCGTGGAAAATTGCAAATAGTTGTCAAAGTAAAAACAAACATGGAATTGTAATCACCTTTGCCAATTTTTTTGCAATTATCATACAATTGCAAATTACCAAACTTTTGGCCTGTGCATAAAACATGTTCACCAGCAAGACAGGCATGATTCCAAGATATTTCCACTTGGATACACTTTTGGCGATAGGCCTGGATAGGCCTTGTCATCGGAAGTCGTCACTGGGTCAGTTTGTAATTCGTCCGACGTTTGTCCGACGTTTGTCCGACGTTTGTCCGACGTTTGTCCGACGTTCGTCCGACGTTTGTCCGACGTTCGTCCGACGTTCTTCCGACGTTCGTCCGACGTTCGTCCGACGTTCGTCCGACGTTCGTCCAACAATTGTCCGACGTTCGTCCGACGTTCATTCTGCAGACGTTCGTCCGACATTCTGCAGACATTTGTCCGACATTCTGCAGACATTCGTCATAAAATGTTCGTCCAATATTCGTCCGTTCAATGTTCGTTCAATAGAGAGTGTCCTAATTACAGTTGGTGAACGCGAGTTGCACGAGCATTGAATGAACATGTCAACGTCACAGTGCATTTGTGACAAATTATTTATTACAGGAGGTTCCCATTTTAGAATTGCCTTTTTGATCAAAAAAATCCCAGGGAGCAGCTTCTTGAATTTGGTTGTTTTTATGTGCTCAATTGATAGATCTCATCAAGCTGGTCCACAGAAAAATTCTCCGCTCACTCAAATCCTAATATCGACTGAGTTATGGCCAATCCTAGTTCAGTCTTGGATGGGTCACCATCATAACTCTGTCACATTTTAAGAAATCCCCCTATTATGAGACTAATTTTGCCTATTTTTCTACGTCACAGACCCCCAAATAAGCCAAAAAGTAGTTCAAAATGAGCCTCTCTATGTCCTCTTTCCAGTGATATATCATAACCTATGTCCATTAAAGAATTTTGATGCCAAAAAACGACGACAGTGATATCACTGGAGATCACAGCTGCCCAACATCATCTTTGGACTGCGACGACCCATGCAAACTCGTGGCAAGCTATCGTATGGTTTCGTAAGACATGAAACATCTTCATTTCGAGTTTCACGTGACGAGACCCATGCAAAACTTGAACGTGCTGTTTTAGATAATCCCTTATCTTTATGTGTCCAAATTCCATTGTTAAATATGCTGCATTATAGCTATTTACATAAGAAAATAGAACACTTGCCACCAGCACCTTGTACTCCCATACTCCTTGGCTAATGTTTGATACCACCATTTCTTAAAATGGACCATTTCTAAAAAAGTAACCTCCTCTACGTGTCACTCTCTCGTTGATCATTCACGGATCGTGCAAAGCCCTTTTAGTCAAAAAAGCATGAACGATCAGGACAATGCATTCATGCATTTTTGGTGTTTTAAAACATAGGATCAAGTACTAAAATTTTGCACCATCCAAGGATTAGGGAAATTTACATTGAAAATCAAAACAGCAAACTTACTTTCAATAAGAATTAAGTATTTTAAATATCATTTGAAGGCATTGTGGTTGGGGTTGCCAGAAAGGTGAGCTATCTGCAGCAGACAAAATTATTCTATTCCTAACTATGTATTTAAATCATGTTTTCGTGATTGTTTTGACGTACATCTCAAAATTTTCCACGTAGACTCAAAAGTACACAGTACAATCGTCAGTACAGAGAACATCCAAAAGTACATAAATGTACTTTGTACTCCTCTGTGATTTCCCATAGAAACATGTTGATTCCTATGTCACAATGTACCTTAGGACGTACTTTGTACTCTCAAAAGGGAATAGTACATGTAGCTGAATTTGTATCAGAATTAGTCAAAGAAGCAATATGTTATAAATGTGTATTCTTGTAGAGTTAATCTATTTAGTTTTTTCATATTAAGAACACTAGCTGTGTCCTGAAGGCGGGCAGAGACAGGACCAAATACCGCATTAATTCCATTTGGCAAAAGAACTGTTTCAACGTTAACACCATGACACTTTTTGTACCCCATGTAGAACGCTTGTTGTGTTTGTGCATATCTTTCTTTTCTTGGAGCACCTACATTATCTCCATCTGGTCCTGAAAACGGTCGACAAATTCTGACAATCAAGGAATCAATGAAACAAATATATCAAATGGCAGAAAGTTTAGACTCTTGACTTCAACAATTCTTCCATCAACATTGTGTCTTATTTTATCTTGATTTACTCTTTGTTGTACTGCTTGGAAGAATATTGGTAAATCATCTAAAAAGCTTGGTGACCAATAATGTTTCTGTATTGCTTATCAAGGTAAAATATGATCCAGCCCCATGCAGATGACCATCTCTTTGGACTCCCTCAAAAGATTAACTTGCACATGTCAGTATGAGGCAGATCTTTTTCATCCTCGTCATGAAATATAAAAACAACTCTTCTGGATGAAATGCATAACAGCATGGAGTTGAATTGACTAAAGTGGTACATGCTGTTTGCTACTGCAACCCCTGCCAGACCTGCAAAGTAATTTCCTGGTTGCTAACTGCGTGAAATATGTTTGGTTTGCTAGCAACCAGTGAGTACATTCCAAGGGTGGTAGATAATGGAAAAAGAGAAGCCATGAAATGACATCCATGGTTCGCCATTTTATGTTGCAGAGGCATCATTGTGATGACAATTGTGGCTAGTTCTCCTAACTGACAATAATCTGGGATGATTTCCTGTTGTCACGCATTAATGTGGTATCTTAGGCATATTACGATGACAAGTAAAGTATACTTATCAGTTATTAGGACTAATAATGCAATGTGAGAAAAAGACAACTGTCATCAAAAAATACATGTTTTTTGTCATGCTTTTTTCTGTATTCAATTGGGATGGACAGTTGAATGGTGGTACCGTATGAGATATGTATGGTGTATCGTACCATAAGATACAAAATGTGGGATCTTGTTGTGCCACTTGTTTTGAGACTCACAGAAATTCACAAATACAAGAGGAGGAGATTTGGGTGTAAACGAGTGGATTTGGGTGTATACATATAAAATTGCATAGTTATAGTTCAATAGTTTAGTTTAAGGAGAGATTACTTTGTAACATTTTCCGTTTACGACGATGCCCTTATCATTCATGATCATCTATGGGAACTTTTCCATTTCACAAAGCAAATAGACTCCCCACTCTAGGCTGATGAATGGTTTGTTCATTCAAGAAGACAATATAGCCGGTGATGACTGTTGTTGAGGCAGCTCCGAGTTGCAAAATTCACCAAGCAGGAGGATCAAGTTCTCACCTTGGGACTGCCGTTGGTTTCTCCACCCACAATTAACAAACTAATACCTGCCATGCTGGTATATTGTAATTCTCAAGTACAGTGGGTAGAAAGGATAGCGGATGCTGGGGGTTAGGCAGAAGAGGAGTTGGAAGCCAGATGTCAATCATGCAACAATCATCCATGGAAGGTTATTTGACCAAATACAGCTGCTTGATGTGTTTTCGATTCACGATTCAACAATAATTCCCATGGATGGTTGATAATTCTCTTTCACTTTGGTTGCATCGTATAGGATGGTTAATAATCCAAGCCATTGTAATAATTCAAAGTATAAATAATTAAATTAATGACTCATTAGGTACGAATTAAAATCCACAAACTTATTTTTCTCACACTCAAATATTAAATGATATCCCCGCTGCACCGTCAACAAGCCCTTACAAAACCTAGCCTTGGCTGACAAATCGTCTGTTGAATTTTGTTGATTGTCGAATCTTTCAGTTTTTCGTCTGTGTCGAGTTTTCTTTGGCCTTCTGCAAACCACAAAAACGTCAGTTTATCAAATGTGCTGGGCAACAAATCCCATCGCTCATGCAATCTGTGTTTCCCAGTGCAACCATAATAACTGCCACAGCTAGACCTGTCCATTCCAGGCTCAGACTCTTCACACTCTATCACATTCTGGCTGATTGTTGAATTTTAACTTGACCTGTCACCTGACAGAACACTATAAAAAGCGTACTGAGCAGCGCACCCAGGACAAACAAAAATGAACAGCAATGAATGCCCCCATGAGTCGATCATGTAGTGAATAAAATCAGGGAATAGTCACTGTAAAAATAAACTTACAGTCAATAAATTCCCATCTTTCCCCCTCCAGGTCATGATGGTTGCTGTGTAACAAAAATTGCATGGTAGAAACGGCGCAATTTCTCTGGAAATACAGCAAATCTTAACGAACCAAGCGGCAGGATGGTCGTGGGTAATGTTGCGGTGAGGGCAATCGTGGTGGAAACGGTGTTGCAACGGTATTTGCCATGATCGAGGTGATGCGGTGGCGGCGGCGGAAATTGTCATGGTGCAGAAGAGTAGTGTCGCGATGTTATTTTTTTATGTTACGTAGAATCTGGTACATTTTTTACGTGAGCCGGTGTGACGCGACAGCACAATACCATACTACAATTTTACATATTGTTTGGCTCACGCTGTTGGTCTGATGTTCGTCATGATGTGTTAGTCAGATGTTCGTCCGATGTTCGTTCCATGTTCGTCCCATGTTCGTCCCATGTTCGTCTCATGTTTGTCCCATGTTCATCCCATGTTCGTCCCATGTTCATCCCATGTTCGTCCTATGTAAGTCTGACGTTCGTCCTATGTTCGTCAGACGTTTGTTCGATGTTCGTCCGAAGGTTCGGCATAATAAAAAGTTTGTCAGAATTTGTCAGTATTCGTCAGTTAAACAACTTAATATTTGCCAAAAATGAGAGAAAAAGGATCCACGTGTAAACGATGCCGGTCTTGCCGATTTCTACAACTCAGAATTCACTTTGGCCCATTGACTGGACTTTGAACCATTATACGTGGTGTATTATTCCTACGTAGAAATCTACGTGTTTCGACAAAAAATTGATGGACACGAAGTGTCAGATAGTGGGTGACTACCATAATTCGATTTTTCGGTCAAACGTCCAAAAATCCCAAATATTTGACCTGGTCAAACCCGATGCCCCCCCCCACTTTTTGGCTAGACTCGGTCAAACAGAAAATAAATCTAGGCAAAAGGGGGGGGGTGTCCGGACACCCCTCCTTTTTGCCCAGATCGCATTTAGCCAGAATCTGGCCTCAATTTCTGGTTCTATCATGCACAAAACGCGAGCGATGTCAGATTACAACGACTCTGCCAGCTTGGACCTCCACTGGGTGGCCGCAGGACAATGATCATGACAGATCAGCATGGGCTAGTGCAGTGAAAGCGCCGAGCAGAGGAATTGTTTAACAATGTTTTAACAATATTTTTTGCTGTGACGCAGTAGTGTTAGTTATACTTTAAAGAGAGAAAGCATGTTTTAAGACACAATTGTATTTTAGATTAGTTTATTAACCACCGCAGCAGCAGCAGTATTCCCCTCCACCTTCCTTCTCATCTCCACCTGACATACCCCACTCTCACCGTCATCTTCTACCGCACATTCCCCTCAAACACCGCCATCAAACCGTTTCACACTCGTCCCCTACACATCCATCTTCGAAAAGACATGTCGTGCATACAATTTGCGCAATCAACAGAGGAAGGCGATGCCGCATTCGAGTGTGGTTTGTATCATGTCAACCCCACAAAATCATAACCCATGTAAATTCTGCAGTCATGTGGTTGATTGTCAAGTCGTGTATGTCGATGGTGGAATGTTGCCATGAAAGCCTCATGATCAGCCCACCCCGGCGACCACAAAAGGAACAGCAATGAGGAAAATTAGGTCAATGATTTACGTGGAAGCATGCTAGAGGAATGACTATAAAAATTAACTTACCTCCACTGAAATCCAATCTACCCGGCTTCTGCACATGGAAGGCTGCAGTGGGACAAAATTCGCTCTGTAAAAACGGTGGTAGTTCTCCAAAAATAAAACAAATCTGACCAAACTAAGCGGCAGGAGGGTCGCGGGTGATGTTGCGGTGAGGTTGATTGTGGCGGACCTCTTGCAGAAAAAAATAGCGAGAAAGCTAAAAGGAAAATCGGGAAATTGACGGCTTTTTGGTGAGTCGCATGAAAATTGAAGTTTGGGCGTCAAAATAATTACGAATCCGGAATCTGGCCAAGGCATATCAGGGTGTTTGACCGAAAAAACGAATTACGGTAGTCACACAGTGGGTGACTACCGTAATTCGGCTAGTGCCCAAACGCCCAAAAATCCGAAATATTTGACCTGGTCAAACCGGCCGGACACCCCCCTCTTTGGCTAGACCTGGTCAAACGCAAAAAAAATCTAGGCAAAAAGGGGGGGTGTCCGGACACCCCCACTTTTTGCCCAGATCGCATTTAGCCAGAATCTGGTCAAATTTTGTGCTCGCATCACACACAAATCGCGAGCGATGTCTGGGTAGTGGAAGGTCCTGGGTTCGAATCCCAGAGTATGTGATTTGGATGGCAGAGACGTGATGGAACGCGTCAGAACAAATTAGCGAGAAAGCTAAAAGGAAAATCGGGAAATTGATGGCTTTTTGGTCAGTCACACGAAAATTGAAGTTTGACCTTCAAAATAATTACGGTAACAGTTTTTAAAAACGCTGGCTAAATCCGGAATCTGACCAAGGCATATTTGGGCGTTTGACCGTAAAAACGAATTACGGTAGTCACCCAGTCTGTCTGTACTTTACTCTAGTACTTTACTATTGTACAATATTGTTCGAACTGTGCGTGCTGGCTGACTTTTTGTGAATTCTGAAAGCTCTCAATATCTGACATTTTTTTTCCATAGAAAATGTACCGTGTTCTACGGGATGGACTTTGAACCATTATGCCTGTTTTTGTATTGCAATTGCAGCTGCCTTCCGTCGAAGCTGAGGACTTGTCGAGCTGGACTTAAGCCCTCGAGATAGTCCCAAAGGGTTGTGCAATAATATCAGCCGGGACCCAAAGGGTTGACATTGCGGTCGCACCAGTGGCCAAAGATATCTGACATATTATAGTGGGCCAAAGTGAATTCTGAGTTGTACCATACACCCATCATTTCTCTTCCTTCAAGGCCTCCACAAAATGACTCAATTCCAGGTCGAGACCGGGAATGAAGTCACAATTCGCATACGTAAGAGCAATAGCAATTTTAATGAGCAAGAATTAGGAGTACGATAAATAACATGTCGTCGCTGATGACGTTTTGTGTGGACATGATGAAAAACAGAATCACGGAAAAATAGCAGCTTTCAAAAATCCATCCGACCGATCTACTGAGATAGGTTCGCCCTGAATAAAAGCGATTCTCTTCCTTCAAGGCCTCCACAAAATGACTCAATTCCAGGTCGAGACCGGGAATGAAGTCACAATTCGCATACGTAAGAGCAATAGCAATTTTAATGAGCAAGAATTAGGAGTACGATAAATAACATGTCGTCGCTGATGACGTTTTGTGTGGACATGATGAAAAACAGAATCACGGAAAAATAGCAGCTTTCAAAAACCATCCGACCGATCTACTGAGATAGGTTCGCCCTGAATAAAAGCGATTAGTAAACAACAGGGTGTCGCTTTAACAACGTAAGAAGGACCTGTTTGTTGATTTCGAAAAGTGCTCAGGAGTGCCGGGGAAACAGGAATGTAGCTGTCGTGGTAGGACTATTTCCCCTTTTGAGCCTCATGCGAATCTTCGTGCGTCGTCCACCTTTGGTTAATAACAAAAAACTGCACAGCTGAGCAGATGTTGACCAACAACTACGTCTACTTTTAATATATGATGACGCAGTACGACTTGGTATGTTTACAACGATCTACCTAGTGGGTTACTATCTCGTCATACTAAACGGGGACAGGCTCTCGCTGCGAGGGCCTCAACCGATTGAGTGTACTGTTAAATGATGTGTTTGTTTCTGTGTCTCCACAAGCTTCAACCATAAATAATTCCAGTGCACACTAATAGACACTAATAGCCTGTAGGCCCCACCTGGCTCTAACAAGAAAAACTTGTGGCCACCCCTCTGAAACGAGTCTCGCACCCCAACAACAGCTACCAACTATTATGTCTTCACAAACTACGTCCCAAGTGACCCGTTCCCCTAAACGAGTTCGCTTTTCTGAATACTCAACAATGCGTGTATATGCCATGGATCCCCTCTCTCGTCAGTCTATGTTTTACTCCTCTGCGGAATATGAAGCGTTTCGCACTCGTGCCGCTTCTGACGGGTACCAGTTGAGACGACTACTTGCCGCATGCTCATCACGGAATGCCGATACCCTTCGCCTTCTCATTAACCGCGGCGTGATTGCGCGCGAAGATTTTCTAGGCGTTGAACACCTGATCAGTGAACAGGCTGGTCAACGAGTTCCGCAAGAACGCCGTGCTCATTCAGTTTCCTTACTAGAAATGCAGAAAAAACTAAGAGAGAAGAACGAGCTAAATGCCGACTTACTGGCTGAGGTCGCCGTTGCAACGAGCGCAAAAAGCGCACAGCGGGCGAGAGTTCGCGCGGTCATTACAGAATGACGACTGTCGAGGAGTAAATCGTTCAGTCGACGTCCAAAAAACGTTCGTCCAAACTAGCTGGTAAGGCCGCGGACTGAATGCTACTTCGAGATAACTTGTGAGGTGTTTCAACTTTGTTCGTTAAAGCTATTTTGACTGTCACAGAAACCTTTGATGACACACGTCGGTAAATATTGACTGTGTTGCTGCGATTATATTTGGAAGTGATTTAATATTGTTTATCTGAATTCTGATATTAATTCAAAGGTTTCGACTGAACATTTGGTGACAAGACTGAAGTTATTAGCTACTGCGATGAGAAGTTTTCACTCATCTGACCCATGTAAAGTAAGCACGCTATCTTTGGACTTTATCCACAATACCACTTGATAAAATATTCTACCAAAAAAGACTTCAGTTTCAATTCCACGCCAAATTATTTTTGAAGCTGAGACTTCATTCTGCTTTACCTTTTGTCTTACTCGACTTTTACAGTCATGTAGGCAACATAATCATATTGTTAGCACGAGAGAACCAGTCTGCCATGCATAATAAGAAAACCTCAAGATTGTTGGCATTGAGATTACCAGAAGGCTGTTCTTATAAGACCTCCTTGACTTGACTTGACTGTGACTGTGACTGTGACTGCAATTCTTACTGGATATTTTACTACTTTTGCATATGAGATATTGTAATCATGTGAGAATATAATCAATTCACATGTTTATTATTTTATTGCCATAAAGATAAGAATATCCCAATCAGTTTCAAGAGAGTGCTCTTTCTACAGTAGACCAAGATTTACTAATTTTTTAGGCCCATGCATTGTTAGTGAAAATTAGCATGAACGGATTTTGTGTAACCTCTCAACAAAGATGCGCTACTACAAAAGGAGCCCAACATTCATGTCTGTCACCTTTTATGCAGACAAAAAGACACTACAATGGAATAATAATGGAAAATAATGCATTGATAAAAATCTTTTCCGGAGATCCTTTAATGATGTTGCTTTTTTGTTGCTTGGGAGTTCTTTGTGGTGCTAGTGTAAGGAATGAGAACTGACAAATCCATTCATTTTTGTAGAAAGCAGTGTCTACATAGGATACTAAAATTACTTTGTAGGTGCCAAATCATTTTTTTTAATTCGCCTAAATCAGTTTTTTTGAATCAAGCACCTGCATGACACGCAACTTTCAACTTTGGCAATAACTATCACCAGATGGAGTCGTCAGATGTCCTCAGGAACATTTGGAGTGTCATCATTAGGACATCACATGGATCCTCCATGGTAGTCACCCAATGTTGTCAGGGGTGATGGGATCAAAATTTGGTTGTCACATTGGCCTCGGGTGTCAGTAGTCACATTGTTCACCAAACCCATTTACCGCATCATCAGTTACACTCAAAAGTCTTCCTGGTCTTCACCATGTTGTTCAATTTGTCACTTGGTCTTAATCAGTCAGTGTATGGTTGCCAACATCATCACAGCGGTCGTCAATGACACAATTCAAGGTAGTCACGAGGTAGTCACGAGTCCTAACAGGGGTCATCAAAGTGGTCATCAAAATGTCCTCAGGACAGATTGCCGCAAAATAGGGATAAGATGTCACTTTGTTGTCAGTTTGGCTTGCCAAAAACTTTCACATGGCAAAATTGCATGTAATACTGTCCTGTTGGATGTTTGAATACCAATCAATAGAACTAGAATGTGCTTCTTCTGTATGGACCTATCTCAAATAGATAAAACACAAAACAGCCAAAAGTTTCCTTAGGATGAAAATTGTTTACATAGGAATAGTATCCAAAAGGGAGGGCAGCATTGACATCCATTGGTAGCACCCTGAATGGATGGTATGTTTCCTACAAAAGGAAGGTCAATGATGCCTCGCTTGGCTTCCCAGTCCAATATCATACCTTGATTGTTTAGATGGCAAAAATAGTCCATCACATGATTACTCAAAATGATCTACCGGATATCTTTGTTCAGAAGAGCCTATGGATTAGATTAAGACATGTTTTGTGATTTTGTTGACATTCATGTTTTTTGCCTAATAAAGCAATTCCAGACACCAGACATTCTAAAACCATCATTCATCATTTGTTACCTTTCCACAGCAACAGGCCCATATACAAATTAATGTATCTTTTGAAATTTTCTAGCTCTTATGAACTGAGACATACAGTAATTTGGATTTGATGAATTATTCTCAAATGAGATGATCCTAAGAAAGAATCATTTCAAGTGGCTTTAAAAATTGTTATAATTTTGAAAGATAATTATAAATAATATACTGAAATAACTATTGGCCAATAATTATGTTCAATAGATGAGCAGAGCGGACTGTAAACATTGTAAACAAATCACTCAAATGATTATATTCAAGTGAGAAATTGAAAGTCTGAAGTAATAAACCACCGTTATATAAAAATACAAGTACAATCAAGTATAAGAATAGAGCATTTGTGAAATGAATTTGCCAGTTGTGTATTACAAAATCTGGTGACTTAGACTGATTCAACTTTCTGACAAAGAAAAAGAAATGCAAGAATGTCACCAATGTTTTAAATCTTTCTTGTGGTTATCATTGAAATAAATACAGACATGGTCCAAATACATACTTAACAAAGTCAAACACATTTTAATACACAGATAATAGGCAATACATACCTTATACTTATTAATCATGGATTACAAGAGCCATATGCCTTGATTGTGACCTTATGCCCATAATCTGGTGATTTGATCTAGATTATAATGGTATGCCAACACATAGAAAAATACATAATTTTATTTTCAAATGATTAAATAGTTCATATGTTATCTGACTTGATGGAATCTTGTGGTGAACCAGGAAAGGGGTATATCTATGCTTATCTGGTCTATTACTTGAACTTCATGTGTAACTAGTTTTTCACAGGTTTTTGTCATATCAAAATGAAGTAGATTAAGTTGTTAATTATGATATGATCGCTTCCGCTATGTTTTCTTGGTGTTGAATTTATTGGGGTCATCATTCTGATGTATTAGATGATGAAGAGATGCAGAAAACTGTTTCTGAATCTCAAGAGTTTTGAAGAGAAAATGAACACCAAAAAGATGTTTTTGTCCAGTTCATGTTAGATTCACAGCTGAATCATTTTGCCTTCTTTCAATGTTGCACCACAAACTTCACAATAGGTCTGGATGGCCTTGAAGACTGAAGACATTATGTGAAATGAATGTGTTCTTAAGTGACCTAAACTCAAACTGTCTTAGTGGGAATAAAATGATCCTAGTGCATCTCAGCCAATATTGAACACATAGAAGCCTTTAGCAATCTATGAAGCTCATCATTTCCTAAACAATACATCTCATTACCAAACTACAATTTAAATTGTTTGTTCCCTTCCCCTCATGATTAAGGTATCAACTGTTCTAGACATACATTCATAGCCCCAGTTCCTCACAAAATATGATGTTCTACTCCATTTCAGAAAGACAAAAACAATTGCTGGCAATGTCCTGTACCTGCTCTATAGAAATCCTCAGACTTGGCCTATGCCATCTACATCAGCAGGACATGGCATATGTCCAGGGTGCAGTTCAGATTGTTCGTCTGGGTCACTTGTGTCATTTTTCATGAGCTAGGTCACTATCAAGCCTACCTATACAATTTAATACCAATCTCTGATTTCTGTTCTTGTGGTCACCTTTTTGACCACAATATCACATTTTTTGTGTCATGTCTTTGCATATCCTCTGTGTATTGAATTTTGGTGTCTGAGACCTGTACTAGTAGCCCAAAACACCACCCTGTCCAAGACATGACCTCAATGTGTCCCAGATGAATGTTGGGTTGTATATGACTCTGAGCTTCTTTCTCTCAGTACAAAATCCCTGGCATAGGGCATGGAAGTGTAATTGTCATAACCTGGAAACAATGTACATAAACACAAACATAATCCAGATCTTATCACTTTGTAAATCAGGTATGGCACATGCCTCTTCCCAACATTTATTGTCTTCGTCATTTGTCATACTAGGCACTTCATACGTCATATTATTGCCTTATCTAGATACCCAACACGGTGGCTGTTGTGTTGGAACTGTACAGTTTTTCATCTTAACTTGAAATTATATGGGGAGTTTGCATAAAACGTAGGACAGAGGTGATGTCATGAACAAAATAATACAATTACCTTCATATACTTTGGGATCCAATCTTGGCGACAGCCAAAGCTGCTGGTTTTATAAAACAGACATGATTTTGTTCCTGTTCTCTTTCAACATATTAACATATTATGCTGGATTTGAGCATGTAAACTCCATCTTTTCATGTGAAATCTAGTTCTTTTGATGCCTTTATAAAAATTTCATTTCAATGTTCCACATGTTGCTTTCCTCTAATTAAATAACCCAATTGAATTGAACATGGGATGATTTTCATTCTTGCACATGTATGGTCAACACTAGCGTTGACTATTGCCCCATGCCTGTCGGGTCGTGCACAGCTGCGGGTTTTTAACATTCATTGTCATCATTGGTCAGTTTCCTGAATTGGTCACAAGAGCAACATTGTGTTGCACAGTGGTGAAAAAGAGGGTCATTGCCAAATGTCTGGTATTAGGATAGCATAGGAATCAATACAAAATTGCCAAAAGGCCCGGTTCCTGCAAGTAGTCTGTAGTATAGTATTGTACAATAGTGTGGGAAGATCACATAATATTATCATCATTGGGGGCCATGACGAAATTTTTGAAAAATTCTGCGAATTTCGATTCACAAAAAGAACGAAGTCAAAAATCTCAAATTGCGGGATTTTCAGTACCGCACTGATTGGTTTATGCTAAAAAATCCTCCATTTGTCTTGAGTTTGTTGTGTCTGACAGGCGTGGTTCTCTTTGATTCCTTCCAGCAGTTCGTCACACTTTTTTTCCATTGTATGAAAACACGAAACACCTCTCTGCATCAGCCATGTCAACCAACATTGAAACGGAGGTGTCAAACACAGAACAACGTCTCCGCTCTCTCTTGACGAATGCGGCCCAGCCTCAAGAAGGCTCCCTCAAGAGTTCGATCGAGACGATCGATTATCGCGATATCCGTCAAGTGTTTCATGTGAAGCAACCGCTCGGAGACGACAGTCCTGTCACGGGTGCACCGTTATCGTTCGCATCGCCAAGTGAATTCCGCAAGGCCGTTCGACGGAATGAATTCACCTCTTCCACGAACGGAATCTGTCCCGGCCGCATGCAATGCAATTTGATCGTGTTGGAGGAGGAGTACGCATTTGACTTTTTGTTGTTTTGTCAGAAGAATCCACGTGCTTGTCCGTTGGTGGAAGTTTGCGATGTGGGAGCTTTTACTGCCACTGTTGCCGAGGGGAGCGATTTGAGGACGGATATTCCAAAGTGAGTGCGAGCTTTACTCGTGATGTAACCGAGCTTTGTTTTCGGAACATTCTCTGACACCACTTCAACCACGAACCATGATGTTCCCTCCGATTATTAAGGTATTGCATCTATCAAAATGGCAAACTACTCACGAAAACTCACGACGCTACGCCCTACTGGCCCCCTAAAGCTGTAGCCTTTCTCATTGGATGTAGTTTCTCCTACGACGGTGCCCTCCTCAAGGCGGGTATCCCCCTTCGATCCGTAGAGCAAAAGAAAAATGTCCCCATGTATAAAACTAACGTCCCGTGTCATCCCGCGGGTAGGTTCGGCGGCCACGTCGTCGTTTCAATGAAACCCATCAAGGCCGTGGATGTGGCAAAGGAAGTACTCATCACGTCCAAATATGCCTTGGCACACGGTGCACCGTTGTGCGTGGGTTGTCCGGAATCGATTGGGATACAAAATTTAAACAATCCTGATTGGGGTGAGAGTGTAGATATTTTACCGGACGAAGTGCCCGTGTTTCATTATTGTGGTGTTACGCCGCAACAGGTTTTGATGGAAAGTGGTGTGCCGTTTTTCATTAGTCATTCGCCAGGACACATGTTAGTGACGGATTTGGCGAGTGATCATGCGGTGGTTTGAGTGGATGGGTTAGTGAGTGAGTGGTGGAATGATTTAGGACAATAGGATGTATTCTGCACTAAAAATAGAAATGAACAGAGATGTACAACTTCAGAATGCCGGTATGAGGAATGCAGCAGTGGCATTTCTTTTAATTCATTATGGAGACCCTTAAAGTTTTGTTGTAAATAGACTGGACTGCAATTCTTGAAAAGTAAATGGTCTATCACCATCGTCATCAAACCCGTCTGGGGCAAAGTCATTGGTATTAGGAAGTGAAACACCAGAATCCACTAGTTTTTTATTTGCAAACACAGTGCGTCGAGGCGAGCATTGGCTACCATCTTCGTATTCTGGGTCATCATCATTTAGAGCTTGGATGATGTCGATTGCTTTCTTTTCAATAGCTGCGAGATATTCCATAACATTGTTCATTGTGACGCCATCTGATACAACAAAATGGCAAGGACTGCACGCGCAATAATGATTCGTGAGGCGATTGAATTGACAGATTTTAATCAAGAGGTAAAATACGTACATTGATACATCAAGTTCATGACAAGCGGTCTGAATGGATGCTCGTATTCGTTCCCAAGAATCAAGTTTCCACTGGTACTCCAAGTCGATCTCATTGAGTTTATCTTGCAATTCCCTTTTCCTTTTTTCCAATGCACCACCTGCATTCTGATTACTACCCGTATTCCATTCACTGCACTTAAGTATATCAAGCTGACTTTGTGCCTCTGCAATCCTCTGCTTCAGTTCATCTGACTCTGCCTCCAGCTCATTCGTAATGTAGCTGAAGCGACTAAAGTTTCCATCATCGATTTGATTTAATTTTTCGACTATAGCATCGGCATCATCCATACCAGCGAGCATCTTCACTTTGGCAAATGCTTCATCCAACATCTTCTCGTCATCATAGTTCTCCATGTCTTGTATTTGTAAAGAAGATTTAGCTTCGCTTTTTTGCGATTGTGCCGTCGCAGATCGACTTACTTCGGCAGCACTTTGCTCAGTTAATAACTGATTCTCCTCCTGCTCTTGCAACTTTTGCAGCTCCTCCTTATCCAGCCGAAGTGCTTCTCTCGTTTCAAGCAGAACCTTCCGAAGTCCTTCAACTTC
This sequence comes from Cyclotella cryptica, assembly GCA_013187285.1. Lineage (NCBI taxonomy): Eukaryota > Bacillariophyta > Thalassiosirophyceae > Thalassiosirales > Thalassiosiraceae > Cyclotella > Cyclotella cryptica. Next base: position 100,200 of record JABMIG010000269.1, on the reverse strand, counting down.
ATTCAATGCTTTATCTCTCGCCTTAATTCGCATCTGTCCATCCTCTAGCACACGTTCCATTTCACGTGCATTCAACTGAATTTCATGTTCAAGTTTCGTGTAGATCTCGTCAAATCGACAGCGCTCTTGTCTCATTTCGTCGATTTTCCTGGATGGTGGCGCGTTTTCCTGTCATAAGTTGCTGTTACAAATAATAACCAACCAATGATGTTGTTATACGCCAAGCTCACCTACGAAGTTCTTTGGTAGCAGCAACCTTTTTATTGAATGCCACTAAACCTTTGTTCAGCCTATCCTCCATTAGACTTATTTGCTTCTTCATACGTGCAGCATTGCCACGTGCTCCTCGCTCTGCTGAACATGAGGTAGGGCGCAACAATAATTTAGTCTCGTATGTGGCTATCTGCTCGTTCAATTTTTCTATGCGACATTTTTCGGCTTGTATCTTCTTAGTGAAGAGAGTGATTTGCCTACGGACTCGTTGTAACTCTGAATTCTCTGTGTTACCAGCAGAATACTCTGATGGCTCGCGATGAAATACTTCTACATTATGGACTGGGTCTACCAATTGAGGGGTAGATGTGGAATCATTCGAGTGGGAAGACGTGTCGATGCCACTCGCTGAGTTCAATTGCTTAAAGTGCACCATGGCAGAGTTACCACTGATTGGTGATGGGGAACTCAACTCGATCTTCCAAGTCTTATTAGCATTAAAAAATTTAAAAATTCTTTGTGGTGGAGTGCATTGAACCAGTAAGATCCAATATCATAGCCAAGAGAACACCTATTCTTTCGATAATGTGGGGAATCAGTCACGCAACGGATCTACTATCTAACCGTAATGAATCGAAAAAACACGAAACAAACATACTATTGATATGTCCAAGCGACCCGCGATCCATCTTAAAAACGATAGCCAATGCACTCGTACGAAATCAATCCGAATGCATTCGCTTTTACATAGTCGAAGAGCATTCCCACGTCCTTGCTCGGCATGTGCTTCTTCTGCATGCGCTTTTCGACGAAGCCATACCCGTCCGACGGCGTGCGCAAATGTATTTGGAAATATTTGGTAATGAAAAGATAACAGAGAAAAGTGCAATGTACGTACAGGAATTAGCAAGGCATTTGATGGACTTGGTATTGGATGATAATCATTTGATAGACGACATGTTCGACTTGTCATTGTTGAAACAACGAGATAGGGATAGTTTGGCCGATGTCTTTGAATCATGGAGACGACCTAGTAAGTCCGACTCGAATGACGCGAGAGATGAACTCTTGCGCCGATTTTATGGGGATCGATATGACAGGTGTGTCGTTCCTTGTTTGCTGCTTGCTTCGAGCTTAGGCCATTTCAACAATGGTTTGAATTTTCTTCATGTGTATACTACAGCCGCATCGGCGTGGTAGATTGGGATTATCACACTTCCATAAAGCCATTGGCAAGCATCATTCATCTCCTTCAATTTCGAAATTGGCGCCTTACAGGACAGACATATGAGTTCGGCGCTGCCACCTACTCGGTGCACAACCCAACCCTCTACGATCTAACCCTTGATGAGAAGGAGCGTTCGATTGATGTTTCAACGGGGCCATTTGTTTCTCTTGGCATAGACTGTGAACGTACAAATGCCTTGACAGAGGAGCTATTTCAAGTTCACAACAAGGGCACAGGCGCAGAGCAGCATCGATACTCCGCCACCGAAGTCGCTTTGTTCAATATCACGAGTTTTATCTGGGCTGTCACCAAAGGACAGAAATATGAGATGACAATCAGCGGTGACGTGTTTAGTGGGTTGGGTAAAGAAAACCCAATGGTCGAATCTAGCAAAGAGTCACCAAACAAGCGAATGTTTTGCATTGTACCTGTCAAGGGCTGCCAACCACTTTACCGCAAACAAACATTCCATAATTTCTTTGATTGTGCCTTTGTTGCACACAACGCCTCAAGCATTTTAGAGGAAGAGCGTTTCTACGACTTGCTAGAGAAGAAGGCGACTCTATTCGTCGAGACTCGCAAGTTCGATCTGACCAAGAATGAATCGAATAAGAGAGAGTCCATTGCCAATTTACGTCAACTCTTATCGAGCGTCAACGCTGTAGAGATCGCAAAGAGAGATGGTAATAAGATTGACGATCTGCTTCAATTTACAATCACCAAGTCATAAATTATATTATTAGAATCAGCCTAAGAGATATACTGCATGTCACAATTTACTCCTAAGTTTCTTAAACCTCTTGAACTCACGCACCAATCCCACCATCATAGGCATCAAAAGCGGCAACACCAGCGGCGAAAACACCGCCAAGTAATGATCGAGTGCAAAATGAGGCAACTCCATCAATTCGGGATGGGTACGTACCGTCTCGATAGAATGCAAGGCATCGTAGAGTGCCGGCGTAGAATACATGGCGGGATACCCCTGTTGTGCGAGTGTGATGGAGTGTCGAAGGAGATGGGTGGCGTTGTTGAGCGTATGAGCTATTTCTTCCGGAAAGGCGAGGGAGTTGCCGTGAGTGTGCAGTAAGGACATGAGTGCATCGGTTTCGTCTAATACTTGTTCAAGGATGGAGTTCCAATGGTTTCGTGCGATGGATTCCTTTTCCCAGAAGGAAAGGGTGTGCGTTGTGCTTGTCCTAGGTTCTATACAGCATGTCACTGACACGGCCCGGGTTGATTTGATGGAATGGTTCGCCGAAACGGGCGATAATCCATGAAATGCGCGAATATAGCCGATCAGATGGACTAATGCTGCGGCTGTTGTATTTTCGATCGACGGTTGCATCGGTTGTTGCATAGGAAACTCGCCATTGACGCCAGGATACGACCCAGGATCCACATTCACAATGGAGAGACCAGAGACGAGTGTATCCCTTCCAATCTCCTTTTCTACAAGATCGGACAAGGAGAACGTGATGGAACTTCCTACTTCTCCTGTGGAATCATCACGAATTATCAACGGCGTATGATCTGGACTCGGTAGGAAGAAAACCCATTGTAAGTACTCCTCCGAAATCGTTCTTATGTTCATCAAAGGATTGGGATTCCAGTGTTTGTTTACCCATTTGGACATTTGTTCTGTCGATACAAAATTAGTAATTCTACCGTCTTCATCTTGTTTGTCGGGTTCAGACTCAATCATTTCCTCCGGTAGAGGCAAGTAAGAAGACAAGTGAGTAGACAGTCTGACGGGAACGTTCCGTCTTTGCCTTCTTCGTTCTCCTCCATAAACAGAGGAAAAATCCTTCAACAAAGGCTGGACCATTGACTTGACCAAAGAGTCAAACATCTCTCCCAAGTATTCCACTTGTACTTTTGCCGAACCCTCCTTTCCTACTAATTTCGAACGCAATGTTGGATTCTCATCAATCATTTCAATAGATAGACTTGTCAATTTCCTCGTTGGATGTGTGGGAGATGGGGAGATGTCAAGAATATTTGAGAGGATGGATGCCACATCCCCCTCCAGCAATGGATGCAAATTCCCGTACAGATCGTCAGAGAGGGCGGCGTTGTGCCTCGTTCGTAGAACGAGTATGGGATCCTCCTTGCTCAGTTGTAATATTGCCTTTTCATCACTGCCAGACGAAAAACCCGACGAACATCCCGTTAGAATAATGAGTTGCAGTTGTTTCACTTCATGACGATTTTTGTATGTGGAAGGTGGGGTCCATTCATCACAGAAGGAGGACGACGACGACGACGTGTCCGGCGGCATCCCACCCTCCGAAACAGACACGGACCATAAAGGATACTTCTTCTGCAAACCTCGTTCCAACGCCATCGCCAAGTCATGCAAAGTCGAATTGGAAGCAAGTTGCGGCACGCTCATTTCAATAGTCAAGGGAGGGAATGCCCATACTTCTCCATCATCGGAGGAAACCGCTCGTTTCATTTCGTCCACGAAGGCACTAGGCAAGCGAACATCGATGATTTCTTTGGTAAACGCATCCTTCCCCAATAGGAGACGATCTAATTTCATCCATGCATCACGGGAGGCATGCATGATGCGGTCGAGGACATGGTTGCCGTGGTTTACGGGAGAGACGGTTTCAATGACATGTTCCCATCCCGATTGATCAATGAAAAAGGGTTCGTCGTGGTTTGTTTTTGTGGAGGCGTAGAGGAGGGAAGCGATGATGAGGGCGAAGAGTTCGAGGACGAAGGTTGTGTGGATGAGGAGGCGGGTGCCTGCCATGGTGGACCGAAGAGGTGAGGGCGGCCCAATGGAGGTTGATCTGGTTGCGAGAAGGGGATGGTGTGAACCCTGTGTGAACCTTTGTGGCAGCTTTGTGGCCAGTTTCGTGAGGTTGTAGAGGCCTTGAAATGGGCCCGTTTTCAGATGCAACAGAGGGTGATATGCAACAAGAACGTAGGATATTTTTTGTTATCAAGAGGTGTGTTCCACCCTGGCCACTGTCCTCCTCTCACTTTCTTTTTTCACATGTCATGTAGTTCACAACCTAGTGCCTCGTTTCATCTTTGCAGTGATCCTTTGGCGCTCTCTCCCTTATGTTGTAGGTTCTGTTTCTGCTTTCTGCATGCTGACAATTCACAACACAGCACGGCATGACAGCTAAGATATGCATTATTGATTTCCTTGTGGAGCAACATTACATTTTTGATGAATATGATAGAGACCAATATGATCTTTGAGTTAAGTTTCATGTCATAATTTGAATGTTATAGAACATAATGTGTCTGTGAGCTGCACCATACTTCTCACTCTGACGGACAATAAAAAGAGGAAATAATCTTTCAATAAGAAGACTCTTGTCAACTCAGCAGGTTTCTATAGAGAAAGACAAAAAATAAAATGAAAACTTCATTGATAGACCTCCAGATTAGAATAGGTTTCCTTTTGTGAGTCGGTATATTATACAATTCTTATGAGACTTTTCTATGTGTATCTATTTTTCAATTGCCTTTGGTAGATCTCAAATGTATAAAGGTTTCTGACTTTATTATTCATATTGAGCCTCCTCTAGATTCTGACTTGATTTTCCCACTGATGATCTCTTGTCCTAATTGTGAGTCATTTAGGAAAATTAATGCCATGATTTTTGTTAAGTTCAAACCAATGACCAAATTCATCAGCGGTTCATTTTACTCACATTTGACAGGCAAGAATGAGCTTACCATCATGACCTAAGCCGGAAGTAATCGAAAAGTAGTTGTAGATAAGAAGTAGAAAAAGGATGTTCGAGTTGTTTGGAGTTTATTTTTATGAGCTAAAAAACTGATTGAAAATGAGGACTGCCTTGTGGTAGTCCTCTCGAGTTTATCATGCATTTTGCATGTAATTCGATGAGGTTAGATTTGCATGAACCCTATTGGAATCATGCATGCCAAACTGGGTGTACATGCACCTGGTTTGGGCTGTACATGTATTCTTGCATGCCAACCTGAATCCACTTGAACCTAATTAGGCTGTAGATGTAATCCTGCCAGTGGGTCCCCCAGGACCCAATGGTCTTGTTAAGAAGTCCTGCAGGACTCAATGGTCTTGTTAATGAGTCCTGCTTCTATTTGGTGGGATCCTACCCTTAGTTAGGATAATTCCTATTTGCATGTGTACCCATGGGCCTGATATTGGGCCCAGATTGGGTCAGGGGTACCAGTAGGTATCCTTGGCTCATGTCACTTACCCCCACGAATGGGGCAATAAGGTGTCAATGCACACTAAAAAAGAAAACCCCCTTAGGAAAAATAACTCGGAGGAGGAAAAAAAGATGGTGTTGCATCGACGAAGCGTAAATCTTTAGAACGAGAAAGGGGTAAGGTATATTTAGTTTATTCAAAGTATGGTGTAACTCTCCTAATGTTCAGTCGTTCAGACTTAGTCCCGCGTTGAACCCTTATTGTGCCATTCGTATGAACTGACGTGATGGTCCAAGGATCACTTTCATACCGGCTCTCTGTTTTGCGGAGGATACCGTCTTTTTGCAGCAGTACTTTGTCACCGGGCTGATAGTCCCAGTCTATGCGAGAGGCATTTTCTTGTTTGGCGTTTTGGTCTGTTTGCCGTTGTCTATATTCCCCTATTTTAGACCAGTCAGCAATGTAGGGGACGTCAAACAACATGTCCCGTCCAAATATAGCTGCTCCTGGCGATGTTTTTAGTACTGTGTGATAGGTAGAGCGAATGGCCCATGCGGCATTTGTGAGAAAGTCAGCAATGTCACTCTCACTGATTGTTTCGGCCATGTCTAAATCAGCTGTGCGGAGCATCGCCATGATTGTTTGATGCACTCGCTCGAGTATTGCGTTTGCTTGTGGGTTTCTGACACTGGTTGGCTTACGCTTCAGACCATATGAATCACAGAGGGTCTCAAAGTGAAGTTTGAGTTCACTTCCGTTGTCGTAGATAATGTATTGACTACGTGGGTAATGGCTAAACCAGGACCTGTTAACTATATTACCTACGGTTGCTGACGTCTTGTCAAAGTAGGGTCGCTGTGGTTGGACATGTGTGTCTTTGCTCCTTTGCCCCTTTATACCCGTGGGAATATCAAGCTCCTGGAGCTGTGATACCAGCAACTCGACAATTTCGAACCAGCTTGTTGCAGGGTCGATCATTGTGATGCACATGAAGTCAATTTGTGTCCTGTCCTTGCCCTTGAGGGTGTACGGTCATATGAGGTCCACACATAATGCCTCCCAAGGGTTGGTGATTGCAAGTTTTGTAGGCAGTTTCCCGTATTTTAACTGCCTTCGCTTGTTCACCTGGCAACTGTGACACTTTTTGACGTGTGATTGGACTGTCATTCTAAGACCTTTCCAATACATCGAAAGACAAAGAGTTTCTTCAAGACGCTTGGTCCCGGGGTGTTGTAGGTAGTGGTGGAACCAAGCTACCGCACAGGGTTGGAGGCTTTTTGGAATAATCATTTTGCCATCCTTGCAGAGTACTTTAATGTTCTCAACTAATTGAGTTAAGTAGGTTTTGGCTAGAAGGCTATCATCTTCTTGTTGTGCCTCCGCTATCTCTCTTATTGTGATAGGATAGATGGAGTCCTCTTCGTTTCGATTCGCAAACACCTGGTTCATGGATTCCTTGGTGGTTGCGAGGGATGATTCCGGTTGTGTCGTGTTATGGTAACACCAACATTGGGCGAAAGTCATCCAAGTTGACCTGTCATCTGTGACGGGTCCATAGTCCAGTCGTGAGATGGCATCCGCAACTGTATTGTGGATGCCCTTGATATACACGATGGTGGGGCCATACTCTTCTAAGAGTAATCTCCAGTGGTACACTTGATCAGAGGTCAGACCTAGAGCATCCTGCATTAGATTTTTGTGGTCAGTGTAGACCGTAATTTGTTGTCCCCAAAGCATGCCTTTGAACTCTTTTAGTGTTTCTACTATCGCCAGTAGTTCTTGTTCGGTCGGGCTATATTTTTGCTGCGCCTGACTCAGTTTTCTACTGAAGAACGCCAGCGGCCTGTTGTTTTGAGTAATTACAGCGCCCAATTGATATTTGGAACTATCTGTGTAAATATTCAAATCCCTGTGAGTAATCAGGGTAGGCCAAGGTAACATTGTGAGTGATAGTTGCCTTTACAGTGTCGAATGCTTGCTGATGGATCTCATTCCAATGCCACGGCTTTTTCTTAGTTTTGTTAGCCCTTGTGACCTTGGTGTGTCCACACTCACCAACTAAGTTGGTTAATGGTGCAAGCATTTCACTGCGTCTTGCCCAAATGTCTCTGTAGTATTGGACCATGCCCAGAAACCTATGGAGTTGTTTAACATTTTGAGGCGGTGTTAATGCTAGGATTGCCTGTACCTTTTTTGGTTGTGGTTTTATACCATCTCTGGATAATACATATCCTAGGTATTCTGTCTCCACGGCACAGAAGGATGACTTGCGTGCATTGACGGTCAAACCTGCGTCTCGCAACCTGATGAAAACCCTTCTTAATGTAGTAAGATGGTCTTCTAGGTTACCCTTGCTGATGCATAGTAAATCATCAAGATAAGTTCGGATGAACTCAAGGGTTGCCATTAGCTCAGACATCTTAGCCTGGAAGATGTCGGGAGAACATGCAACACCCATTGGTAACCGCAGGTAAGAGTACTTACCCCACGGAAAAATAATGGTGCATATTTTGGACGCATCTGGATCCAATCTAATGGTATAATAGCCCATGTTTAGGTCAAGGGCTGTGGCATATGTAAAGCCTTCTAGTTCCTGTAGAACAGTGCTGATTTTGGGAATGGGAAATGGTTTTCTCACTATGCGTTTATTTACTTCCCTTAAATTTCTGACAAATTAAACGGTGTTGTCTTTCTTTGGTATGATGAATGTGGGTGATGCCCATTCCAAATCATCTTGCCATTTAAGTACCCCTAAGTCACATAGCCTCTGTACCTCCCTTTTGGTGATTTCTGTGTGCTTCTTGGGTATGGGAAAAGGCCTGCCATGGTATGGCTGTGCTCCTTTCTTCAACTGGAGGGAGACCTGCTTAGAATCCCAGTCACCAAGTTTCCCACTAAATAGCTCCTCAAATTCTTGTAGGAGTTCCAGTTACCTTGCTTGTTCTGGGCCACTTAGGTGTGTGCAGTTGTCTCTGACAATTGCCCTGAGATCTGCTTTTTCATATTTAGCATCTAATATTTTTATGAGGCGTTTTGTTGCCTCCAGCGTACTCTGGGGTTCCTTGGACATCTCTTGATAGATGCTATTATTCATAGTCCAAGCTTTTTCCACAGTCGCTCTTGTTTTTAGTTTGTTGATGTCTCTCATTGGCAGTGAGATGTCATCTACTGTGATTTCCTTTGTCCGAAAGTCTAGGACAATTCCTAACTCCTTCAAGGTATTACTACCTAGAATGAGGTCAAACCCTGGTTTGGTCATGTCATCTTCCTTGTATTCTACAATGTCAGGTTGTAGAAGGTATTCCTTGGAATTGGAGTACTCAAAGAATTTGATCCTGATTTTGCCTCTTCCAGTTGTCTGGAAGCTCCCATTTGACGTATGCCAAGACTTTGGCACCTGCCTAGCCAGGTAGGGAAAGGGTTTGTCTTTTCCTTTTGGTAGGAAAATGAGGTCTCCATCAGACCCAGAGTCCAGTATGACTTTGATTTTGTTACTGGGGCGACTCCGCAGAGGTTGTTTGTATGCTCTGGCGGATTGACTTTCAGTTGCCGGTTCGATGATGGCTACTAGTGCCGTAACACCGAGGCCGTCCTTGGTGTGTGGTGCAATCACTTCTTTGGTCTGATTGATGCTGTAATTGGCACAGGGCACATGTGTATTGGCCTCAGTGTACTTTGTTTGACTACTGACAACCTTTTTTTTGTAAGATTTTTTTAAGTTAGATGAAGTCATTGACTGCACTTTATTCCGAATTTTTAATTCGGGCTTTTTTGTTTTGGAACAAGATTTTTTTGATATTTTGTCTTTCGTGACCGCTAATTTAATTTTTCTAGAATTATGACTTTTATTAGTCGGGATAGCTTTACTCAGACTAGGGGTAGTGTAACTGTCAACTGCAGTAACTATTTTACGTTTCTTACACATAGGTAATTCCCCAGTGCTATCCGACCCGCACCTTCACAAACTGTCGTCTGAGTCGCTGTCACTTTCCTAGTCATTGGCGCGATGTTTCTTGCGCTTGCTAGACTTTTTGCGGAGAGCTTTCTTCAACTCCGCCCGCACTATCTGGGCAAAGTTTGCACCTTCAGGCTTCCTTTCTTTAGAATTGGGCTTACCTGCGCCCCCATTCTTCTTGATCGGAGTACCATCTTTGTTATAACGGTGGCAGTCACGCGTATTGTGACTTTTGTGCGGCCCCCCATGTTTCTTGCATAGCACACAGTGCTTTTCGGTCCAGCCCACCTTCTTGGGCTTCTTCGGGATGCGGGAGTCCATCGACTCCATCTTCTGCTTCTGTTCAGCCCCCTTTGCCTTGGTCGTGCTAGCGGGCTTGTTATCGAGTTCTGCATTGTTCTCGATATTCTCTAGGACCAATAGTACGGCCCTAGTACTGACTGGAGTGGTATTCTCTGTCAAGTTATACTGGGTCTGCCACTTGGCTGGACACATGCGCAATAGATGAGTCGCAAGGTCAGCGTCATCAAGGGGCAATACCTTCTTGGTAGCCTGATTAGCCTTCGGGCTGTAATACAGGCAGGGCAATGTCTCGAGGTAGCTGTTGAGCTGTTCTACTCTGACAAAAAACAGACGTATCTAAACCCGGTTGGGCTTCTTCAACGTATTCGTGATATAATACTTGAGGGCCTCGCCCACGTCATGACGGAACACCCGCAACAGGTGAAACGTGACGCACTCGTGAAAGGAGTCCCAAGTCTTCTTGGGAGTCTCTGTGTGCGGTACTCCCTTGATGTCTTCCCAATGAGCTTTAGTCACTTGGGCCTTGATAATCTTCTCCCACAGCTGACGAGCCTCGTCGGAGAGGAGGTTTTCATTCAGCTCGAAGGGCTTCGCTCCAGCCGTTGAGACGGCGAGCTTCGCATCTTCAAGAGCCTTCAGGAACTTGTCGTAGGAGGCCTTGGCTTCCACTAGGGCAGGTGAAGCAGTCTCGGTGGTCGTACCGGGCGCATCTCCTTTATTGCCCATCTTCTTTTTTTCGGCATTGCGTACTTTCACGTACTCCCCCTTTGCTAGTTCAGCCTCGATCTTGGCTGTTTCAACAGCCTTCTCGGCTTCAGCGAAATCCGTGTCAAGCCCCATTTGCTTGCATGCATGAATCGCGGATCGTACATGCAGTAGAAACTGCTCGGGAGTGCCGGACACCCATACCGCCATCTTTAACTCATTCCCGGTATTCGGGAGAGTCAATTTAAAATATGTGGTCTTTTTGTCCTTCGCGAGGGCATCCTGCACAGGATCCTGCTCAGGAATATAGCGTATGGGGGAATTCTTCCTGCCAACGCCACGTTCGCACTCTACCCACTTGAGCCCTTCTGGAAATGCTTTCACTGAGGACATGGCTCTCAACTTTTCACCTAGACTAGTGCCTACAAAGAGCTTCTTGTAAGAGCTCCTTGGTGGATTGAGGAAGAAATTTTTTGCACGGTGACGTGCAAGGAACGTAGTACCCTGCGTGGTAAACCTCGTCTTGTCGACCGCCTGTAGGTCGTCGGGATGAGCCTTTTGTGTGGTAGAAATTGCGATCAACTTACCAGTTTGGCTATCGTACGATAGTGACCTAAGCCGGAAGTAATCGAAAAGTAGTTGTAGATAAGAAGTAGAAAAAGGATGTTCGAGTTGTTTGGAGTTTATTTTTATGAGCTAAAAAACTGATTCAAAATGAGGACTGACTTATGGTAGTCCTCTCGAGTTTATCATGCATTTTGCATGTAATTCGATGAGGTTAGATTTGCATGAACCCTATTGGAATCATGCATGCCAAACTGGGTGTACATGCACCTGGTTTGGGCTGTACATGTATTCTTGCATGCCAACCTGAATCCACTTGAACCTAATTAGGCTGTAGATGTAATCCTGCCAGTGGGTCCCCCAGGACCCAATGGTCTTGTTAAGAAGTCCTGCAGGACTCAATGGTCTTGTTAATGAGTCTTGCTTCTATTTGGTGGGATCCTACCCTTAGTTAGGATAATTCCTATTTGCATGTGTACCCATGGGCCTGATATTGGGCCCAGATTTGGTCAGGGGTACCAGTAGGTATCCTTGGCTCATGTCACATCAGCAATCTTAATCACAAGATACACAAGTGGAGTCTGATGCCAGATAGATTGTAAATTGTTGGTTGGGGTTGAAATAATATCACTCCTTGGACATTGACTAATTAATGCACAAGATAGACACTGAAACCACACAAAATACCTGGTGGCAAATGAATCTGTACACCTTCTCCATCATCCAGCAAAGAATGCTTAATGATGGGGCCAGTATATCAAGCTGCTGAAAGGGTGTGTCACTGAGAAATGTCAAGATAACATTGTGATTTTTTGCTATTTGGTATTTTCAGATACTGTTGGTTAGGTCATTAGACTCTCTTATCAGTGGATAGCTGTTATGATGTCAGAGGACTATGTTGCAGCACTACCTCATATCTCATGGTTGCAATAAAGTTGAAGGGAAAGTAAGTGTTTCTCTCTTAGCATGTTTGTTGGTTATCTTGGAGCACTAGTCAAGTGTTAATCAGTGATTTGCTCACAAATGTTAGTCTACAAGTTAAGTGTGGAAATGTGGCAAGTTTGATTGTAGCATTTGCCATTTTTCTAGACAGATAATATAAGTTACTCCCTGTATTTCCATCAGCACACCCATATGAGCCTCCCCACAAATGTCCATCCGGTTGTTGAGTTATGCCAACCACACATCACTGTCACAGTTCTTACTGAGGCCAATCTACCTTAGGAGGTAAATGCAATAGTGAAATTTAAGTGGAGTGAGGGTTGCAAGTTTTGGAGCTACAATCCAATAAGTGTAGGATCTGCCATGTAGGTTCAACATAATATAACTTGGTAAATCATAAAATACTAGAGTTGTGTCTCATCCGGGGTTAATAAACGGGATGACGGGATATCCCGGCCGGGATTGCGATCCCGTCCCGCCACCCTAGTGAGTTCTACAAGTATTCCACGTGCAGAAGTTGGTACTATATGTTCATGCGACATGAACGGATTGTACACATGGTATGTTACGTACTTATGATTAAGATGCGATTATTCTATAGGATTTGCAAAATATAAAAGATAAGAGCTTTGCGAATGCAAGCATCATTCATTAATCACATGCAAAGACATATCATGTATTGTACCTGCTAGCACAAACCTGTCAAAGGTTTGTTTCGCATTTGTGAGTCTTTTTGTTCGTGTACTTTTAGTGCAATATTTGGACAGGTTTCCATCATCCCGGCTATATCCCAGTATATCCAGGGAAAATTCCGGTCAATCCCAGATATTGATAATCCCATCAAATCCCGGGACACTCCCAATCTCGGTGAAATGTCCGGGATGAGAACGGTACACAACTCTATAAAATACCCTTTACACCAGTAAGTATCGTAAGCTATCAAGATTTTTCAAAAGAAACTGAACCCTTTTTTTCCTTCTCTTTCTCCTTCTTCTTCTTCTCTTTCTCCTCCTTCTTCTTCTCTTTCAGTGAGACAGTTTTTGACTTTTTTTGCCAAAACAGGTACTTCCCAACAAGTCAAACATAACTTACCTGTAAATAATTATTTTTTTGGGGTGACGTACATGGGTAGTCATGGTGTTTTGATTTCTGTTTACCTTTAAAATTAAATCTTATTTCAACAAAAATGGGTGTGATTGCCAGCGCGAAGCGCATGCACCCATTGCCGGTTCATATAATGAGGGTTAGGCCGTTGCTTATGTTATCACGAAGATGAAGACGAAGTAGACGATATTGATGTTTTGTAGTACGTTCTGTAAATACCGAACCTTGTGATTGTTTGCCTTCCAACACGAACCTCAACAAAATATTCATGGTAAGTTTTCGTGGAAGGCGAAGCTGAGCATATCACGAAAACGAATAAGAAGTAAATACTTTATGCATAATACGTAAGTTGTGCATGTGATGCTGCATAAATAAGGTTCTTCCTATGGATGGGCAGACCAATGTTATTTCTAAGGTGTATGAGTACAGAAAGTGTTGACGCTATAGAGTTCGGAGAGCCCCGAACTCTGAGCGATACGGATGAACTATGGGGACATTTTCACCAATTTTGTGTTTGTGTTGGTGTCCATACGGTTTGTAAATCCATTCGAAATGTGGAAAAAGGCAAGGTGCGTGTTCGTGTTCTTGTTACAAGATCGAATTGATTTTGACCCATTGACTGGACTTTGAAGCATTACGGAGGAAACATACCATTCCTACGTTAAGTTGTATATATATCGGCAAAAAATTCTTTGATGCGAAGTGTCCAATAGTCTACCCGTGGCTTACTTTAAGTGACAATAAGAAAATATTGTGCACGGATGTGCATAAAGTGTCATTATCCTAGCATGATCCCACAATTTTCACGATGTTTGTTATCTGACACGGACATCACCATAGAAACCATACCAATTTCTACGTGCTGGACTTCGAACCATTATCTCAATTTAGACCCCTAAATGCAGCTAATTTTAGGTGGTGACCATGACAAGCTGAGGAGGTGTAGAGCTGGACTTAAGCTCTCAAGATAGTCCCTAAGGGTTTTGCATTCTTGGACGGGTCTCAGGGGTTGGATATTGAGGCCACACGAGTGGCCAAAGATATCTGACATATAGTTGTTCAAAGTCAATTTGATCTTGTACCATAAGCATCTGCCTTTATACGGTAAGGGCAGACAAGCCACTTTGTTTCCAAACTATTGCTTCCTCAGTTTTACTAATTTCATTCTGTCTAGCACACCACAAAAAATCTTGCATCGGCTGCTAGAGTAATTGTATTGTATGTATCGTACAATACATCATATAATCCATAGAGTGAATTTCCTGTATGGTATGGTACCGCACAGCAGAACGGGTTGCTGCCTGCAGTAGACATCTGTATTGTACAGGATGGTATCGTACCATACCTACGATAGACATAAAGGGGACATCATGCAGCAGGCCTGCAGTGGATACAATACGAGGAGGATACGAGTCTGATACGAGTTCTCATCAAGTTGACCGGTCATTTCCAGCTGTCAAGGCCCGGATGAAACAGCTCTCAAATCCAAAAAGCGTAAGTGAAGACCCCCTCAAAGAAAAATATCATGACGAAAGGAACATGTTCCCACTGTGGCCGAGTGGCCGATAATCTACGCAAGTGCGGCGGCGCATGCGGAGGAAAGTACCTGTACTGCAATCGGCAGTGTCAAAGAGCCGATTGGTCGCTGCACAAAAAAATATGTCTGCGCGAAGGCGCGACCGCTCATTTTGCGACATTTACCCTCCCTTCTCCCAGAGCCGGCTTTCCGGATGTTCCTCTCCGCGCCGTTCATCGCTTGGATGGGTACGGTAATTCTGGGGTGTGTGTTGTGTTTTCGGATCATCTCGGCATCGACGTACTCATTCCTTATGCGAAAGAGTTGCATTTTTGCGAAGACGAAGTCCAGGCCCGCAAAACGGCAGCTTTCATGTGCGAGAGTGATGAAATATGGGAAATTGCTACCACTCCGGTGCCTCCTGATGTCATGGAGCTTAAGCCGGGTGAGGCATGCTTCAATACAGAAAAATGCGGCGACACAGTGCATGCTCTCATGGCCAATGGCATAATAGCTGATACCGGGAAGAAAGTGAAGCTTGGTTATTATCCTGAATTTCCAATTTGTAGGGTTCATCTTCCTCAAACTGATAACCTCGATGAGGATATGCAATAAAAGTAAGAATATGACGAAATGCTGGCTACGATTTTGGTAAATTGATGAAAACAGTCAGGTCCTTTCAAAGCCCAAGGTGCATCCCAAAACATTCAGCCAATCATAAGTATTTGTCTTAATGATACATTGTGATGAATAGTGTAATGTCTGACGTTGTTGGAGGATGAGCAAAATTTTAGGAAGTCACCACTGACTTTCGGTACTTCTTGTTATTTTGCACCATAATACGAATAACTCATTCTCTATCATATAAACTCAAACCATCATAGGATCCTTCCTCCTCTCATCGCTCCATTGCCAAGGCATACAATGTAGAATTGGAAGCTAGTAGCCACACACTCTTTCAATAGTCAAGAGAGGGTACTGGGCATGCAGTCTATGACATGGTTTCCATTATTGACAGGAGAGACGATTCCATGACATATTTCCATCCTTGTCGATTGATGAGAAAGAGTTTCATAAGTTGTTTTTGTGGATGTTGGGAATTGATCATGAGGGCAAATAATATGAGGGTGAAGAATGTGTGGATGATGGGGCAGGTGTCTGGCGTTTGTTCAATTGACAGGGAGGATGGTGAGAGATGTGTGGTGTGACACTTGAGGCCAGTTTTGAGGTGCCTGTTTCAGACACCACGGATTTCGAGTTGGTCACGAGACCAAATCAGGACATGCTCTGCTGCTCAAGAAATGATATGGATCCAAGCCCAATCCATTCAAACTACACTGACTTGCGTTCACTCTTACTTTTTGTTAAGCTCATCTACAAAACAAATAAAACCAATGCCCTATCATACAAACTCAATCACCAACACCTTCTTCTTTCTCCTCCTCCTCCTCAACATTCCTCCGGCCATTCCCCTTTCCTCCCCTCATCGCTCCCCGTCTCGGACGGAAATTCATACGGTGCCAAACTACTACTTCCCCCCAGACGAGCCTTGACGGCATTCGCCCGATCTTCCTTGGAGGGACTCGAAACTGCCGAGGAGGAGGCGGCATGCATCGATTTGGCATGACGAGATCCCAACATTGCCAATGGACTATTGTCGGAGTGTACTCCCTTGAAGGCTCGTTCCAAAGCCCGGAGCTTGAGTGCATACTCGGCATTGTCTTGTTTTAATTTGGCAATTTGCTTTCGTTTCAGGTAGTCTTCTTGCTTGAAGGTACTGGACATTTTGACCATGTCGCTACGAAGCGTCTTGATCGTCTCCTCGTTTTCCTTGGCCGCCCGATCAAGCGCCTGGACTTGCAATTCCTTGGCCTGGAGCTTCTCCTCCAAAGTCGACTCGTCTTCAACACCGGGATACGACGATCCTCTCCTCCATCCCTTGAAGGAGGAATTCTCCCTCCGAGACGAATGCAACGAACCAGACGCATCGTCCGTTTTCCCCCTCAACTCTTCAATCTCGGCATTGGTCCGTTCCAACTCGGCCTTCATCACCTCGACCGACTGCTCGCTCGCCTTGAGCTTCGACGTGGCCACTTCCACCTCATCCGTCTTATCCTGCACCTCCGTCTCCAATCCATTCACCCGCTCTGCCAGTTGCACATTCTCTTTCCTGGCCCTCTCCAAATCAATCTCCTTCTCTTGCAGCGTCAACTCCAACTCACGTATCCTCGCCGCGGCCCGATCCCTCTCCATCTTAAGATCCATCATCTCCTCCACACTCTCTTGAAGCGAGTTCTGCATCGCCACCTTCTGCTGCAACGTCCGCTCAAAATCCTCCTTCAACTCATTATACTCCTCATCCCGACTCGAATCCCGCTCATCCTGCATGGCCATCTCCTCCCGCAGCGCCTCCAACTGAATCTGATACTCCTCCACGGCCTTCCGCTGCTGCTTAATGACATGCGCCTGCCGAATAAGCTTCTTCCCCAAAGTCTTGATACAAACGCTCTGATCGATCACCTCCTTCGTGGACTGATGCACGAGATTCTCCATCCCCTCCCGCGTCCTCTGCAATTCGCATTCGAGGGAGTCGATGCGATAGGCCGCCTGGGAATCGATTTCGCGGAGTTTTTCGGCGGTTTGGAGGAGTTGCGTTTCGAGGGCGGTGCAGTTGGATTGGAGGGCGAGGCGTTCGGATTTGTACTTTTCGAGTTTTTGTTTGACGCGTTCCTTGCGTTGTTCTCGTTGGAGGGTGGCGGCTTGTTGTTGTTGGGGGGATTCGATGGAGGGGTGCGTCGGAGGAGTGGGGCGGGGGGAGGAGGAGGAGTGTTTTTTCTTTTTTTTCAAAGAGGAGGAGGACGACGAAGATTGGCTGTTGTGGCTGTCGCCCTTGCTTCCGGCATCGGTCGAGGCGGCCACGTGATGGTTCTCGTGGGAAACGGCGTTCCAAGAGTGGTCGCTGCCATGCGTATCGGGGGAACCTTCCTCGTCGACGTCGTCCGCCTCCTTCTCCGATCGACGGTGCGCGGCGCCGCCCTTCTTGACGAGGGGCGGACGAATGTGGCGCGCGCCCTTGACGATAGTCTTTTTGACCATGTTGGCGCGTCGGGCCGTGCTGTCGAGGACGTCGTCGATGACGCCGATGAACGTGGTGGCGTTGGTGGCGCCGGTGCAGTGCGACACGTCGTCTCCTGCGCCGCGGGGCATTTTGGGCGTGTGGTGAACGGAGGGGGAATTGGCAAGCAGTGCTGCGTGTAGATTGGTGGTTACTCTGCCGTGCGTGTGTGTGTCTTAACTCGAACTCGCTCTCTTTCTAGCTTTACTCTTGGTGTTGGTGTTGACTGACTATGGGCAAAGCGAGCGCGATTCAGAAGGGCAATGAATCGAGAGGGAGGGACGATCAAGAAAAGACTGCAGTGCTGGATGTTGCTGGGAGCGAAGCGTTGCGGGGGGTTGCGGGGGGTCTTTCTTCCCTTTTGTTCCGGGTGCCCGCTCGTTCGTTTACGGCAGTGCCATCCACGTGACTCTCGCAATGGAGTTCGGTTGGATAATGTCACAACCTGTCACAACGCCGTCTTGTACGATTGCCACTCCGGCAGATACCCAACGTCGCATCAAAAACATTTTAAGTATCGTACTTCTAAAGTGTTTTGCAAGCGACTCTATTAGTACTTTTAGGAAGAAAGTGGGTCTTTTAGAGAGTAATGGTCTTGTTTAGACCGAAAGTATACACCTTATGTGTTTGATTATCTCTTGTGAAGACATTCTTCAAGGGACATGACATTACTGCCATCATCATCATCATCATCAAATCATCATCATCCTTCATCAAATCATCATCATCCTTCATCAAATCACTCAAACTCAAACCAGCTTGTCAAGACACAAACACAATCAATCTCAACAAGAGACAGCAAGAGACCATGCCTTCTTCAGGCCAAGGATCAATCATGCCGAGAAGTATAAATGCATCACAGCCAAATACAGTTAGAGGCAACAGCAACAATAAACAACCATCTTGTATTTTTCCAAGAGAGAGGCATTGAAATTCCTACAATACAACACTCAAGATAGCATTTCAGGTTTTCATCGTGTCTGGCATTCCATGAGTGATCCAAAAT
Organism: Cyclotella cryptica; assembly: GCA_013187285.1. Classification (NCBI taxonomy): domain Eukaryota; phylum Bacillariophyta; class Thalassiosirophyceae; order Thalassiosirales; family Thalassiosiraceae; genus Cyclotella; species Cyclotella cryptica. Next base: position 81,385 of record JABMIG010000269.1, on the reverse strand, counting down.
GAAATGACATTATCGTTTGATTATAGAATCATCAAGTGCTTTCGACGCTTGTCTTTCGTTGCAAGTTTGTAAATAATGTCCCGTATGGTCGTGATGCACTGTGTCATCTGTTACCCAGGCATCTGGTTGTGTTGAAAAATAATTGGCATCCAACATTGTGGGGGTGTGTTGTCGTCTCAAAAGAGTATCTCGTGCGGTACCCTTAGATTGGAATGCAACTACACTGTCTGTACAATACCATACACGCCTTATCTGTGACGACAATATTACACTACAGTTGGATCGGCAGATTGGGTCTATTGACATCTTGTCTATTATTTACATCCTCATTGGCAAAATGGTGAAAGGTATGGGTGCAAAGAAAAATGTTGATGCAGTTAAGGAAGAGAAATTTGATTAAGATAGAAAAAGTTTGACACTGTTGCTTACTGACACAAACTTGTCCTGTCAACACTGTTTTCTACACAATAAACCCTGGGTATAGTCTAGTTGGGTCCTGTTGAATTTGGAATGCAACAATGGAATGTACAACATTTCAAAGAATACACCACACCATACTGTCAGCAAAATCCTAGTCAAATGCCAACACCCATGACAAGAAGCGGCACAGGTCTCCCTTGCAGGAAGTGACATCACCATCAAAAACATCACAGTCTTTACAGCGGTATTGGTAAATAATGAGACTCTGACACATTTATCCCTGGTATGCCTACAAGGTGGGATGACTTCCAAGGGATCCACTCTCCTCGTGGCATTGGCCATGAGTCTCAAATCACTGAGGACATTGACTTGGAGTAATGTCTGAGATGATAGGAGCTATGACGTGGTAATTTTATCACGGGGATTGAGTGTGAGTCCGTCGTTGAATAGGGTGTTGTTGATGAACAACAAGTTTGACAATAGTGATATTGAATGTATTGCACTGGGCCTTTCCCAAAATGTGAGTATTGAAACCACGATACTGGAGGCTTGTGGTGTTACGGACATTGGTTGGGGTGTTGGTACTTTCTAAAATGCTGAATAGGAACGAGTGTTATATACTCTCAGCCTCGAGGAGAATGTGATTACAGATATTGGTGTCAGTGCCTTGCTGTTGATCATTTTTAATACAGCGAGCTTATACCATTTGGGGTTCCAATCATATAATACAAACCTTTTTGAGGAGTGCCTCTTGCTCGCCAAATGAATATGGAACGGACAAATTTTATCTTGTTTTGCAGAATATGAAACACCAAATATCTGAGACACCCAAAATCAACCAACACGAGAAATGTCCCGTGAAAGCAGGTCGATGTAAAATAGCATTTCACATGGAGCGCAATTTCAACTGCCACTGGACTCGAGAGGTTCCCTAAAAAACCATGCAAAAAGTCTTAAACTGCTTAGTTGGAAATGTTGGTGTCATGTCATGTCGGCAAGCCCCATTTTTTTGAGATATGTCTTGTCACCATCTCGATGTTGTGACATGTCACGAGCTTGTCTGATGATGTGTCGGCGACATCACAAGTCTCATGAGTCATTATGACAACAGCTTTGCACTAGCTTTGCATATGTCGTGTGGTGGTTTTTCGCCGACACATGACCAAGATTGACTCCCAGTCACGGTGTCGGCGACATTGAAGATGTCGTCAACCATACGACTACTGCATGTGTCAGGACGACACGTCGCCGAAATGTCGGCGACATTTCCAACTAAGTTAAACTGTTATGGTCCCACTCCTATGTTTGAGTTCCTTTATAACATGCCAGAGCTATTTCTTCTCATAACCAAACAAAGGCATTGCAACAATGTCAATTACAAGCCAGTACAAAACGCCAAGTGGATAACAAACTTAGCATGATCGTCCATTCATGCAGATCCTTGATAAACAGAGTGATTCTTTGGACGGCATTGAAATGGAAGAAGGAAAAAGAAGCGGAGTTATCATTGGGTTGTGCACTATCCAAAACTGGTGTACAATGAGGCGTGGGGCGTGCCACAGTTGATAAAGCATAAACCACGCAAAGCTAGGGGACCGCCAATTGCAAAGGTGACACCAATGTAAATAAACCAAGGCGACATGTAAACTTTAACTTTGAGCATCATTTCACCTTTCTTCTTTGTTGGAATGTTTGATTCGTGTGATTGATATCCCTACTCTTTTTGTTCGGTGCAATAGTTGCACCAAAACTAGCTTCCTCCATCTTAACCCTTATGGTGCAATTAATTGCACCATAAGACCACGATTCCTACGTGACTCCCGTAGAAATTCAAATGATCACATTTGACATTAACAGGTAAATGAGGCTTGGCATCATTCCACCTGCAAGACAGGCAATTTTCAACTTTGGCGATAAGTATCGCCAGAAGGAGTCGCCAGATGTCGCCAAGAGATTTTGACGGTCGCCAACGGGTCGCCACTAAAGTCGCCAGGGTCGCCACTAAAGTCGCCAGAGTCGCCAGGGTCGCTTTTTGGTCGCCACTTGGGTCGCACTTGGGTCATCCTTGGGTCGCCAGGTGGAGTCACATGGGTCGTCAAAGAAGATCTGTTGGGTCGTCAGTTAAGGTCGTTAGTCGCCATGGTCGCCACCGAAGTCGCATTGTTCGTCACTTGCTCTGACGCACGGGATAATCAGACGTAGATATTTGTGGAAGGTCGCGGAAGTCTTCGGGGTCGCCAGAGTCGCCAGAAGGGTCGCCACAAGGGAATCGATAAGTCGTAACAATGGTCATCAGAAGGTCGTCAGCAAAAGTCATCAGGGTCGCCAAAAGTCTTCACCAAAAGTCGCCAGGTCGCCAAAATGTCGCACACGCAGTTGTCAGGGTCGCAGATGGTCGTGAAAGTCGCACTTGAGTAGAAAAATGCAAAAGTCGCCACTTGTCGCCAGTTTGGCTCGCCAAAAACGTCCACGTGGCAAAGTTGCCTGTCTTGCTGGAACATATGCCTATTTTATTGTACATTTTCTCCCTAATATCATTTTTTCTGCGGCGCAAGTATTTGCACCGCAGAAAAGAGTAGGGATATAGATAGGAAAAGGATAGGAAGTAGGTAGGATATAGATTATTTGGCGGGAAACCTGCTGAAGTTTTTCGCGGGCAACATCATGATGTATCTTGATAGGTTGGCGTTAGCGTTAGAGTTAGTTTAAGGTTTAGGATTAGGTTACAGTGCCTTTATTAGTAATATAAATAGGTCTTAAATAGGTAGAGTACGGTAGTTGAGGTACACTTCTGAGAATATCGTAGTGAAGTGGGTCTGCGTATGGTAGGTTGCAACAGGTTTCAACCAACAGCGCACGAAGAGATAAGCTGTTCCAAATATCAAATATCATCTAGTAAATCGTGCATTAAACTATTCTAAAGGGGTAGGCACGGACATAAGTCTTTCTTTTCCGGCTAAGCAGAGCAATGGCACACGCAGGCCATAGAGAAAACAGGGATAGCAATGGTTCTCTTCATACCCCTAGGGGAGCCGTCAGCCCTGTGGCGGGCCAAACACTGGCCGGATCATGTTTGATCCAGTGCGAAACTGCATTGTTACTCCCTGGTTCGCCGTGGTCGGTACCTTGAGTCAAACGCGCTCTTTCTTTCGCCGCTGCCTTGACTGCTGAGTCCAGTGAGGCCATCCAATATTGCCTGTCGACAGTGGTTCCTTCCCCTAGGCGAGAAAAGTCCACTTCAAGGAGGTGTCGGTGCTGTGGAAGAAGGTCACCCAGAGAGGTGGGCAATCTCTCCAGTACCTCTTCCATAATCGCATTGTGTTCGTCTAGTGTCTTGCCCTCCAGTAATCTGACGTGTACTCGTGCGTTGCGAAACAGCCATTGTTGGTGGGTTATGTCCAACACCCGTTGGATGAAACTGATGGACCATGTCTTAATGTGGATGTGAGAGTTCGCCTTAGTCAGAGAGGCTTGTTGGAGTGACAGGAAGGACGATGCTACTCGGCCTTCTAGGAAGTTGTCCCATCCTAAGATGTCAAATTCCTGGGACCACTTCAGTAAGTGCGGGTGAGGTCTCGCAATTTCAAGCATAGACCCTTCACCGTGCTCGAGGAGGTATTGTTCTAAACACTCAATGAGATGCACATCACCATGTGTAGACTCCATACAGTCCAATAATCTGTCCACCATGGTTTGGAAGAGCTTGCGTCGCCCAGGGTTGGGGCACCGTGTTATGTGGCTTGGTGTCTCGAAACTATGCCCGCAGCACGGGCAATGGTGTGGAGTGCCTTCCACAATTCGGGAGAGATGCCTATTTGTACCGTTGAACCCTGACACATGTTTCGTGACCCAAGTGCAATATAGCGGGGGGTAGCGATTCATTGCTCTCCCAACAGCGTTCCAAGCTATGGAGGGGAAATTGAAGGTACTGACTATGCGCCTTTTTTGGAACAGGTCCTTCGCTACCGTCTCCCCCCAAGCTTGGTAAATGGCAGATCTGATAGAGGACGTCACCTTTCGTCCGTGCACAAATATCCGGATGTGCTCCAACGGGTACAGTGGTGGGTGTTCAACGCCTCTTGCTACATTGTCCAGTAGGGATTGCTTTGCTGCGTGGTCGGCTAAGACGTTAAGTTGCTGTTGTAGCGTAAGCTCTGTGAAGGATCTTGTATCATCCTGGTGTCCGTAGACATGAGTATATCGTACTGCTATAGGTAAACTTGCGAGGCACCTCTTGAACATGATAAGGAGGTCAGCGTGTACCTGGTTTTCAGGCAAGTTTTGTAGGGGCTTCGTTCCATGCGTGACCACGCCCATGTTGTCGCAGAGGATCTCGCAAACGACTGTCTGAGTAGGACTACAAAAATCGGCCAACGCACGGAGAACGAGTGTCGCGATTATACCGCCAATAAGTTCGCCACGGTAGTTCGATGCCGTATCCTCATGTGATGTCTCACAGTAGCTTATCAAGGCCAAGTTGCCGGTGCGAGTACAGGCAAAAATAGTGGCTGCCGAGCACCGTCGTGAGTCACACTGGGGCATATAAGATCCGTCATGGCATATGATAAGCGATCCCGTTTGCAGCGCTGTTACTAACCACGGACCATCCCCGCTAACTGACAGCGCTCTGGCAAAACCTGGTGTACCCCATGCAATCAGTTCTGCCCTCAAATCAAATAGCTCTCCTGCGGGAGGGGGAATAATGATGGCGCTCTGGGAATGTACCACTATGGTCTCCGATGTTTTCAATGCGATCGATGCAACGTAGGTGCAGTCCATGACGGGGCGTGCTGTTGGGTCGTAGACGTATCCCTGCCTTCCACGTGTGGCTTAGTGGACCTTACTTCTAATATATACTTTCGGTGGTGTCCCTTTTTCTTCCCGTAACACATAATCACGGTTGTGGTTAGTGGTCCATTGTACAGTATCATATGGGCAACGGTCATGATTACCAAGTTTGGGAGAGAGACGATAGGTGGGCGAAGTGATGGCGGCTAGGGTAGATCTCCATAAGGCTAAGTCCGAGTCGGTGGGTGATTCTAGCGGGAAAGTCATAGTGGACTCAGCTTGTTCTCTACGTTGGAGCTTCAACGGGTTAACGGTGATGCCATCACACAGTAGTACCTGGGACAGGAAATAGGCTTTAAAATATCGCCTCGCTCTGTTGAAGCTATCCCAGTGGTGGCGCGGAAGCAGTGTCGTGGCTGCATCCATCAGAACTTTATCACCTCGACGGACATGGGGAATGTCCACGTCTTGGAGATACAGTTTGACTTTGTAGAAGTGTAGGTATTCCCACAGAACCTTGAACCAGGTGTGAGAGGCTAAGCAACTATAAGTGTGGTAATCCCGTAACAGAAAATTGCCTGAGAGGCCAATCTCTATTTGTGTGAGTTCATAAACGCATCTGAGCGTCTGTCCAATCGGGCTGGTGCTATTCCAGTGTTGCTGTAGGTATTGAAGGGAAGCTGACAACTTCTCGATTGACATCTGTGGAAGGCCCAATCCTTGGTATGTCGTGGGCAATGTTCTCCATTCTCTTGTTATATTCCTGTTGACGCCAAGAGCGGGAAGGAAGGTGTAGTACCATGCCATGAACTCCTCGTCGAGGGCCTTCCGGTGTGTCATCAGCGTGATAATACCGTATTTAACCGCCGGTAGAATTTGGAGTTTAAAGCTATGCCAAACTTCCGATGGTGTTAGCGTGCTGGACATAATCCTAGTACTCCATCGCTGCCCCTTTTTTAAGAGGTGGTTGAGGTGGGCTTTACCGTCATTCAACGGACTCGACCACACCCCTAAAACTTCTGATGCCGTGGTTGGACCTTTTAGCTGTATATCCACACTGGTCCCATCTGGTTGTGGAATGCTCATTTGATGGTGTGTAATTTCAGCCAGTGGTCGTAGGCTAGCTACCCCTTCTCTGAACCGGTACACGAGGAGGTACCAGTAGCATTTACTCGGTTTGAAATTGCCTCCCGTGGCCTGGAGTAAAGTAGCCCAATAGGTCGTAGCTGCCTGTACCCTTGCGACGAACTCGGTGTCCGAGAGAGTTGTTTTCCCAGGCATGTGAAGTAAGTCTGTGTCATCCACGTAGAGAAGGGCTGCTAAGGTGAGGAAGATGCCTGACCACCCAGACAAGAAAGAGGCTCCAAACCCTTTATTTTTGTACGCCATTAACATTACTGTGCTAATGGCCGTCCAAGCTGCCGGGGAAGCTCCACTGCCCTGTGCTAGCCCCATATAGGGGTTACTTGTAGTTCCTCCATATAACTGTGTTTGGCCATCCCAAAACCGGTTTTCAGGTAAAACCTCATGAGTTGGATGCACACCAGGTAGCATTTAACAAAGTTGATGGGTACCTTCATAGCCTGTAGGGCGAAACTCCCCGCTGCGTGGTTGACCGAATCATAGCAGTTGGCTGCGTCATTACTTGATACTGCACAAGTCCTATGTAGGATGTTTGCTTGATCAAAGAAAAGCTGTTTGGTCATGGAGGAGTCAATTGCTGTTTTTCCCGCTATAGCGCCTTGCTCAATGGGGAGGATTCCATTCGTTTGCATGCGATAAACCATCTTCTTGGCAAAAGTCGCTTTTAACCACCAGTTAAAATCTGCCTCTAGCAAGCAGATTGCTCTCAACTTGTCTATTCGACTATTGCCTGCGACTTTCTCTAGCAATACCGTAACTCCCTGCTTCCAACGTGATATTGGGGATCCCCTCGTAGCCGCCATATTAATGCTCAAGACTTGTAGCCTGCTGAGTTCATCGTCTGTACTGATGGCTTTGTAGTGGCCGAAATGCCGGCCACTTTTCGAAGATGAGGTACTTTCTTTGCTGGTCGACCAAAAGGACTGGAACTCTGCGGCGGTGACTAGGTTGCCGGACGATGGAACATCCTCTAGCTCAAGCCTGATTTTTGCCGCCGCTTTCAAAAGGTCCACAGTTGCGGGATCCCAATCTGCCGAGAAGTCGTATGAGTTAGCTAGGATCTGTTGAGCTGCGTCTGTGTCACCGAGACCTCCAACGATCGACTTGAGTTGGGCTGAGTCAAGAGGGGTGCGCTTGCCTAATGAGAACCTTTCTCCTAGATGTTGTCCACAGACCTCTTCCACTGCTTCTTGGATGTCGTAATGTTGGTCTGTATTTTCTACGTCTACTGAAACTTGTAAAACTGACCTGCCTCTTGGATCTCGCACTACCCGATTAATGTTCCGCTGTCGCAAACGCCGTGCCTCGTTCCTACTTATTCGAATATCTCCCGTGCTGTTTCGTCATCTCCCTGTTCCTTCGCTAGGGATAACCTCCACCGCATGTGTTTACGACGAAGTGCAGGCGCTTGTGCCTTCAACTCAAATAATTCCTGTAGGCATGCGTGTAATCTAGCATTCACCTCTGTCTTGGAAAGGGTGAGCGGAGATTCGATGTTGGCTCGTTTGGCCGCACGACACATATTCCCTGTGTTAGTGACTTTCCCATCGTGCCATCGAAGGAGCCATTTAAGGACTGCGCGTCTCAGCAGCCATTGCCCAACTGTAGGACTGTACTCTATGGAGCAGCTTTTGAATTTTGTGCATCTCTTTTCGGCGTTGGACATAAACTCCCCTAACTCTTTATCCCACCTGTCATGTAGAGCCTGTGAAACTGCATGTGGGAGAGTAAGTGAAACCCGTTGGATGTGTTCTAGTTTGTCCTGCATGTTATGAGAGGTGACCAGTTGTTTGAGGGCTGTGCAATACTTATTTCGAATCCTGCTTATTTTGCAGGTAAGGAGCCGTGATGTTGGGCGGGCGATGGCTGGATATTCTCCACCAAACAGAGAGTCTGCCGAAAGTTCGAGGAGAAATACTCGATGATCCCCGATTCCATACCAGTGCGGGTAGCACATGGCGTTGCCCTCTAGTAAACCAGGGCTACCGAAGATTGTCGACAATTTCCCTGTTCCTCTAAAATGTGAATTAGGTACTTGTACCCCGAGTGCTTGTTGGAAGAGACAACCCATTTGAATACTGTGGTGGTTCAGGGCATTCGCCAGTAGGCCACTGTAAACATCCTGATTCGTGTCGATACAGAGAACAACCTCTTCGCCGTGTGCCCTCCATTCCCTTATCTGTGTTATGATGTCTTCGACAAAGACCGTCGAGGGATAACGGAATTCACCCTTTGCCTGGAGGTAACGTGAGTGTTGATCCCATGCTGTACGACCCTTGGAGTTTCGGCCTGGCTTGCAGGGCAGGTAACCGCTCATTATACGTGTGACCTTGGTGGAACGACCCAATTTAATCCCAGGACCAGCGTCCCAGGCCAGTAGGGTTGCAGCCAGTGTCTGATACTATGTCACTGAGTCTTCCAATGGCAGCCACCGCCGTGCCTCCAACTTGGTCTCTACTTATTCTCTCGTTGGTGTTGTAAGCTGCGATTCCCAATTTGGTGGTCCTGGGAGCAAGTAGTTGGAGGAAGTGTTGAGCTGGGGGTACGAAGCTCCAATCGCATTGTGTTTCACATCCACAGATGATGTCAACTTGCAGATTTCTGACGAGATGGTTGAGTCTGTCCATCTTCCAGGTATGCGTGTGGATCCCTGAGCTGTTATAATTCTCAAACATGAGTTGAACCCATCCGCCTGGTTTTCGTTCTGGTATGAAACCAACACCTCCATCTCTTAGGAGATCAATTAGATTCGACATCTCTCGGTGTTCCGTATCCAGAGCGCTTTGTATTTCACTAGTTGTGGGGTCCGCAGTTCTTGGCCGGGCGTATTGGTAGGCATCTGGTTCCATCCCCTTTCGGTTCATCTCTTTCGCTATGTCTTCGTCTGTTGGTTGACAACGTTCCTTGTATGTCCCGTAACCCTTTAGAAAGGCTCTATATTTGCGCTTCAATGCTATTGATATTTGACTATTTTTCCAGGCGTCTCTCCTGCGTTGACTTTTGATCCATTTTCGTGTTCTGATGTTAGGTCTCGCTGGAGCTGTGGGCATGCCCCTTTGTGCCACGCCTGTTTCCCCCCCTTTCCCATGAAGGAGCGCCAGACTGACATGGCGCACCTGTGCTGCTCGGTCGTGCGTTACCCCCCGCAGCATAAAGGGGGTACCGGTAGGACACGCATAGCCTCTCTGTGTTCCTGTCCTAACTAAGGAAACAGAAGGTTGAGCACTGCCGTTGGCAACCCAGCCCACCGTGCTCGAGTGGGTGGGGTGTAATGAAGGGGTCTATGTTCCCTGCGGAACCACACCGCCTCCCTCATCCTGGGGGCGAGTGGCTCCGCTTCCACTAAGGTGGGGGGCACCCTGCTGGGAGGATAACCCAGCAATTAATTCGGTGAGCTGTTGCATCTGTACGCGTAATGCTTGGATCTCAGCTGCTTGTTCGGCATTTTTTTCTTTCGAGTCGGCGAGTTGTTCTGTGTATTCTTTCGTTCGAAGAACTCTGTTGTTGGTTGCCTCGGAGTTGATAGTGGACGCGCCAGTGGTTTCTCCATCTCCCGTGAGGTTCGAAACTCCGCTCACTTTGCTGCCTACGTTGCAGCCCTTTTCATTCGAGTTGTAGCCTAAATTCTTTAACAACCCTTTCCTGACTGTATCGGACATGTCGACAAACGTGTTCGTCTGGGAGGGAGTCTGATTCCTGAGATATGGGTCATACCTTGCGTTGTCTATAAGATACGCAGCGGTCTTCCCTGCAAAGTGTGAAGTGGCTTGTAGGGTGGTTGGGTCCCAGGTAGATTGTGGCGCAAGTTGTGCCTTCTCTGCATAAAAGGACCTCATCAATCTCGACCTTGTGCTTTCACAGTAGCCTTTTTGTGCTAACCAGTGGTACATAAAGCACGACAAGTTGGCTACCGTGCGCTTGGCAAATTCGAATTTTTCTTTATAAGGTCACCATGCGGGTCATAAGAGACGACGATTCCAGAAATTCCTGTCTCAGGTCCTTTGCATACCATGATGGCGGTATGGAAGATCTGTTCACCATTTACACGAATTTGTTGTAGCTCCTTCCTGATCGTAGTGCGAGCGTAAGGAGGGCGCGGGCGTTCCTCTTTTCCAGTGGGCTTCCCCTCTTCAACGAGGATCGGTACTACGGCCATCTTGACTTTCACCTCATAGTCATATAATTGTATCTCGCTGCATTCTAGGACTGTTGTGGCAAGGTGATATCCCATGCTTATCCTCCCGTGCTTATGATGCGCGCGTGTGCGCTCCAAAGTCGGCGACGGGGAGGAACGTCCATGATGAAAGCAGAAGGGCCGAAGGCATGGTAGATGTCGTTGGTCTCCGTCATCATTGCTAGCAGAGGGTCAAGTCTGGTCCATGCTGCGTCACTGGCTTCAATGAAAATAAACAAACCTGCTGGATCTTGGGAAGGGGTCAAACGTCAATCGTTTCCTTTCCTCTGAGTCGGCCGGCAGTTTGAGTTCTCTGATGTTTCGAATGGTGACGTGTACTGCGGGAGTGGTTTGTCATACCATTCCATGGTATCTAGGCGACCGTGCCTGCATAATTTTTTTCATTTCTTTTAGGCGGTGGAGGAGGAGTTGCTTGACGCCCTCAATACAAAGACCGGTCTGTACGCTGCAGAGCATCTTCTTCGAATTTGACTCCCAGCATTGCAGGGATTTCAAGGACACACGGATGTTGGATTTCCTCAGATCAATATTCATTGAGTCAAGTAGTGACTTGATATTGGGGATGGCAGAAAACAAATTGACCGTGACATACATGGTCGTGGGTCCACGATCTTCGTTGGGATTTTCCTTCTTGGATTTACGCCGTTTCGCCTCTGTGTCGTCGGTTCTTGCTCGGTTCCTGCAAGTCTCCAGTCGATTTTGTAGGGTTTTATCGGAGATGGTTGGTAGGGAGAACACGTAGGTAGACGAGGATTGGTACCATCCTTGCGCCTTGGCGAAGGTGTCTGGCCAATGTTTACATGTATGAGAGGTCAGGTCGGGAAGAGGTTTATTGTCTTTACCAAGGCCCCTGGATACAAATTTGGCTGTCGGGTCCAGTCCCTGTACATATTGCAATAAGTTCTTCGTTTCAGTTAACATCACCTCAAGATTGTCCTTATCAGGTTGGATCTGGATCTCAACGGAGAGGAGGTTCTGACCGCTCTTGGGATCTATCATGGTAGACGGGCTGGTGTTGTTGGATAGAGAGGAGCAGGCGGTGGTGGAACAGTCAGTGGCGACTGTAGTAGGGGGTACGATATCTTTCAGGTCCCTTTTTGGGGGGGACTTTTTGTCTCCAGAACATGCGGCATCACCTTCCGACTCATCATCAAACCACTCAGGTGTGTGCATACTGATGTGGATCTCTTTCGGTGCAAGAGCTGGGCCTTCGAGTGGGGAGCTGCACCCTCTTTTGACTGGGTCTGCTTCCATCTGAGAGCTGATTTCCATGTCTATATCTTCGTTGAGTTCATCATTGTCGCCGTCACCCTCGGACTTACTACGTCCAGTGGATCCTGCCTGTCCTGCATCGCTTGTAAGTGATTCTTGTCCGTCTGTTGTTCGATTGGTGGTGGACCGTAGGTAGTGTTGTTGAGTAGGTTTGTAGGAGGCGGTCGGTTTATCTGCGTCACCTTCTTCAAGTGGGCTGAACCTATTGTTCCCGGGGCTGGTATTAGCGCCCTGTTGTTTGGGTGGTGCTTTCTCGAAGCTTATCTGCTTTTTTGTGGAGAGGGTGCCTCTCTGTCCAATTGGAATCCATTCATCTGTCTGTGACGGCGACGCTGTAGAAGGGTCAAAGGAGTATACAATCTCCTCTTCTTTCAAAACCTGGATCTTGGAAGATGAGGTGTCGCGCTGGAGGCGGAAAGGGCCATAATCTGCGCTGCCCAATATGTTTTGTTTTTGAGCAAACAGAAGCTGGTCCACAACTAGTTTGGGTCCTGTATGGCATAGGATCCTGTAAGTAACGATGTCTTCCGTCACGAATGTGAAGTCTCCTGTAGATATAAGATAATCGGTCGCTAGGAAGGATAGGGCTTTCTTCTCTTTGGAGTTTTGTATTTCCAGTACTTCTGCAAGAGGAGTGGGGCGATCGCTGGGATGTTATTCAGCGGACTTTTGTCTGGGGTTTTGGCGGATGTGAGGGGAAGGCGATATACTCTGTTGTTTGGATTGGTGTGCAATGCCTTTGTGGGGGTGGCGTCTGCACTTGCTAGGAATGCCACTGAGTGAGTTTCTGAACAAACGAAACTGAAGCTCTTTCATTTTCTGACACAGCATTTAACATTGTAAGCATTCATCCAAGGCTGTGTCTACTAAGATTCATGTGTGGCTTGGGTCTCGGAATGGTTATTTCTGGCGTTGTCACGCTCTCTGCTGAAATTTCTCCGCCATCATGTCGAGGCAGATTCATGACCCTCGTCGCAAGCTGTTACACCTTGGGGTTTCTATACACAGCATTTTGGGCATTAATAATATTTCGGGCGGGGTCGGGAAGCTGGAGACTGTTTATGTTTGTCAATGCCATCCCAACAATATGTGCAGCGATTCTTGCCGTGATGTTTGTCCCGGAGAGTCCTCGATTTTTCTTGTCTCGAGGAAGACTCCGTGATTCGGTGGACGTGGCGAATACTATTGTGAAAAGACTTGGTGGCGATGGTAACGATTTGCTTACCTTCGAAGAGTTGCGGCGGTACTTATTTCAAGCCAAACAGATTGGAGTGACGAGTTTTCGTGCAAAGGAGGTCATCACCGTTAATGAGGACAATCTAAACAGTCACGAATATGGGACTCTTCACGAGGAGATACGAATGAGTCTTTCCAGTATGAGCCAAGTATTCACAAATAGAATGTACAGGATTACTATTCCACTGCAGTTGACCTATGCATGCCTTACATTAGTAACAGGTGAGACTTTTTTTGCGCTTGTGGTGTTATCCAACCATCATACCTCCATTAATCTTCCTCGAAATTTGCTCTTAGGCGTTGCAACTTGGTGGACAAAGATATTTCAAGGTCTCGAGCTTACGTCCGATGCTTATTCACTCAGTTTTTACCATACTTTGGCTCAAATACCCGGCATGATGCTGGCATCTGGCCTCATCGATATTGTGGGCCGGAGGCGCTTAGTCATAATTGGTTTTGGTGGTGGCACTGTGACGCTGTTTCTCTTTTCCGTGTTTGCAAACTCGGTGCAAGCATTTGAAAGTAACACCAGATCCGCAGTTGCCCTGGGCCTGGCTTGCTGCTATTCGATCTGTTTGTGTGTTGGTTGGTTGGCACTTGATTGTCTATCTACCGAATCGTTCCCCACAAAGGTTCGCAGCACTGGCAGAGGTGTTTGTGTGGCCACAGGCAGAATTGCTGGTTTCAGCATACAATTTCTGTATGGACCCCTCATAAATGAAAATCGACTGGGCTACATGCTTGGTATAGCTTGCATGTTTGCCGTTTGCGGGGTTATAATATCATACCAAACAACGGATACAACTAATGTCGACCTACAGGATCACTGGGAGGGTGGCAAGGCAGTTGAACTTCCATGCGATGATGCCAATTTGACTGATCGGCGTAAGTCCTACCTGTCTATGCAGTGAATAATGTTAAGATATCTTAAAGATAAGCTCAATTCTGCAATTGAACCATTATAGGTTACAAATTCCTGTGAGATAATACGAATTCTCTCTTGGGTGTATTGAACCATCAGTGGTCAAATAGCAAAGTATGGTGAAAGTGTACCACTTCGAAAGTAATCCCATGCCGTCATGACTCGTTTTTGCTTCTGTACATCATAATTGCTGACTACAATTACACTTCAAATTATCACCATCCAAAAATTGCTTCAGAATATCACTCATCTCTTTGTACTGACGAATATAATTTTCTCGTTCGAACTGAAACTCTTCAATGATTTTTGCCCTCTCCTCCTCCGACTCCTCTAGTGCTGCTCCTAATTCCTCAATTTGTTCCTGAAGGCCAAAAACTATGTTTGAGTCTGCATCTTTCTCGCGTCTGGATGGATTGTGTGTATCTCCATTATTTAGGGAATCATGTGAAAAATGCGACATATCATGCCCATCGTTAACATAATTAGCATATGGTGACGGTGCCTGTTGGAATTCAACCGCATTATGACTCGATGGAAAGTCCTTACTTGGACTCATTAGTCCTCGCGATCTACGCATTTTCTCCTCTTTCACCTCCTCCTTGAGCGATCGAACAATCCCCTCCAAGTAATGTATGCGCGCTGTCATGCTTTCCTTACTCGAGGTATGTGTTTGTCTCTCGTTGTCAAGCACGGACTTTTCACGCTCAATGTCTTGTTGCAAACTTGCGATTGTCTCGTTCTGTTCTGCTATTTTGGACTCGAGCATCTCAATTGTCTTGGACTTTTCCTCGCTTTCACTTTTATGGTGGTGCTGTATTGTTTGAATTTCACCATTCATCCCTCTGCATTTTTGTTCATGATGCTTGGTTATTGACGATAATTTTCGACGCAAACGGTTGACTTCATCTTGCATGGCGACAACGCAATGACTGTTGGGGTTACCAATGCCTCTGTCACATGAGGCAACTACTTCCATCAAACCTTTTAAACACGACTTCCATTCATTGACATTCAAGCTCTCCACTCTTTTCTCATTTTGCAAAGAATCATGTGTTCTTCCGTGCATCGAACCCTCATTCCATCGCGCCCATTCCTCTTCATAGCCGCGCCGTATCTCCTCAAAACGCCATTCCAATTCCTCAAATAACCAAAGGATATCTTCGTGATTGGGAGTCGTCTGTAATTTTTCGTCGGCTTTATGACGTTGTTCTATGTAAAACCCCTCGAGGAGGGATTGAAATTCCTTCATTAGCTCTCGTATGAGAGGGCCCTTACGCATTGTGTTGGGTTGGTAGGATGGATCATAGGTTAGCATGTAATGTTGAGATGTTTCTGTTGGGTCGTCGTTGATGTCGTCGCTGCTGCTGCTGCTGTTGTGGCTGTCATGGAGAAGAAACTTGGCCCGTTCCAAAAGATTCGCAACGTGCTTGTTGTATGAATTATGATCTTTCGAACAATCCATGGGATGACTATTGTGCCCATTATCAGAGTCAAAACAATCTGTCGGATGACTCGTATTCACAATTGCATTCTGGCGGTATGTAGTATAATCCAGTTCATCCTCCAGGGCATTATTCAAGCGTGTGCCTGTTGCTGACGTTGTTGATGGCATGGTAGTCCCAGTCCCAGCCATGTTCCTTAAAAAACTATCGGCCAATTCTCGTTCTGCTCGTATCCTCCGTTCCGTTTCCAACTGCAATGCATTTTGCAATTCGTGAATATGATTCAAATACGGCCCATTCTTTGATTGCATAGATTTTTCGTCAGCCGCATGATCCCGAACCGACGAGGACGCATCGACATTCTGGACGTGGCGTGTTTGTTCGAGTCGATCGACTTGATGTTGCAATTCGTGCACTTGTTGCAGTAATTGATGATTCTTTTGTCGTTCTTGGGCTAGGCGTCGTCCTTGTTCGCTGGCTCGAGAGGATGGAGAAACGGCTGGATGGGAAGGGGAGGAAGCGTGGTGGTCGGATGCATGGACTGGTTTGATGTTGAGGCGATGATGCATGGTTGAATTAGAAGAATGTTCATTCTTGGATTCCGTTGCCGGTGCAGCCGCACTGTCGTGATTGTCGCTGGGGCAGTGGTACTGTTGTGGTCTGTGCGAATCATGACGGTTCTCGATTTTGTAGGTCGCTGGAGGTTTCGTTCTCTTCATGCTCCTTGATGTTGGGGTATGTCGGGTGTTCAACGTCTGGTGTATTACTTGACGCCGCCGGCGAGGGGGAGGGAAGAGTGGAAGGCTTTATGGTAGCGTTATTTTGCATCTCTTGATTTATGATACTCCGCTGTTAGTCCTCTGTTAGGCTGTGACTTGGTTGGACGAATAGAGAATGGAGAATAGGATTTTTTATCGCTGAAAAGTCCTATTGGTCTTTTCGACCAAAAATTCATGACTTTGTTCTCTCGCATATGTTAGGCCAAAAGCTTGACAAAGTTCCATTGCTAAGCATTCGCAAAGTCCACTTTGCGAATCCTCGTCGATAAAAACTTTGCGGAGGATTTGTAAAATATCCATTTTGCAATTCCTGACAACTGAGGTTTAAGTTAGGGATTTCAGCAAATTTTTCTATTTTGGCATCAATTTGAGAACAACACAAGCGATTGGCATCCAACGCACAGGCAAAGACAGAAGAATGGTGTCAATTTGAAGTGACATCACGATTCATTTTGTATAGCTGTAAGCGTCAATATAAGGTCCTAGGATTTGTATTACCTATTCGATGTCAACTTGAGTTCGATTCCTAGGAATTGCAATGAGTACCGTAACGTAAATGTAATTCTTTAGCAAGCGTAATTGAGTAGCTCAGGATATCTTTGTGTAATTCTCAAGCAATTGTAATGGAATACGCCATGTTCCGGATTGATATTCCTCAGCAATTGCTAAATGCTTCCGTAGTGCGATTGCTAAGGAATCTTACTTGAGCAGCGAAGTCGTCATGTTACTTGACACCACATAAAATCGAGAACACAGAAAGATCTCGTGCTACGGGAGGAATTAATACATAGAACAATTCTGCCAGTTGGATGCGTTTTGGCGCCAAAAATAATACCAAATGCTACCAAACACGATTAATTCACACTATTTAAAACTAATTAGGCTGTGGACAAAGAATGGTTTCTACGTATTCCTAGGGGTTTTACAAATCCTTCGCAAAGTTTTTATCGACGAGGATTCGCAAAGTGGACTTTGCGAATGCTTAGCAATGGAACTTTGTCAAGCTTTTGGCCTAACACATAGGCCAACAGATAGCCATGAGGTTGAGGGAACTGGTCCATATTAAGTGACCTTAACATAAGCAGAAAAATTAATAGAAAGTATTATTTATAGTAATAAAATAGAGTTGGCAAAATAATTAATGATTACATCAGAAAACTACTTTGTAATTCACACCGAAAAGAGGATCGCCATTTTTAATTGACAACTGCACAAGAACAGCAACTGCCCGAAAAACATAGCCATGTTGTGTTGCATCGTGGTGGTAAACTTGTTCCAGGACCCGAAAGCTCTTGAGACGAGCATTCACAGTCTCATGCCTCCCCTGAACTCTCTTTTGCATTGCATCAGCCTCCTCAGAAGAACGAGTCAACACCGCAGAAGGCACTTTTGTTACGTACGGTCTCTCACCAACATAACCATCATCCGCCTCCACCCTCTCACCAAGCTCAAGTTCCTTCATCAGACCATCACGAAAAATGTTGATATCAGGCCAATCCTTGCAAGGATATGGCCCATTCAACCACTTTATCTCCCCTGACAAAATGCCCAACGCAACCTCATAGCGCAATGCAGACTTGCCGCTGAACTTGTATGAGGCAAAACCTCGACCTTTCTGCTGGATCCTGCAGTCAGTGCAGTCCATGCTGAGGTGAGTATCATGTCGTTTGTTTAGTTTACTGTCTTCAAATGTAATCTGGAAAAGAAACGACATGTTAGAAGAATATGTTGATGGAAAAAAGTCAATGCACAAACTCACCACAGCACTTTCAAGGTCTAAGAGTCTAAGAGTGCGTAGATCAAGGGCCAGATGTGCTTTCGCCAAGTTTTGCGGTCCACAGCACCATTTTCAGATGCCGCGGCAGAACATCCTTCTTCAGTTTGCATGCAGCACTTTAAAAAGTACATTGCCCACAGCAAGTGGCACTTTGCAGCATTCTCAGGCAGTAGGTCATTCTCTGTGAGCAACGACCAAGCGTTAACGGCCACAGCAACACCTGCGCCAAAGTACTCACAAAAGTGTCAATCCTCCGTGCCATCTGCGGCCAATTTTTTCCCAGTCCGGCGCTGCATATCCTTGGCAAGGCGGTAGAAGTCTCTGAAGGTAGTAATGTCCCGCTGCCTCTTCGCTCGTGGAAAATCGTTGTCCATATTCACAGAGAAATAAGGAGGTCGTGGACTTGATTGCAGACGTCTCTCGCTTTTGTTGTCTTGGTGTGGACGTCAAAAAGTATTCTGCTCAGCGTAAAGACCATCGAGAGTGCAGAGACCTTTCATCATGGCTCATGGGTTCTTGAAGTGATGATGAGACAAGTTGTCAGTTGCATCAGTACGTCAGAGCAAATATTTCACAACTCAATAAATGAATATTTAGATAACCAGCATTCACAGAATGCTCATGTTCAAATGACATGGCTTATTAACAAGGCCATCGAGGAGGAGTCCTATAGAAGCTCCGAAGACAGCAATTTTGACAAGGATGAATCTGACAGTTTTTCTGTTGATTTGTCAGATTTTGTCGAGGAAGACGAGGAAGAACTTCAAGCACTCAAGGAAGAGGCCAAACAAGACATGTCATCCAAGAAAGCAGCTACTCGTCGCACCACCAGCAAAAAGAGCCCCAAGAAGGACTCTGTTGATGATGTCATCGAACAGCTTGAGACCACTGCCCTTGCCTCAAGTGCCAACTACTCCTGCACCTATACTTTCCCATGGAGCAGACACAGGAAGAAGGAAGTGGTGAAGGACATTGTGCACCTTGAGTTCCAAGTGTGTATCCTCCCCACAAGTTACCTAAGGCTTGCAAAAGTCTTGCCAGGTGGGATGAAGTTTGCAACCTGTATGGCTGCCCCCAAGTGGTTTTTCAGGAGGGCTATCTCCGCACAGTGATGAAGGGTGATTGGAGTGAAGACCATGTGTGCGTCCAATCACGCAATGAAATGGTCATTCAGCCCAGTTGCATGCGTACTTCTGGTTTGGAGTGTTGGGTTATGGGGGAAGCACAGGTTGTTGATCTCCTTTTCAAGTGCATTGAGGGTGATGTAGTTCCCCACTGGGGAAGGAGTTGAAGATATCACAATGAATGATGGTATGGGGACCGGGAGGTACACATGCAGTTCCAGCGCACCATGAGCTTTTGTCTTGTGAGTGTGCATGACAACCGTGAGATCCTTGGAGGCCAGCAAGCAACTGTTTTTGGCTATGCTTTTGGAGAAGAGCCCTAGAGATTTTATGTTAGCATGTTATTGCAGATGTTTGATTGTTGTATCCAAATAGTCTATCTTAGATTTATTGCACTTATTAGATTCTATTTTTATATCTAATAACATTATAGTGCTATGAGAAAAAAATATGAATAGGTCAGTTCCCTCAACCTCAATCTCTATTCTCTATTCGTTTTCGGCGATATTGAATAGACCAATAGAGGGTGCTATTCAATGGGTTAAATAGCCAATAGAGAATAGACCAATAGCTTCTTTTTTTCACCACCACCACCGATTTTCCACGACAAATTCGGCGATCTATCACACAATCACACTAGCACAAGCAGGAGATGTGCATGCGTTGACACATTGCCCACCTCACATCAATCAACACAAATTTGTGCAGCAAGCAGGAAGGCAGTCCTCATGTTAGTAATCTCTTTTAAGTATGGAGAATTTTATCAATGAGTTGACTTCCTGTGCTATCACAATGGGAAGTTACATGGCTGAATTGGAGGCAGATGGTCTTGTCACTATGGAAAGTTACATGACTGAATTGAACGCAAACGGTGTTGTGACAGTGGACAGTTATTTGGCCAAATTGGAGGCAGAATTCAACCCAGACGACGGAGATTTTGAGGAAACCAAATGCATACGAATTCAGATTTGGAAATGTTTACGAGGCAAACTGGTATAGGAAGTTTCTCCACCATTCTGTACGACTATCTTTTGGAAGGAATTTTTTTTTTTCCTTTCGTACTCTGAAGGTCGATACTGAAATATGCATCAAAGTGCACCACGAATTCTTTCATCTCTTCATAGCAAAAATGTACGGCATACAGGATGAGTTTATCAAGTTTCTGACGTCAATGGGTGAGTTACAAACTGTGATGGAACCTTATGCTGAAAACTTTCTCCCCTGATGCGTAGGATCTGTTGATGTGGTCCATGTGAAATGGAGCAAATGCCCTGCAGGAGACTACAATAGTGCCAAAAGTAAAGAGGGATATCCTTCAGTTGCATTCAAGGTGGTCACGGGTTATGATCGTCAAATTCTTGGTGTGTCTGAAAGACATTTTGGAACGAGAAACGACCTGCAAATTGTGCGGTCGGATGATACCGTGGAAATAATAACATCAGGATGGTACCGAGATCTTAAATGGAAGTACTAAGACAAGTTTGGAAATGAGTTCATTGATTGTGGCGTTTACTTTATCTGCAACGGTGGATACCTTCAATGGCCGGAACTTCTTTGTCCATACAAACAGGAACCTGTTGCTTCTAAAAAGGGATACTTCTCCTCAAAGATTGAAAGTGTTCACAAAGACGTGGAATGTGTCTTTGGTATATTAAAGAAGAGGTAGAAAATTCTTGATTATGGCATTCGGTTCTCAAATATGGAATGTGTTGAGAATTTATTTGTTGTCTGTTGTATGCTTCACAATTTCATGCTGTCAGAAATGGAATCCAAAGAGTCGGATGTGCGTGTCGGGCGGGGTGTACCACTTCCCTGGTGATGGAATTTGGTTACGTGGCACAGAAAGATCGTCTCCATGGAAAAACAATAATAGAGTTTTGGCTAAGCTATGGGGCAAAGAAGGGAACGTCTTGCAGATCACGTCCACTATTGTGCAAAGTTGGCCAAGAAGCAAAGAGGCAGGCTATCCAATACATAATTATCGTCATGTCTAATGTAATAGTTAATAGTTGATTATACCGATTAAGAGTAATTCTGTTTCAGCTTTGAGTAACCAACTTAGAATAATAAATTAATAGTTAATGTTTAGACTCTAAATTAGAAAAATAACTGCTCCTACACATCTCCTTCTCATCACTCCTCATCGTCACTGCCACAAACACCATATCACTGATCCTCATTGTCACTACCACGATTGCCAGACCCTTCAATATTGATGGTCCTTAACACATCTGGATCCGGAAGTTTCTTCAGCAAACTCATGATTGTCTTGTGGTATTTTACTTCTCCCATTATTGAAATGAATGATTCCTTATTCTCCTGATAGAGGCAAAGTTGACTGGAGACTAGGCTGTTTTGAGACTTCACGATGGTCATTTGCCCTACGGTGTGTCAAGTCTTCCTCGGACGCTCTTCAGCCTCGGTGTCATTGTTGTTGTTTTGTTTACGAGCCGTTGGCACCTCCTCACGTTCAGTCTGCACTCTAGCCACTGCATTTTTGTGCTGGGTTTCTCTAGTTTGTCCTGGAGTGAGAGTTGAGCAAATAGTTGCAACCTCTTTGTTGGTACGATGAACCATTGCCGCAAGAAGACTCCGGGTATTTGCACCTTTCAACCAATAGTCTTCTGGGATGTGCTCAACAATGTGATCATCATCTTTTCCTTTGCATTGAGCCTCCTATTAAAAAGAAGAGGAATTAGGGATACAGTCGACATCTCATGGGGTCAAACGTCAAGAACAACAATGGCTGACTTACATTTTCCTCCCTGAATCATGCAATGACGAACTTCTTATACATATCCATCAACTGATGACCACTGGGAATGGTTGCCAAATTCTTTGGCAACTTGGGAAAGTACTTTGTGTGTAGTTCTTTCCTCCAATCTTCAAATTTCTTCCACAGATAATCTCCAGTCATCTCCTTCTTTGCATTGTAGAGGCATTGTGCCATCTCCTCACTCAACTGCGGTCTAGCGAAGTCACTCTGCCTAAAGCCACATAGCAGATTGAGATACCTCTCAAGCATCATCCTATTCCTAACTGCCACTGTGGTTGTTCGCTCACTAGTGACAGAACCTCCGGCTTCAATGAGGAGGCAAATCTCGACATTTTGGCAAGTGACCTGATCAATCTTGCGTCTGCGTAGAAAATGCATGATCCGCTGGTGGATTGAAAATTCTTCTGCGGCATACGTGCCATCGAAATCGTCATCATCTTCAAAGAATCCTTGAGTATGACGGTTGTCTTCAAGATCACTGTCAACATTATTGTTGGAGTCATCATCGTTGTTGGATCCCGTTGTTTTGGGGGTTGAATCATCATTGCTAGAATCATGAGATTCAGGAGAACTGACGCTATTCCTGTCACTGGCAGGGGGAAGAGGAGGGAGTTGTGTGGCAGAAACATGTGTCACCTGGGACTTGTCAAAAGGATTTGTGAGCTGAGATTCTTGAAGATTTTGGTCCACAGGGATATTCACATCAAGTGGAGGATTTACAGTGCTGGCGCTCTCCCTCTCGAAGCGCCCGAGGACTAAGTTGTTGGCTGCGGTGATGGGGCGGCTGTCATCATTGTCGTCAGCGAAATTAGAAGCTCTGCTGGATGGGCAATTTCTTGTGGGTGGCGGCCTACCAGGAGGAGGTTTTTCACGTCGTGGACCGCTGTAGGACACGGCTTTCCCAGTGCTAAAGACAAAGAGTGGGGGAGGGCATATAAAGTTCACAAAAGAGTTGATTGCGGAGGGGAATCTCATGGTGGCGTGCGTGAAACAGAATAAATAATGAATGAGATCATGGCATCAACAAAAAATGGTAAATGGTGCGTAGCGCTATTGCTCCATTGGGCTGTTTGCTGTTCAAGCAATTCAACATTGTCATGATTTCCGTTGAATAGAGGTTAATTTTTTTATTCACCAAAACCCTATTCTGGATTCTTGAATCATCCAACCAAGTCACAGCCTTAGTCCCTCTTCTACCATGGTGATGGTACTGTAGCTGGGATTAGGAGATCTGGCTTAGGTATCCTACCTCATCCTACTTACAGTGTTCTATTGTCATACAGAAACAGAGCTTAGCCACAGTATAACTCAAAACTAAATATTTGTATGTGATACAGTATGTAAGGCAAATTTGTGGGGGGGGGCCTGCTCCACTCCACCCTAGCTGCACTTACTTCACCAATTGGAACCAAAGCATTCACAAAGTACATTTACACCTTACTCAAGATGGATAGACATCACCTTTAATGGGTTACATGGGGATGCCTCTGAGTGGACACTGATTTGGACCACTAATTCCAACTTATGCAGAAAGATGATCCAAATCCACGCAACTACCAAGACAAGTTTTGGAAATTCCAAGGTATGTTCTCTGTCTGGATGAATGATATGGCTATGGCGGACTTCTTCAGCCCTGTCTTGATAGCATGCCTTGACAAACCCATGCTTGTTTGGCATTCAAGGTGGATTTGTCTTAACTGGGCATTCTGCCCAAGAAAGTCACACCCATTTGGCTATGAATAGCACACAATATGTTGTGGAAAGACGGGGATTTTTAGTTTGAAATTGTGGAGGGGAAGGATTGTCTGCAGGAGCAAGGTGCATCAAAGTTTGATAAGGCAGAAAAGACTGGTGGGGTAATGCTGTGTTTAAAAACATCATTTCACATTGGGGCTCATAAAATTGTCCTAGATTATGGATTCTGTGCACTGGGTGTGAACATTCCAGTGCTATGATCAAGAAGTACCAGTTCTGGCCAAGGTATATCACTGGCAATGCAATCAACCATCATGTGAGATATCAATTTGGTGATGAATGATCCTGAATTAATGAAAAAGTACAACAGTTGTGGAGGGGCAAAAGGTGCCACGACAAAGTTGCAGAACTTGCTTTTGGAACTGCTTCCAATTATGCCAAGCACTAGACTGGAATGAAATAAGAGCTTGGTAGCAAAAAGCCATACCAGAAGTATAAATGGTCTGTTCATTGTTGTACATCCGGAATTCGGGCCTATTGTCATTTTACTCTCAACTTGTGGTTGTTTAGTTGTCATTGGCATGAGCACTATACAAAGGAGTTGTTGGATGATGGTGAGGGTCAATTCACCCTTGTTGTCCAGTCTGGAAAGATTGTCAACGGCATCTCTTAACTTTTGTACTGCTGAACAATCACTTACCAGAGATATTATTTTAAGTAAATTGTCATACATAGATCTCAAATAGCAATCCACAATCAAGATTTTTTCAATATCTAGTTGTATTGGAAACTAAAGCCATACCGGAAGTATAAATGGTCTGTTCATTGTTGTACATCCAGGATTCCGGCCTATTGTCATTTTACTCTCAACTTGTGGTTCTTTAGTTGTCATTGGCATGAGCACTATACAAAGGAGTTGTTAGATTATGCGTGAGGGTTAATTCACCCTTTTGTCCAGTCTGGAAAGATTGTCAACAGCATCTCTTAACTTTTGTACAATACTAGAGTCGCCACATTTGAAAATTTGCAAGCGACCAACTTTAAATTTGTTAGTCATTTTATCTCTCCCTAGAGGATATCACCGGTCCAGCGAAGTGAACTAACAAATGTAAAAAATGGTCGACTAACAAATTTGATCAAATTTGTTAGCAACTTGACAAATTTGAAGGTTGCTCGCAAGTCGTAGAGAGTACTGAATTCCTACCTTAGACCTAATTCTCAAAATATTGTGGCGTTGCCCACATTTCTCGGTATCTGAAACATAACCCACCCACCCTCTTTTTCCCGCCCAATGACAAGCATCCAATATCTACTGGTTATACTGCATTGCGGTGCCTACGTTCCATAACAACATTCTTGCAACGATCAGAACTTACAACATTCTCGCAATGACTACAACTCTGTAGCTCATCTCTCTCTGCCCTACAAATACCACCATTCAAACCTCAGTGACATGAGTAATTCTGCCCCCATCAACGGAGTCTTGTTATCCTATAGGGAAGGATCTCACCTTGCGTCAAATGTAACCAATGTTCAGGGGACAACTAATGTGGATGGTCGTGAGAAAATGAATGCGGATAGACAGCGCATCATTTCTCCCAATCCTACACAAGGAACCGCTCCTGTTCTACCTCAAGGATCAGTCACTTTGCATACTCAAGCAGATGACTAAGATTTTCCTTCACATTTCATGTGTCTCTTCAGCTTGGAACCTCCTGTTTGAGCAGTCACTTTCGACATTCCAGATTCAAATGGGAATACATCTCCACAAGTCTTTGAGCATGCTGATCTCTATCAATTCATTGCTACCCCCAGCATGATTGGTAGAGATTTAGATGCTGTGCACTACGTTAAGCATCTACTCACTGATGTGAACATTCTTCATGATTCTGCCATGGATTTTGTAAGAGCTGTGTCCCCAACAACTCAAGGACGAATCAATACAGAGAGAGAGAGTGAGAGACGACACCTGTCTATGGAGGTCTGCCCCATTACTCAGGAACATTGTGATCTATACCAGGATACCCTCAATCAATATTTTCCGTTTGTGCTGATTGATTCCGATACTGATGATGATGATTCAGTTGATATTCTTGTGGACTTAGCTCCTCGCAATGTTCATCAGCGTACCTCAGAAGACACATCTACCAGGGGGTAGTCGGAACGAATTGAATAGAGGAGGAAGGACCGGAGGGAGGGGGAGTGGTGGAGCTACAGGAAGAGGTGTTGGTGGTGGGAGACGTGATTGTGAAGACAAAGATCACAGAGGAAGAGATGATATTGATGTAGGCAATACTCCTCATATTTGCTTTGGAGGTTTTGTTGCTAGTAACACATTCCGCAGCAACATGCATGCCGTTGCTCTAATGGGCCTTTTACAATTGGCATCTGGACATGAAGATGGGCTCTTTGGTTCACTTGGATATAACAATAGGGCGAGGCGGGTCCAAGTCAATGCAGACAATTTATTTTCTCCACATGGTCCATTAGGACGATTTCAACCAGTGAGCCATGCTGTTCTTCAGTGTCATATTAGTAATGCACAAGCGGTTGCCCATACTTTCTGGGAGTGCGGACACTCATAGGACCAGACTGGTATACGGCATGAGATGTATCTGAATGGGCTCGTCTATTCTTCTGTGTCTTCAAAGAACAACAAAACCACGAGGCGAGGACTGGTGTGCAAGCACAAGTACAGGAAGAAAGGCGCCAGGTAGTGGTCAGCCTAACAGGTCGTCAGGCACCACTCGGACATCATGCTGCAGGTCCTGCCGAGCTTCATACTGAATCGTCTAGGAACAATGGAGCTCCAGAAATGAGACATCAAGTCATAAGGCATGTTGGTGTGGAAAGAGTTAGTGGAGTTAGTGATGCTGAAGCTCCCCCCAAAATTCCTGATCTAGGTGACAGTAGAGATGATTCTGTGTGTCGTTGCATTGCGCCTCGTCAACATACAGCAAATGGGATTCATTGTTGAAACACTCACTTTGACTTTAGTGCAGATAGTAATGATCCCAGCATTAGGTTCAAGAGGAATATGTGGGGATATGATTCTTTGGATGCACTGACGCAAGCTATAACACAATCAATTAACACACCTCCACAAATTATGCCACCTTGCCAGATGGGGGGCATCATAAGGGAATACAGTCATGCGACAGAATTGCTTGAAAGCGCAACAGCAAATCATGCAAGAAGCATCTACAGCGGAGTTCTATTGCTTTGAATGCTGAAATGGAACAAATGAAGGCAGAGATGGAAAGTAAGGGAATACATGGGACAGGCAATTACTCCATTGAATGAATGAAATACAATCCAAACAACTTGTTGGTTTATTGTGTTCTGTTTCATGAATTGGTTACATAACTTGGCGAACAAAGCTTGTATATCAATATTCTATAACCAATAGATAGCAATTTTTAGTCAAAAACATTACTGTTTCTGAGAGGTCGTTTTTGAAAATAATACATCTTTAAATCAAATTCAACTATAATCCCAGACATCACCCAACTTTACTGCAGGAGGTGGCAATAAAACTTCTTCCAAAGGCAAATATTCCTCTAATGTTGGAGGTATTTGCCCAAAGTATCATGCCTGCATCCCACCCAAGCAATAAAAGCAATTCAGAGTGAAGAATGAAACAAGACACAGCCTTCACACCTCTACACCATCATTGTATAGATGTAGAAACCGTGGTACCCCAAATAATTTGAATCTATTTTTGTCGTCGGCAAAAACATGCTTGATACACTCACGAAGTGACGCCAACCGCATATTGAGAAGAAGTAAATCAACAGTTGGGTTTGAGAATCAAGGTAAAATTTTTGCCAAAAGAGCAAATATTCTGTCACAATAGAGACAAGGAAATAGTCCGCCAATAAATATGTCACCAAAAATTTGCAAAAGATAATTGTTTAGACCACTGAGATTCTGGACTCCATTATCATTTTGGCACAATTCAGAATTGAATACTGATCCAATGATTCCAATCGGCAGGAAGACTACTTGTGCCTTCCTAAGTTTCAAATTACTATTACTACTTTTACTGAAATGGGTCAGTAATTGAGTAATTTCAGTGACACAAAAAGTAATAAAGTAAACTGTCGGCCAGTTTATTGAAGGCCCATCAGATTTCCATACGAGACTCACCCTCCTCTTCCAGGACAGTAAGTTACTGTCTTTGACAAAACTTCAGTAACAAAAGTAAATTATGCATATACATTATTTGCATCCATGTAACATGTCCAAGTGGTATTAAACATATAATCCCCATTTTAGCTGCTCTATTCACTATCCCCGTCATCTGAACTCTCATCTGTGCCTTCCTCCACTGGCTGCTTCCCCCCTCCATCATCTCCTTCCACATCCTTCTTCACAATCTTTAACTCTGGGTCCGGATATTTGTCATAATAGTCAATGACCATTTCATAGAAATCCCAATACCTCTCAAATTTATCATACAACAACTCAGACTGGCACTCCAAGTTTAACTCTTTATCAAATCCCTTACATTTTCCCAAGACAGTGTAGAAGAATCCCAACCCATTCCCTGCCTTCTGTGTCATTGTCTTGAGGGGCCCTGTCTTCACACACTTTGTTAGCACTGCACAATCAATCTCACAAAACTTCCCAATACGATCATGATCTTCGTCATAGAATCCCAACCCTTCATACTTTGCCGACGCCCTAGCTGCATGGACATCATTCCCTTTGCTATTGAACTGCACATCCTCCCAATCCTCAAGGTAGGCATGAAAGACTCTCATGGCCTCAATATTAACTTCCTCCGTAATATTTCCTTGACAATACTCATCTAACTTGCAATACCGGAAATCCTCTTCACTCCAAAGCACACCAGCCCCCTGAGCCCAGCACAAATGACTGACTGCTTCTTGGTCTTCTCAGAGCCCAAGTTGGTACGCTTACCTGTTTTCTGGGCTTTTGTCGCCTTCCACTGTCGTTCAGCTTGCCCACACCCTAAAACAAGAGAACAACTTAAACAGGCAGAAAGTCCAAAGACCTTAGTAACGGGTACTGAGTACCACTTGTGCCACTAATAGGAAACGGTCATCGGGTCCCCTGCAGTAATCCAAATGCTCTCCCTACTAAAGAATCCACATTTCTTGACAAAGCCATCTCTCTCCGCCCAAAACTTGTCAACCAGCTTTGCCAATACCACATTGGGATCTCCACTACTTGTCTGTCTTCTTGGTAGAATCACCCTCTTGATGAACTCTTCAACAGCAATATTATTCAAAGGATCCTCATGTGCTTCGGAATGTGCAATAATGGTAGGGTGAGGAGAACAAAGATAAGCAACTCTGGCACCATTTGTTAACAACCGTGGCTTGTAGTGCTCCCAAATAGAAGTGGCATCAGAAACAGTCTTCTCTTGCAGTTTGGTGGGGTCCAATTCTTCTACCACTTCAAAGTCATCATCATCTTCCATGTCGTCTTCATCCTCTGACTCCTCCAGCTCCTCTCCAATCTCACCCTCTGACACTCTCTCATTTGAGATACTTTTTGCCAATCTATCCATCTTATTCTCTTGATTGAACTCTTCAACAAATAAATGACAAGTGGTGTGTTAGTCTCTAATGTGGCAAGAAATACATGGAAAATAAATTACTTACGCTTCAGCCATTCCCTATCAGCCTTTGTCAACTTTAACTTGAACAACTCCATGTGGGGCATCTTTGAGTCGAAGAACATCTTCATAAGGTTTTTCATCCCGGGCTCCAGCAATCTATATGTCTGTCTTACATAATAATATAACTTGTCCATACCACCCACCACAGTGTCTGCAATCCGCAATATACGATACACCGGATAGAGAGCCTGAATAATATCAAAGAGGCACTTCCAAAATTGAGTTGAGTTAAAGATGTCAGCAAGGAAACCAATTTTTTGTAATCATCAAAAACAGGGTCCCAGGTACAAGCCTACAGAGTGGTCTTGAGGCGAAAGACACAGAGAAATTGTAGGACCTCATCAGCCATTCGGCACTCAGATGGACGCAGGAGATTAATTCCTGCCTTTGTTGTGTGCCTTTGCGTGCTTGACCCAGACAAAACGGGGTCCATGCATGGTGGAGCCAAATACTTCACTGGCCTAGTATATCAATCAAAATAATTAGAAAACAAGGATCAGTAGGCAATTAAGACAGACTGAACTCACCACTTTGCATAGTTTTCCATATTCATGTAGACAGGGCATGACCATCAGCTTCTCCACGATCAATGACACAACATGCTCTGCTCCATGTTCAACTACCGCACAAGGTTAGTGCTGTGATATGATGGTACCGCCCTTTTGAACATTAGAAGCACCATCAAACATGATTTGGGTGACACTATTCTTCTTTATGTTCTCCAATTTACAAAGAACTTGCAACATCTCTGTAGCAATGAAGCGTGCACCCTTTCTCCCGCCTTTGCTCATGTGAGCGGAACAGTCAATAACATCAAGTACACATGCTGGATTCCCTGGAGAGCAGGCCAAGACATTAATTAAAGGTGTGGTCTTGATTGTTGCCCCATCACCATAAAACGAAATGCTATACATGTCCAGCTCTTCAAATAGCTTGGTTATTTCCTCGTGATAGTAGGTCTCGAATGTAGCATCAAGCAACTTACCGCCTACCTCCATGCGATCAGGAGGCTTATAGTCGAGACCACACTGTTGGACTGCTTGTACAAATCATCGTAGAAGGATGCACTCACCAAGCCTGAATGCTAGCGAGTTAGCTGAAATAAAATGGGCAAAAGCAACACTAGCAGCCCTCACTGCATCAGGATGACTGCGGATGCCCCCAGTAGACTGAAACTGGCTTGACAGGAGTGTTTGAATGGTCCCTTTTAACTTTTTGTTTGAAGCAGAAGACAGCGATGCTGTGGTGACACAGTTGGTAATAGGTGAAGTGTCCGTCACACCCACCACTCCCAAAGATGCTGCACGTTTTGGACCTCTTTTAGCCAGTGATGCAATGGTTCTTTGATCAGTAGTGTCAAGGCTGGCGTTTAACTTCTCAACTGATTGACGTTGGAATGCTTTGGTGTCATATTTGCTGCGGTAGAAGTTGATGTAGGCTTCCATGTAGCAGGGAGCAATTGTCCCTCTACAGGCCTTGATGTCCTTGACAATGCCCACCACATGACCTAATGCCTTCGTGGCATTATGCTCAAACCACTCCTGTCCACAGTGGCTGCAGCGCCACTTCTTTCGCCCAGTCACATCTTTGGATACTTCGTCATCATGTCTGAATCCCAAATGGAATTGAGACATAAGGAAGCAATCTGTATCATTGGAGGGGGCGGCACATACCCGTCTCCCAACAGATCTTCTAAGCTCCTGGGAGTCATGTCATCGGGAAACTCTTCTTCAGGCCCATGTACATTTGATTCAGCTGGTGAAACCATATTCAATCGTCCTTAATGGGAAGTGGGGTTTGTATTCCATGTAGAGGGGGTGTGGGAGAATATGGCAGGTTAGGGACGGCAAAGTTCCAATTAAAGTGATAAAAAAATGAGAACTGGGAATACTCACCACTGGAATGGAATTTTCCCCTGCTTCTTTCAGGCTGCTGCTCTAATGCCATGAGAGGGCGTGGCGTGGGGCGTGGGGTTTCTAGGGGTGTGGGAGAATATGGCAGGTTAGGGACGGCAAAGTTCCAATTAAAGTGATAAAAAATGAAAACTGGGATGACTCACCACTGGAGTGGAATTTTCCCGTGCTTCTTTTTCAGGCTGCTGCGCTGATGCCACGAGAGGGTGCAGCGTGGGGCATGGGGTTTGCATTCCATGGAGGGGGGTGTGGGAGAAGATGGCAGGTCAGGGACGGCAAAGTTCCAATTAAATAGCTAAAAAAAATAAAACTGGGGAATACTCACCACTGGAGTGGGATTTCCCCTACTTCTTTTTCAGGCTGCTGTGCTGATGCCACGAGAGGGCGCGGCGTGGGGCGTGGGGTTTGCATTCCATGGAGGGGGCGTGGGAGAAGATGGGAGATTAGGGACGGCAAAGTTCCAATTAAATAGCTAAAAAAATGAAAACTGGGATTACTCACCAGTGGAGTGGGATTTTCCCCTGCTTCTTTGTCAGGCTGCTGCACTGATGCCACGAGAGGGTGTGGCGTGGGGCCTGGGATTTGTATTCCATGGAGGGGGGGCATGGGAGAATATGGCAGGTTAGGGACGGCAGGTTCCAATTGAAGTGATAAAAAAATGAAAAATGGGGAATACTCACCACTGGAGTGGGATTTTCCCCTGCTTCTTTTTCAGGCTGCTGCGCTGATGCCACGAGAGGGTGCAGCGTGGGGCGTGGGGTTTGTATTCCATGGAGGGGGACGTGGGAGAAGATGGCAGGTTCGGGATGGCGGGTTCCAATTAAATAGCTAAAAAAATTAAAAATGGGGAATACTCACAACTGGAGTGGGATTTTCCCCTGCTTCTTTTTCAGGCTGCTGCGCTGATGCCATGAGAGGGTGCGGCATGGGGCGTGGGGTTTGCATTCCATGGAGGGGGGGCGTGGGAGAATATGGCAGGTTAGGCACGCAAAGTTCCAATTGAAGTGATAAAAAAATGAAAAATGGGGAATACTCACCACTGGAGTGGGATTTCCCCTGCTTCTTTTCAGGCTGCTGCCTGATGCCACGAGAGGGCGGCGTGGGGCGTGGGGTTTGCATTCCATGGAGGGGGCGGGGAGAAGATGGTTCGTTGGGTGCCCGCCGCCCGGGGGGTGGGGGGGGGAGATGGCAGGTTCGGGATGGCGGGTTCGGATTAAATAGCTAAAAAAATTAAAAATTGGGAATACTCACCACTGGAGTGGGATTTTCCCCTGCTTTTTTTCAGGCTGGTGTGCTGATGCCACAAGAGGGCGCGGCGTAGGGCGTGGGGTTTGCATTCCATGGAGGGGGGCGTGGGAGAAGATGGCAGGCTAGGGACGGCGGGTTCCAATTAAATAGCTAAAAAAATGAAAAATGGGGAATACTCACCACTGGAGTGGGATTGTCCCCTGCTTCGTTTTCAGGCTGCTGTGCTGATGCCATGAGAGGGCGCGGTGTGGGGCGTGGGGTTTGTATTCCATGGAGGGGGGGGTGTGGGAGAAGATGGCAGGTTAGGGACGGCAAAGTTCCAATTAAATAGCTAAAAAAATGAAAAATGGGGAATACTCACCACTGGAGTGGGATTTTCCCCTGCTTCTTTTTCAGGCTGCTGCGCTGATGCTGCAAGAAGGCGCAGCTTGGGCCATGGGTTTGTATTCCTGCTAGGGGAGGGGGGAGTCGGCGGCAGTGGAAATTCTCATTGGTGCATTGTGTGATGAAGTGATGGGAATAGCTGCAGCTGTGGCTGCATTGCTGGAATATGTGTGCGTGAGCAGAGTATGAGGCCACAAGCAGCTGGCGCACATGCGTGAGCTGGCATGTGGCCAGACCACACCTGAAAATTACTTGGGAGTGATTCTATGCTAATATTATCTGTTACTGGGCTGACATGCACATTACTGAAAATGGGCATTTACTGCCCTCGCAGTAAAGTGGCCTAAACACAGTAGCCGACAGTAACAGTAATGGCCCAAAAAGGCAATAAGAATCCAGGAATCGGAATTCCTGAGAAATTTACTCAGGAATTTGAAACTTAGGGGCCTTCAACCTGTGTGCGCACAGGTAACCAGAATAAAATGCTCGCTGAATGTCATGAGCAAATTCACACTGTCTTGTTGCAGGCTTGCTACCAGGGCATGATGTCGGTATAGCAAAGTCATCAAGGCAACCGAAGATCCTGAAAGAACTGAAGTCAAAATGATGTAGAATCCAATTCTGATTCACAGCTTCTCCATTGATGTATTCTGTTTCGAAAATTGCCCCGTCACCAAGAGCATCATAAATCAATCTTCGGCACCAGTCAAGGTGCCTCGTGAGCCATTGATCCAAGCTAGTCCCTGATATTTTGTTGTAGAATAGCATGTAAAGATGATTGATCATCAAATCAAACATAGATGACATGTACCGAGGGTCCCCCCAAAAAATATGACGAGCCATTTCAGCAAAAGGAGTCCTTTTCATCAAATGGTAGAGAAATATAACAAAGCATTCCTCACCGCCAAAGACGTTATTGCTCTGTGTCCAAAAACTTGTAGGTATCCTCCATGCAATGGACAGTCGTCGTAAGTCATTGGGGCTGTGCCCAAACCAACTATGGCAATCCCTCCAACTAATGTCATCTAACCGGCGAAATTGTTTATGTCAATAACGATTGTGCCGCCGGATGAAGACTGAAAGATCTTCGGCATAGAGTAATGCCAATTCACCATAACTATTTATCCATTGGAGCAACATGGTTAATTTTTGGATATGATTTTTGATGGATGTGACCATATCCTTCAACGATGATATTACATGGACAACAGGAGTTTGGAGTTGGAGCCAATAATACAAAAGTGAATTGTATTGATAAAAGATGGGGAGCAAGGTACAGATGATTTGAAGTGTCTGAAGAGAAAGACTCGTTGCTATCTCAGCACTCTCGTAGTACACTTCCTGCTCCATTATCTGTGCGGGAGTTAGAGAACTCAAATCACGATATTCGTATGATGTGGAATGTCTGGTTCTACAAAAACCATATTCAATGTCATCGTTGTCATCATCACTAGTGTCTCTGCTGTTGGACATGTTAGAGAGGTGATTGATTGGCAGTCACGTATGTCTTGTGAGTGGTTGCAGGTGGATGCCATGCCAGGGTGAGCTTGATTTGGTTTTGCAGTTTTTGTTGTGGCTTGGCCGAAGTGCTACAAATCAAAAAATTGGTAGGCAGCTGTGGGCGGTTATCTGCTGGTTATTACACTGTCAAAAGACGGTCCCTAACAAATTTCACTAAGCAAACATGGACACACGAGAATCGAAATACAGTCACAACACGGCTATATGTGCACTTCAGTATATGTGCACTACAGCTATATGTGCACGATTTGAGAGCCAAAGAATTCTGACGGGAAAACTCATTTTGGCGCCAAAACTTGATGGCCCACCAATCGTGTGGAGGAACACACGCACGACCTTTTTTGTTATGCACGATACCATACCATACCATATATTATGATACTTATTACATCATTTTATGTATGCAAATCCCAACATCGCTCGACTAATGCATATCGTGGGCAATCATTTGCATGGTGCAAAACAATGTTGCATCGTGCACATCGTTTGCATCGCATAACAAATTTGTGTAAGCAAACACATTTTCATAACACCATCACAGTAGGACAGTAGCATCGCACAAACCAATTTTCCATGGAACTTGGCGCCTGCGCTGCTCAACAACTCTGTGGCATGCCTGGCATGCCAATTCCCATCAAGCTCCCAAAAGACAAGACGGACCCATCACCCAGCGCTCCAGATGAGCCCAAACACATTTGTGAACACTGTCACCACGCCATGCATGGGGGTGTTTGTGGACACAACTTGTCTGATGTCCACAGCATACTTGACGGGACAAAGCTCCACAAGCAAGCAAATGTGACTGGCTCCATTGCAATAATCTGCTTCTGGTGCTACCATGATCTTCTCATGACCAACATGAACATTTCTCCTGCAGTCACCTCTGCTACTGCATCATATAGAGTGGCTACAGCCACATCAGAGGATGGAGCCATTTCAATCACTGCCTCCAAAAGTGTTCCTGCACCCAATGTGGTTGATTGGTCTTCAAAGCCTCCAGAAAAGACACAAACATATTTTGCTGGGTCAAAGAAAAAGGCCAACAGCAAGAATGCCATGCCTGGAAACAAAAAGCCACGCAAAACCAGAGTTGCCATTACTAATCAGATAAAGTTGGATATTCTCAGTGATTTGGACAACAAGGTGAGTACTATTGCTGAAGTCTGCCGGAAATATGATGTGCACCGCAATTCAGTTGGGGGATGGAAGAAGCAGCAGGAGATGATAAGAAGAGAAGTTGAGGAAGAGGGACGTGCAAATAAGAAGTATGCACTTCAGGATGATGGCCTGATGAGAATCCGACTTGGTATTCGGGCCTTCTATGAATTGAATGAAACCCTACCCAAGTCATTGAAGCTTCCTATTACGCGTGAGTGAACATTTGTTTTAATGAGTTGCTATTTTCTTTGATTCTAAAACTGACCTCTTAGGTTCAACTACAGGCCGTATTTTATCTGCCAAAGCAATAGAGATTAAAAATAAACTGATGAGTGAACATGCAAAAAACGCATTCCTCACGGAATCTGAGATTAATGGGTTAACTGCATTTAAAGCCTCCGAATCATGGGCAGGAAAGTTTGCAAGAGACTCTGGATGGCGTTCAAAATCATTGCATGGAGAAGCAGGAGCAGTGGATGTTGTGGCCTTGGATCCTGAAATTCAAAAGTTGCGAGATCTCATCAAGGAATACAACAGTGATGAAGTATACAACATGGATGAGACTGGGTTATTGTACAAAGTTTTACCTAATCGCAGTTATGTCAAGGTTGAAAATGCTCGTGCTGCAAGGGGGACCAAGTTTATGAAGGCAAAAGATAGAGTGACACTTTATGTGGCAACCAATGCAACAGGGACGGATCTTGTTCCTCTCAGCATCATTGGAAAGTCACCCAGACCTAGGTGCTTCACCAATCAAACAAAAAAACTGGTTTACTTTAATCAAAAGAAGGCTTGGTCTGATAGTACGGTCTTTTCAAAGTGGTGGCAGATGTTCCTGATTCATATCCGATCCAAAACTTCAAATAAAGTGTTGCTCATCATGGACAACTGTGGTCCTCATGGCACTGATCTTGTTGATCCACATAATCAGGTCAAGGTTGTATTCCTGCCTCCAAATTGCACCAGCATTTTCCAACCCATGGATTGCGGAGTAATTGCAATGGTGAAGAAAAATTACAGATACAAGCTACTCCACAGAATGTTTGATATCTTTGATCAGAGGCAGGTGCTGCGAGAGAATGCCAAGAAAGCAAGAATGGCCAGTGGCACATTGGGTTTGAGTGAAGGATTTGCTCCTCATATCCGTGATGTGATGGATATTCTATATGACATTTGGAATACTATCAAACCAGAGAAAATTAGACATTGTTGGAGGGAATCAACCCTCATTGACTACAATCAACCCCCTGCCAATATTGACAATAACATTGTTGAATGCAGTGATACTGCTGCGGAGACAGCCACCACAGACCAACACGATGTGGAGGATGTACTGGCAGAGGTTTTTGAATTTGTTGAGAGTCATGATTGCAAGCCAATAGGGGAGAATGAACTTGACAAAATTGTATGGGAATTGGCACTGGCAGTTCGGACATGCAAAGTAAGCACTCAATCCAAGAACGATTTGATTGAGGGATGGGTTTCAATGGAAGACAATCAACAATTCAACAGCATATTGGCAGAGGAAGTTGTTGAGTTGATGGATTTAGAAGTACTTTGTCGGTTGAAAGAAATGTCAATTGAAGGCAATGACGAAGATTCGGAGAATGAGGACTTTTGGGGGGATGATAAACCTACAAAACCAGTAACTTTTGATGAGGTGAATGCATTGGCAGTCCAATTGAAATCTCTTCAAGTCCAAATCAGTCAACTTGGAGGAGAATACCATGCAGTTGCTGTTGGCGTTGGCACTGACTATGATAACCTCTTGTCCATCTATCGCAAGAATAAAACCCGAGAACTATCAAGGAAAATGAAGGCTGCCTGTCAAACATTAATCACAGCATTTGTCAATAAATAATTTAAAATGCATTTAATGGAAATTTTAGAAGCATTTAAATGTTATTACTGTTTTATTTCTTCGCTCTTGTGTAACTGCATGTACCCATACTTTGCAGTTGGATGACCAAGTCACCTTTACTAGGTGCAAAGCATGAGGACAAGGCTATATGTGCACTACAGCTATATGTGCATCAAACAGCCAACACACACCATGCACATATAGCCGTGTTGCGACTGTATGCGAGTTGGAAATTTGTTAGTGAATTCTACTCCGACGACTAACAAATTTGCCGTCGGTCGCTATGGTAACAAATTTAACCCTCTTACATAAAGTTGGACCAAAGTCGTTAACTAGAGCAAAAAGCGTACCTAGTTAACTTAACTAGAGCACTTTCCGACCTTTGTTTATCGCTCGTGAATTAGAATAATCTGGAATTTTTCATCTAGATAACCTTATCCGCGACAATTTTTGCTCTAGACAACCAAATTTAAAGTTTTACGAGATTGAGACTACACCTGTAAAGGGACATTGCTCAATTTGTACGACGAAAGCATGGCAAATGGTGCGTATTGTGTTCGCCTAAATAATGATCAAATAATATTCTTGGTGGGGGTCTATAGTGGTAGTTTTTGGCGAGGAATCGAACGGTGCTATCAGATTGACTCAGAAGTGAGCGCAAGTGGGCGAAATCGGGCAATTTCGTTAACTAGGGTCGGTTTTTGCTCTAGTTTATTAACTATATCTCGGTTTATAAGTACCCTCGGAGTATAAGTTACATTTCCCCGATTCTCATGACATTTGTGTTTTTAACCTAGTAAATGAGCACCGGATGTTCTAGAACTGTCATATATCATTTCTCCTTCTTAACAGCAACACGCCGATATGTACAGGTCCCTATAACTCCGGTTGGTTGCTGAGTTATGCCTACATCCCGCTTAACTCACATCACAACATATCACACTCATGTCACATCGCGATGAGTGTCGAACAAGAACCAATTGGCCGCCAAAGCAAAACAAAAATGGCGCGATCTACAGTAACACAAGGTATTATGGTAACTAGGATGGATACTAATTTATTTTCGTCGTGTTAGCATCTCTTGCTTCGTACAGCTTGGAGATGCTTTTTCCTGCCTCCTATGATACTTAGTGACTACCTTTATTTTTAAAAACATTTAAGATATTTGCTTCTGACCATAAAAAATTACACGGCAACCATGGGATTTGCCGCCCAAAATGTAAATGCCGGGACTCCAATTTAGAGTGCAGGATGTGACCTAAAGGGCTTCATCGCATCTACAATACCTGTGGATGCGATACAACCCTTTAGGTCACATTCCTGCACTCTAAATTTGGAGAACGGAACTGTCCGATTGGAGTGAAGGGGGACGGTAGTGTGGGGAGCGATCGCGACGAGCAGGGAGAGGCGGTTTTTATAGTTTCTATTCATGCAACGTAAAATAAATAAGCTGTTTTACATAAGCCAAATTATGCAAATAATAGTTGGACGTAGATTTAGTACTGATTTCTACGCTCTGCAGGACCAGCCATATCCAAGCTGTACGGATTATAAGTAAATCGCAAAAGTATCTTTTGACATTTTGCAGTACTTATCCGAGATTTACGGTAGGGTCGAATTTTGCTCTAGATAAGGGTGAGGGTTAAAAAACATGGACACTCCAATCCACAATGACTAACTCTCGGCTTTGTTCTATGTGGGAACTAGTACTTACTTGTGCCTACTAATTCCTACTAACTGAGCCCGGAAGAA
Organism: Cyclotella cryptica; assembly: GCA_013187285.1. Taxonomy (NCBI): domain Eukaryota; phylum Bacillariophyta; class Thalassiosirophyceae; order Thalassiosirales; family Thalassiosiraceae; genus Cyclotella; species Cyclotella cryptica. The sequence continues at coordinate 42,329 of JABMIG010000269.1, read as the reverse complement.
TGGACAGATTACCATCTTGACGGACTTCATTATTTGAAGAGAGGAGAGGTACAATACCATAAAAAGTCGTGATAGGAGCCGCAGGTATCTCGCAGGTATTGTCCCACACCTGTCTCTCCGTGATTGGTGGTTGAACATTGCCTTGGAAGGATGCCCCCCTTACGCTGGTATCCTCATCTTCTGCTCTGCGTGCTTGCAATTCCGCAAGCAACTGCTAGTGAATCGTCTAACGTTCGATCTGGATTGCGGAATGTTGTCCCTAATGAAAAGTCGTTCGTTGGCAACGATTACACGCTTTGGTCGAAGAACGATACCTACTTTCAATGGTGTCGAACGCACTACATCAGAAATGACACATGGGGACAGCCCTTGGCTAAGTTTGTGGACAAGGTCAACGCCAAAAGTTTGGTGGAGGCCATGGGGGTGGAAGGGTTGGAAATTCCACGGACATACGCCATCTACAACAGCCAAAACATATCGGAGTTTACCCTTGAGGTTATGCAGCGCCTCCCCCAACCATACATTATCAAACCGACGCATGGGAGCGGTGGAGTATCTCGAGTGAAAAACAATACTTTATCCTGCATTTCGTGGTGCAAAGGTCGATCAAATCTCAAAGGAGAGAAGGCAGTAAGTGCATTACTTGAGATATCGAAGACGAGTTTGGCCAGGGATCATTCAAATTATCAAGGCGAGCCCCAATACAAAGACATTCCTCATCAAATCATCATCGAAGAGGACGTTCAAGTGGGGAGTGTTACAACTGATGTATCCTATTGGTACGCTCCAATGGACACCCTCTTTTCGTCAGCATTCAATGTGACCCGACGAAAAACAACCAACGAGGTACACAAATGAGTCGTGCGTTCGTAAACACCAAATTTGAACGGCTCAAGTTACGTCTTCAAAAACCACCGTGTCAGAGCAAATTGGAGAAACCGAAGAATTGGGATCATCAAGTTAGAGTTGTCAGCAGTCTTGCAAAAAATGTCCCTGGAATTGTTCGCATTGACCTTTACGCAGGAGATGACAGAATTATCTTTTCAGAATTTACCTACACGACAGGGTTCTGTGCAAATGATTTGAGTTTTAAGCCTCATGTGGCGGATGGTCTCCTCCTTGCTTTCAACAATGGTGGTATCGATCCATCAAAAGCTACACCAGAGTTTGTCAAAAATACAATTCATGGCACGTCATGGGTATTTGTCACTCTTGTAAAGGGGAGAATAGTCTCTCCTGCATCATCGGCAGCCTTCCCATCGCCAGTTGATCTTTGTGAGTCTGTGAACAATAACACCAACTACAATTCCTTTCATTGGGATCAAAATGAAAAAATCAAGCATTGCATTACTGTTGCAAAAGAAGCAGCAAATCGTCAGTTGCATTGCATCGTAGGGTCAGATATAAACTCAACGTTGTGGGGTGTTTCAGATCACAAGATTCCCTCAATGTCAGCTGTAATGAGTCATGTAGATTGGGGACGAGCCTTGACTCTTTTCTTTGCTGTCATTTTGATGACGAAAATGAAGGTCGGAACTACACCGCAGAAGAATCAATACATCAATAATATTTTGTACTATGCTGTGATGGCTATTGTCATGCGCCTGACCTTGCCACACGTGAAGGCCATGTTCTCCAATCATTCTATCCTTGACATTGTTAGGCAGTCTTTTGAGGCCTTCCGCTATGTCCACCCAATGGAGTCACCTCATATTGCTCTATCGCATTTCACGACATACTGGTTTGGGATAGCAGCATGGAGGTCCCGGTCTTTGCGGAACTTTTTCTTTTGGCAGCTTCTTCGTGAAACGGTGTCTGCTACCTTAAATGAATATTGCCATCTCATTGAGGACAAAGATATCGTTCACTGTTCACGGGTGGCCTTCATCGCTTCTATGAAGGAGTATGCGTTTGACAATCTGATCCGTGAATATCTTGTTGCTCCTTTTTTCGTTTATGGATATCTCCTACCCAAGTTCATAATTTACTGGAGTCGAAAAATGTTGGGTAATAATGCTCCGAATGGGATGTTGTTGTTTCTGTTGATGATGTGTTTTCTTGTCATGTGGCACGTTAACAACAAGAACAAACAGAGAAAAATGACTCTCGGGAAGAATCACTAGTAGAATTGGGATGTTTTTAGGTAAATACACATGACACAGATCCTCTTGCCAAAAAATTTTGGCATCCAAGATGCAAAAAGCAGGGATACATTCCAAGTCTTGTGTTGCAATTATCCCATTTAGGAAGAACTTTAATTAAAATGACTAATTCTCTCATGATCATGTACAAATCTTTGTGGTATAAAAATATCTGTGAACATATGGGATTGTTATGGCATTTTCATGAAAAGTCTCCTTGTCCAAGAAATTGAGGTCCTTCATCCCTTTACTTCAGACTGAACCCTCATTCATAGAAGAACTCAAAGTGGCCAGACCAAGCAATGGCTCTATGCTGGGATGAGGATTCTTCACCAACTGCCAGAACGACTGTCTTGCCTCCACAAACCAATGTGATGCACAAACAACCCAATCAAAGTTTGTTGATTTGTAAATGGTCAGCCCCGGTGGAAGCACAAGATAAAATTTGTCTGCCAAACAACTCATGCACAAACTCCATACTCGCACCCTACTGCCTGCAACTTTGTGATGACACCAAGCAATAATATCCCCCAAATGCAGCCACCAAGCTCTCCAAGCCCTGTGAAAAGAGTCTAAGCAAAGATGCTATGTCCCCACTGACAAACTTGATAATTGGTATCAACTCCAAAAACACTGTAAAAAGCTTGCTGATGGCCAGTGTATCAGATTCTTCTTCATGGTTGCTAATGGATAGTGCAACTACAGTGTTGTAATCATCATCAGAAGATGAGCTCATGGGATTGTCATGAGTAGATGGTGCGGTCATCATTCATTTGTTCAGAGCATATTGTAGTCATGATTGTTTGCTACAGTGGTGGTGCCCAGTGATGGTAACAGATGATGCAGATAGATGAAAAACATGTCTATCTAAACCATCAAAATATGGCAGAAGAGTATGGACTGAAATAATGTTTGGGTGGAAAAGGGTGTCCTTTTGTGCAGACAACTCCAACAAATCTGTTTGGGTGGAAACATTTGGGCTAGAAACCAGGATTGCCCATTTTGTACCATGGCTGATAACAGTCTATTCAGGCATTTCAGGTTATGAGTACAAAAATTGTGTTTAGTCTGCAATGTAGCCCTTTTGGTGGTGAATGGTCTTACCGCCCCATCACTTTTTTGTCATCAATACTACGCCCTGTTGTGTGAGACTCACATCGAATGTCCCATTTTGCCAAGCAAGTTCCTCAATCACATCACATCAGCATTGATGGCGCTAGTACAATGCCTCACCAAAAAACAGAATTAAAAAATGATTCAAAACAGTACATATTATTTGATGGCTAAGGAAATGCTTGATTATGCAAGAAAATCAACAAACACATGTGTTTATACATGTGTCTTCAATCCCACGAAGAAGCTGTAAAAATGCACAAATAGCCCATTATTGATCAAATAATCTGCAAGTGTGCAAATTCTCCATGATTTGACAAGCAATTGTGCAAATTATGAGTGATTGTGTGAATTATCTATCATCCTCCAAAAATCCTCTAAACCTCCAGAAATATGAAAGATTCTTACATAGGAATAGAATAAGATAGAAATCTGCAATCATACAAATAACTGCAGTTGTAAACTGTCTGCAATTGTAATTGTACAAATAATCTGCAATTTTGCAAATTATTCTCTAATTCTCAAAGCCACTAATCCTCTCAAAATTCTCTATGTTGCAGAAAATCTGACTTGAAAATAAGTATCTCTATTTTTACAAATGCTAGTGTGTTTCCTCTTCCTTCTTTATCCAAGAAATAAAGGTGTTTGTAACTGTATGTTACACCCGGTCACCACCAAGTCACTTTCCATCACACATGTGCCAAGTCACTTTCCATCACACACTAGCCACATCAAAGCCCACTCATCACAAAAAATATACTATGCCTATGGCACAGGCCACTCATCACAAAAATATGCTATGATAATGGCACAGGCCTCAATCCTCCTGCATCACTGGAGCTGGAGCCCACCGAATATTTTTACTAAAGAAAATTATCTGTGTCTATAGGTCTAAATCTATAAAATACAGTAGGACTCACAAAATTCCTCATATTCATAAAAATGTGAGTGTTCATTTTTCCAAATTTCTTACGCAAGTACTCCTTGCAGTCCCACTATTTTTTACAATCAAGATGGCCTCAAATGCAGACGAATCAAGACATGAGTCCAACAATGACTCTTACAGGGATGGCAATGCAAATGAATCATCAGACTCTGCAGATGATGATACTGACAATAGTGTTCTTGTCGTACAGGAAGATAGTAAGGCCACAGCTGCTGGTGTTCAAATATGAAATGAGCAGCCCCGGCTGGGTCAGATCATGGGTGAGGATGCATTGTAGCACACCATGGTGCAGGGTGTGCTGCAGGTTACAGTTTTGGTTCATGGGTGAGGATACATTGCAGCACACCATGGTGCATGGTGTGCTGCAGGTTACAGTTTTGGTTGTGGCAGAGGACAAAGATGAGGGTAGGAGTTGCAGGATGTCCTGCCAGAAAGACAGGCAACTTTGCCAAAAATTGGTCAACTATGATCAACCAAGTATCTACGTTATCTACATTTATGGACAGGATTGAAAAATGTTCATATTATATTGACTACATAGTTGATATTGTCAACTTGTGTTGACCAAAATGTCCATAGAATGGCAAAATATTTCCTTTTTCATCAATACCATTAACTGGGTGAGTTGATATTATTGACCACTTGTGTCGACCAACTATCAACCAATTGGGGATTGCTTCAGAAGGGTATGGTAAGGTACATACCAACAGTTGACCAAGTATTGACCTTTAGATCACTTGTCAACATTATCAGTTATGTATTTGACATATTGACAAGTATCAAAAAACAAAAGTCAATAATATCAACAGATGTCGACCAAAACATTGACAGAAGGGGAAAATATCAACTCTAGCTGGTTGGCAGGCTGTCGACCACTATCAGCCAGAAAGAGGGACCGACCAACTGTCAAGCAATTGCCTAAAAATTGGCAAGCAGTCATGGCAATAGAGGAGGGAATCATGAAGGAAGCTGTCCCATGGGAAGACCCAACTATTCCCCATCCAAAGTTCAACACATGCTTGGGTCAATTAGGAAACATCTTCCCATTTCAGGACTTGGGTGCAATCTAGTGGCATAACAACACATGTCCTTTCATCATGGTCAGGAGCATACTGAGAATTAACTTAAGAGAAGTTCAACAAGCTTGCAAAGACCAAGATGGGGACAAGAAACTCCATGATGGCTGATGATGTCCACAAGACCAAGTAGAATCATAGGCTACTTATATCAAAGTCAGAGGGCATCACTAGCTCTGATGATAAACCCTTTGCTGCCAATGATTGCAAAGATTAAAATTCTTAAGAAGGGGTTTGACGCTGGTGTAGAAGAAGTTGAAGGTGAAGCGGTTCAAAACAATGGGAATGACACTGTTGTGGTAGGGGGTGTTATCCGTAAGAGCAGCACCAAAGGAACCACTTGATCTAGAGGTTCTGTAGGTAAAGGAAGGACTGCACCATCAGTGTCTCCTCATCAAGGTATAAGTGATGATGTTTTCTTTTTATTCCTTTCTTCCTATTGAGAGTTCCATCTCATTCCTATCACTTGCAGGTGAAACAAGCATGGCTGAAAACAAAGAAGACAAGCCAACCTTCAACCAAAATAAGGTGATAATTACTAACCAGCAGCTGAACGGGTATGGGTGATGATTACATATTATCATGAGTATCCCTCTACATACATAGAGTAGGCTCGAAGAGCCATTCATTTTTCACAACAGAAGATGTACATCAATTAAGAGCTCATAAAATAGAGCAACAGTTTGATTACAAGCATCATGATGATGCCTCCTCTTCTGTAGTTGTTTTATTTTTCCCAGCGCAACAATCAACCCAACAGGCTCGTATTGCCGCCCACACAACAATTAACCAGAATGGTTTGCATCGCAACCACCACACCTAGCATGGCCAATGCATGCTTCACCGCAAGAGCGACGACTCGCGAGCATGTTCGCAACAGTATCTCCAAGCTCGTCCTCCCACAAAACGCAAGGGGACAGTACAACCACGAAGACATCGCCATGTTCTTCACCACCGTCGCTCATGTGCTCAAGAGCATGTTCAATCCGGCCGATCCAGGCAACGGCATGGCCCAACTACTCGTCAGCAGCATGGTCACGCCGCCCAGCCTCCTCTCCACCATAAAATCTACCGATGTTGCCACTGTGATGTCCGTCCTCGCTGCATCACGAGCCATGGCTCAGGCAACCAGGATGGCCACCGTCACCATGCTGCCATCCATCACCACGCATGCCGATGCACAGGACGAGGCTGACTGCACCAACCAGACGAATCAGGTTGTCATCAGGGCCAAAGAAGGAGCCACCAAAGCCATCGTCCTTCAGGCTGGCAGTGACATCACAGACCCTGTTCTCTGCACAGCCAACAGCACCGACCTCAAAAGCATTGACGACTACAAACTTCATGAGCTCGTTGATGCAGCCATTCAAGGAGCCAATCGACCCACAGCCGACATCCTTGGACTTCTCACCACCGTACTTGCCTTCAAATTTGAATTTCAACGCAAGCTTAGTTTGAACATGGAGCTTCTCCGGGCCAAGGTCGCACACATCCATTCCTATGGCATCACCATAGACAATACGCAACTCACCATAATACTGTTGACCAACATCAAACTCGCGGCCAGCAAAGACGACGGACGCGAATTTCATCCCGCCATCCAAGCCATCTGACTCAATTACCCATACAACCACACACATGATGCCACTAGCATCCAGGCCATCCTTGTCGAATGTGCCAGGGCCAATGCCGTACGCAAACTCACTGAAGCACCGGCCCGACACTCCGGCAGCGCCCATGCCGTCTCCAACCAGGTCTCCTACCTCACCAAACTCCTCTAGGAACAAACCCACGGTGACTCCAATGACCCTGATGAATCCACTGCAGCCATGCAGTCAGACAGCGACACCTCAGCTGATGCCAGCCGGCGCCCTCATCACCGTGATGCTGCCACTACATCAAAGGGGCACCCTGTCGGTCCAAATCACACAGCTATGCTCGTCAGGACTATTGGGACAACCTCTGCCCACATAGCAAAAAGTTTAAGAGGTACCACGAGTATCCCAACATTTCACACAACAACTGTTTCTGGAACAAGAAGTACCATGGCTATTGTCCCAAGGGCATCTGTGACAAGATGGAGATGAGGTACAAGCCATGCCACAAATTCACTGCGGACTTAGGAGGCTACCTGGTAGATTCCAGTGGCTCCCAGGGTGGAGCGGACTGACAGGGTGGGTCAACAAAGCAGGTAGATGATTGGATAACAGTAAAAAAGTCGAAACATGTTACACGAGTACATAAGCTCAACAAAAACCTTTTTATGTTACTTTAAGCAACACTTACTCCATACTCCCTGCCTTTGCAGCAGACCCCCTCCCCAAGACTCACCCACGCACCGCCACCACAACACAACCCACTGTGCACTGCAGCACTTTCAAGTGCAAAGCCCAACGCCATTTCCTTGAACGCCAATGCAAACGAGCCCAAGCAGCCGCCAACGACGTACTCCTTGACCATCACATCACTTGGGCCAAGGACCTCCGCACCAAAGCAGCCAAGACTAACACCCAATGCACAAAACGCCGCGCCCTCAACCTAGCACACACAACCAAAACCCGCAAGACACCATCTCTTGCCCGCAGCAGCACCAACCTGACTTTTGCCCTAGCTGCCACCATCAAACGCGCCGCCCAACAATGCCTCCATGCCAACAAACATGTGCAATTCCATACCCACAAACTACTCCGCTTCTTCCACAGCAACGATGTTCCTATGGTCATTTACGACTCAGGCGCTGATGGACACTATCTCAGTGAGACCGACCGCCGAGCAGCCGGCCTTCCGATACTTAAGCCCTCAACCAAACGTCTTGGGATGGCAAACGGCAGCACCAGCCAGGGCACCCACGTAACTCCTTTGCCTTTCCCCAAACTCTCACCTCAGGCTTTGCAGGCCGACTCATTCTCTGATTTCCTCATTCCCTCACGAGCGTTGGCAAAACAGCAGACGACAAGACAGTCTCCATCTTCACATGAGATGGTGTCACTGTTCATGCTGAAGAAGACATCCTCATCACATGCCATGCACGCCAATGCTCATTGGGGTATGAGATGCCCATGGATGCTACCGCATTCCCCTTGTACAAACACACGGACAGTGGCAACCACTCCAACCCAGCAAACTCGCCCAAGCTGCATCCTACAAAGCCAACAGCGTCTATGACCTTCCTTCAACTGAACAGGTCATAAAATGGCTACATGCAGTGTGTGGTTACCCTGTCAAGTCCACGTGGATGAAGGCCATGAAGGCGGGCAACTTCCATAGATCGCCACTACTCACGGCCACAAACGTACTGAAGTACTACCCGGAAACAGTCAAAACACCCAAGGGGCACCACAACCAGACCCAAAAAAATGTTCGCTCCACCAAGCCAAAGCACCCGTTCAAGGAACTCCACTCTACCCACCTCTGTGGCCAAAAAGAACGCGACATCTACACCAAAGTGTACGACACCAGAGACACCATCTTCACCGACCAAACAGGAAAATTCCCCACTCACTCCGAGGCCGGCCATCAATACATCATGATCATGGCTGAAATCAACAGCAGCAGCATACTTGTTGAACCCCTCAAGAACAGCAAAGATGCTGAGCTCACCCGAGCTTACACTACCCTCATGAGCCGTCTCCACCATGCCAGAATCCAACGTTGCAAACACATTCTGGACAACAAAATCTCCCAAGCCATGAAAGACCTTATCCACAACAAATAGCACTTACAGTATGAACTTGCTCCCCCAGGATGCTACCGTCACAATGTCGCTGAAGTGGCCATCAGTAACTTCAAATGTCACTTCCTCAGCATCTTAGCGGGCATTGCCGACGACTTCTCCCTGCAACTATGGGACAAACTCCTCCCACAAACCGAAATCACCCTGAACCTCCTGCACCAATCCAATGCAACACCCACCATTTCCACATTGCCCACCTCTGTGGCCTCTTTGACTACAACAAAATGTCTCTTGCTCCATTGGGGTGCAATGTCCAAATCCATGAGAAGACGGATCAACATGGCACCTGGGCCTTCCACTCCGTGGATGGCTGGTACATCAGCACTTCACCCAAATGCTACCGCACCCACTGCTGCCACGTCTCCTCCAACAGCAAGCGCTTGAGAGACACCGTCCAATTCCAACACAAACACATCATGAACCCCTCTCTCTCACCGCAAGACAAGCTGATGGTGGCAATAGCTGATCTCATCCACACCATCCGTGGCATGGCTTCCCACCCAGCAAGAACAGCCCTTCATGACTTATCCTCTCTCCTGCACTCGTCCACCTACACCGGTTCCCTGGCTCCACTGGCACCGCCGCCATCACTTCCATGCATGCAACCACTTCCAAGGGTGGGCGAGCACCCTGTAGCAGCCCCAGACCCGTTCACGCCAATAACCCATTCTACGGCAGCAACTCCTAATCCCAGTAAACCCCCCGTCCCCCCAGGCCACCCCAATCCAGCACCCGGTGGCGGCGTCCCCGTTCAACCGACGGCCCTCCTCACCCCAATGTATCAGCATGTAACACACGATCACAGACAGCCATCAGGACAACATCACATGCACCGCCGGCTCTCAACACTAGATCCAGAGTATCCCGCATCCCCAAACCAATGCCGTGACCCCCACCCCAGCGTGCCACTCGGTTCACATGCATGGTTAACAAAGTCCACCAAGCCCTTGCTGTCGTGGACAAATCAACCGGAAGAATGCTCAACTATCGCCAACTCATCCAACATCCCACCCTTTGCAATGAATGGACCCTTTCATCAGCCAATGAATTCGGACGCCTTGCCCAAGGCATGGGTTGTCGCATCAAAGGCACCGACACCATACAGTTCATCGCAAAAGCTGACATTCCCATTGAATGCCGCAAGGACATCACCTACAGCCAGTTTGTATGCACGGTCCCACCTGAAAAACAGGAGCCAAATCGCACTCGTTTTACAGTTGGCGGAGATCGCATCAACTACCCAAGCAAAGTGGCCACTCCCACAGCTGATATGATCACAGCCAAAATCCTGTTCAACAGTGACATATCCACACCCGGCACAAGGTTCATGACTTTGGACATCTCCAACTTTTACCTGATGATCCCACTTAAACATCCAGAATACCTCCGCGTGAAACTCCGGGACATCCCAGAAGAGATCATACATGAATACAACCTCAAAAGCCTGGCCGACCCGGACGGCTCAGTGTACATTCTAGTACAGCTTGGCATGTATGGGCTACCACAAGCAGGCCTCTTGGCAAACGAACTCCTTGAAAAATGCCTCAACACGCACGGATAATTCCAAAGTAAGCTAGTCCGGGGACTATGGTGCCACAAACAGCGCCCCATTCAGTTTTCCCAAGTGGTCGATGATTTCAGAATCAAGTACACCAGTCAGGAACATGTGAATCACCTCCTCGCCATCCTCAAAGAACACTACACTGTTACCACCGATTGGACAGGCACTCATTACATAGGCATTACGCTCAATTGGGACTATGCCAAACGGCAAGTTCACCTCTCCATGCCGGGATATGTGGCCAAAGCCCTCAAGCCATTCGACCACCCAAAACCCACTACTCCACAACACTCTCCCTTTCCAAGCACACCCATCAAATATGGCACCAAAAAACAATATGCCACCCTAAAATCCACCTCCCCTCCCCTCAACAAAGCCAACAAACATTTCATCCAACAGATCTGCGGAAAATTCCTTTTCCTAGGGCGCGTGGTACACCCAACGCTCCTTAGCCCCATCAGCACCATTGCCTCACAGTCTGCTCAACCAACAGAGGACACCATGAACCAGACAAGCCAACTCCTTGATTACCTTGCCTCCCAAGATGATGCTGTCCTCATGTGCAATGCCAGCAAAATGATCTTAAGGGTTCACAGCAATGCCAGCTACTTCTCAGAGCCCAATGCACGCAGCCGTGCCGGCGGTCACTTTTTCCTCTCTACTAACGCCTCGGTTCCACCCAATAATGAAGCCATCCTCAATATTGCCCACATCATCAAACACATCATGGCATCTGCCACCCATGCTGAACTCGGTGTGCTCTACATCACAGCCCTCGAGGCCATCTACCTCCACATCATCCTCAAAGAATTGGGGCACAAAATACCAGCCACACCCATCCAAACTGACAACGCCATGGTGGAGGGTGTCATCAATGGCAAGGTCCAACCAAAACACACAAAAGCCATGGACATGCGTTTCCACTGGCTGCGTGATTGTGAATGTCAAGACCAATTTCGAATCTACTGGTGACCCAGACAACTCAACTCCGCCAATTACTGGACCAAACATCACCCCGCCACCCACCACCAAAACATTTGCAAAGAATTTATCACACCATACACCATCTTCAAAATGCTATGCCTTGACCTCCAGCAATGTGCATGACATGCTGCTGTTGCGGCTTAAACTGGCACAAAACATGCCCTCTTGCAAGGGTGTGATGATTACATATTATCATATGTATCCCTCTATGTAGGTAGAGTAGGCTCCAAGAGCCATTCATTTTGTGTAACACAAGATGTACATCAACTATGAGCTCATAAAATTGAACAAAAGTTTGATTACGAGCATCATGATGATGCCACCTCTTCTGTAATGGGAGTATGTGGCAGTCCGTAAGAATGAGAGAGAACATAAAATGTTTTGTTTGGAGGAGCAAAGAGAGGAACGTTGCATGAAGCTCCAAACACAAAAGCAATTCATCACCTGACCTAAGCAAATAATTGGTTGAATTTCTATGTAGTAAATAAGAATGTGAAGTTCCAGTTGATTGGAAATTATTTTTATGAGCTATTTGAATGATCAAGAATGAGGACTGCCCAATGGTGGTCCTCTTGAGTTTATCATGTAGTTTGTATGTATACTGTTGGATTCTGGTGTGTCTAAATTTTACTGAGAAACTCTCACACTGCAAATTTGTCAGTTTGAGAAGCTCTCACACTGCAGGCTCTTCAGTTGAGCAGTTGAACTCTCTCAACTGCTTTACTTGAATTATTATTTCTGCAGAACATACCTGATGAATATGTACCTCAAATATATTGTTTCTGAAAAACTAATATGTTATGTCTTTGCACACTTTCTCCTTCAGAGGTAAGAATATTATTTTGTGGTTATGCCCATGTCGTGATATTGGGGCATATGTGGGCCAGAAGTACCAATAGGTATCCTGATGATGATGATGATGATGATGATGATGGTGGTGGTGGTGGTGGTGGTGGTGGTGGGTGAGAGATATATGTTTTCCAACATTCCTCAAAATAGTCATCCACTGCATATTCCTCCTATGCACAGATAAAATCTTATTGATGTTAACGGAGGGAAGGAGCATGAGACTTATGATTCCAACCATGAGGGAGAGAAGGAAGAGGAGTAATTGTTGACTGACTATTACAACAGGTAATTGTCTATGTGATCATCCATAGTCTTTTGAAAATAAATATATTTGGAAGAACTCAAACACTTACAATAAGATGAATTTTAAACATTTACAAATTGACATTGGCAACATTGAATAGAGAGGATGAGTAGATGTTTGCAATTTGGTTGAATCCCACAAGCTGTCGTCTTGAATTTTACAAATGAAACAAACAATTGAAGATAATCCTCCTCTCTTCATGCTCCTTATCAACAATCGTAACCTTCACTCTGAGGAATGAGGATTGAACAGCTCTCATTCCCCACTCAGCAGATTATGTCATACTAGTTGATGCTCTTTTGACCGCAATGTTAGCAATTTGATCCTTAACATCCAATAGTTCATCAGCAGCAGTCAAATAGTCTTGCCATGACTTGATAAAAAAATTGTAGGTACCACTTGCAAAGTCAGAGTCAAGGGCATATTTCAAATCTGTCTCATCATAAACTCCCCCTGGTCTGCTATTGAACTGTCTTGTCAACATCCCTGGACATTGTAGATTTTTTACAAATGGTATCATCAGGACAAAGCATCACACAGCAGACAAGACATGGTCAGGTTTGCACCCATTAGAGCATCTGAACTGCGCAATTTCATCTGGAGCATTCTTGATCATTCTCTTCAAACCGCCCATGATAACCCACCCCAAACTGTGTCAGGGGAAGTTGATAGCTGCAATAACTGATCTGTACTCTTCCAGTTTGTCTGCAGATAGTAACTTGATCATGACTAGATTACTGTTCTTCAGAATGGTAAGCAATATCGTGTGAGAAAACTGAAGCTACTTAACTGAAGACATCTTCATCCCAAACATGAACTTAAGTACCATTGAACCCCTGGTCCTACTCCATACCAACACAAGCTCAAAACAATCAGCTAGATACATCAATCTTGGCTGCCCTCTGGTTAGACCAACTTTGCAAATAATAAATCCATCTTGATGCATGTAAGTGTAAGGTGTATAATGCTCCTACACAGGAGCAAACAGGTTCACAAGATAATGGAAAGAGTACATGACAATGACAAAACCAGTGAGAGTGATCATAGCCTGATCATCTCCAGACAAAAATGTGATACGAGACCTGCCAATACTCAACAATGAGCATTGTGGGATGCAGCAGTTGTGGGTGTCGGGTAAGTGGAAGGAGACATATTCTTTTTGAAAGTGATAGAAGGTGGTAGCTACCTACAACAGCCTACAACTACTGTGTATTACTGATGATTTACCTGTAAATGTCAAAACAGAAAATCTTATTTTTTTCATTGATGAGTATTGAATTTATTGTAAATAATCGCATTAAAATGGTAACGTCCCATAACGATTCCGAGAGGTATGGTGTTGGCCTCGGAAGTGCGCACGAGGTGCCATGTGTTTGTTATGTACCTGCGCGCACATCTCGTGTTGTGGACACCAACATCCATCACCTGCCATCACCCATCGTATCGCACACTATCGCACACCACAAGTGCGACTACTATACATACCACACTTGGCACGTGGACGAGCCGCGGCCGGAACAACCTCCATCGCAGCGAGCCAAACGAGCATCGACGAAATCCAACACCCCAAACGACGATGAGCGGCTACCAGTCCATTCCCGACACAAGCTGCACGTATGACGAATCTACTCCAAGAAACGTCGCTCTCACGACATCGTCCGATGCATTGCCGCCCTCGTCCAACGACATTGGCCACACAACAACCAACACGGCAACGACCCACGCGTCATCTCTACTGACCCACTTCGGCCTCGTGGGCATCGGATTCCTCGTGGGATACCATGGCACCACCCTTTCACAACCGCCATGGAGCACGAGACGAACGATTCGCACCGCCGTCGTTTCCTCGTGGCAGCCACCGCCAGTGGACGACGCGCTGTTTGTGCGAGACAATGTCATTTGGAGCGATAGGACGCGACGGCCCTTTTTGGATTCTCTGCCCTTTGAGAATATTCATCCTCGTGCCTTGTGGAACCCCGTGCAGTCGTCGGTCGTTGAGTCCGCCTCGATGGAATCTGATACGAATTCCTCCATATTCAGGCAGGCTCGCCATTCTAAACATGGTGATGATTACCATAGCGATGGACCAGCTATAATGGCACAAGACACATCCAATGCATTTTCATTCCAATCCATAAAATCACTACTGGGTCCCTCCACGCCCCTCTTTCCAACCACCACCACCACAACAGCAGCAACAACAACAACCTCCCCACCCCCACCACAAAACCCCACATCCTCTACCACGCCAACGAAGCCGCCTTCTCCCTCCTCTACGACACCACCAACCCCAAAAACTACAACCTCAACGAATACGCCCTCGACTACTTCCTCCTCTCCTCGGGAGGATTCGACGCACAAATCAACCAAGCCTACTGCGCCGTCGCCTCCGTCGCCGCCCTGCTCAACAGTCTGAAATACGCCAAACGTTTCCGAGAGGGGAATGCCGCGGGATGGACCTTTGATTTGCCCGTGGATGCCGTGTATGATCCGTATCCTTATGCGACGCAGGGGGATATTTTGGGGGGGGAGTGTGTGGCGGCCAATGTCACGTGGCACCGGGACGGTCCCAAGGAAGAGGAGGGCGACGGAGGAGGAGACAACGAAGTCTTTTACGGAATACTGCGCCCACCGTACGGATTGAATCTACAACAAACGTCCAATCTCCTCTCGTGTCATCTCTCCTCGTCCGATTGGGACGTGACGACACAGGAGGTGGACGCGGCGAAACTCACCCTCGCGAAAATGCGGTACGATTTGAAATCCGCCCTCATTGATCCCGATGCGAGAGTGATGATTAATTACGATCGGAAAGCCTTGAATCAGGTGGGTGGCGGGCATTATTCTCCCGTGGGAGCGTATCATGCCGCCACGGATAGTTTTTAATTATGGATGTGGCCAAGTATAAGTATCCCCCCGTTTGGGTGGGGGCCGATACCTTGATGGATGCTATGGGTACGGTGGATGAGTGTGGGTGGTATGATTTTTCGGGGGCGCAGGAACGGTTGGAGAGGGGGGGGTTGGAGAGGCCGGTGGATGGGGAGGAGTATGCTTTGGCTTTGGGGGTTTTGGGATGTCGGCCTAGGAGGAGGGGGTATATCATTCTGAGGAAGACGCCCTGAGGATGCGTGTGGAGATGAATGGCCGTGATTTGGTGCGGTTGGATGGTTAAGAGTGTATAGATGTGGATTGGATTGGTGGCGAATGCTTTGTCAAACAATTTGACTATGAATCAAGCTGTTGAGCAACAACAAACAGTCATGTCCTGTGATTGGAGGCGGGATGTGCTTTATACATAATGTACGTAAAATCAAAGCAATCAACAATGGAGATTTGTGGTGCATCATAAACTTGTTTGGAGGACTTCCTCCGTTGAAGACTGTTGCAAAGACAGTGCAGGTAGATGACATGTCGATGATGTATTGAAGTTAGCTTCGAAAGATTTGTATAAACTTGTTTCGAGGACTTACTCCTTTGAAGACTGTGGCAAAGATTGTGCAGGTAAATGGCATGTCGATGTATTTAAGGTAGTTTCGAATTCACCCTAGAATCCCTATAATGAACCCCACATTATCTGTGAACACATGTCGGTTGTAATCTCTCATGCCAAGATACATTTCTTTCGTATTATTTATTGACCTACATTCATGTAACACTAGTGGACCAGAGGTGCGCACTCACTCTAGTGGTGTTTGGTAGGCCTCATGGTCTTCTACCAAAATATCCTCTTGGATCAATCAATATGACCGTCGGAATGTTTCCTCCATCTCCCAAATCATGAATACTCGTTTTGAATTGTACTTCATTTTCACAAGTAGATCTCTTTTATCATTCATAGAGATCTTGCAACCGAAAGTCTGGGTATTTGTCATTCTCCATCCGTCTCTGATCACATGACATTATCAGTTACAACAATGGCACTTTCTTTGAAGGATGTTTCTCTCTCACCAATCATAAACACTCCTATTGAATTGCACTAGATCCTTGAAACGTCGAAGCACTCGACAAAATAAGAAGAAACATGTTCTTCCTTGCAACAAGCCAATCTTATCATTCAAAATGAAAATGCCGAGAATCTATAATATATCATTCTCAATCTGTCATTTTTCTGTCGCACACATGTCACATTCGAGCCGTCTGAT
Source organism: Cyclotella cryptica (assembly GCA_013187285.1). Lineage (NCBI taxonomy): Eukaryota > Bacillariophyta > Thalassiosirophyceae > Thalassiosirales > Thalassiosiraceae > Cyclotella > Cyclotella cryptica. The sequence continues at coordinate 25,480 of JABMIG010000269.1, read as the reverse complement.
GAAATGACGATATCCTTCACAAGTTGTGCCACAAGGGATTCCCTTTTGCCACCAATTGCATCTTGACACATATCCATAGATTTCACCACTCGACATTGAATACTAAATAGTAGGGACATTGCATTGTGATACGTAGCAGAGAAACTGTTTTTCAAAAAGCAATAAAAAAGTAAAACAATCATTCAACAATTGTCAGCAACAATGAAAAACCAAACCACCAATTGGAGTTTGTGAGGTTCGTCACTCGACTTGGAGCACTGAACAGGAACATAGCTTAGTGACATGTAGCAGAGGAGCTGTGTTTTCAGTTGTAACTAAAAGAAACAAGCCTTACGCTATTGTCAGCAATAGAAGGAGCAGAAGAACTCGAGCAGTGCCCCTCCCTGCCGCACGCTTGCTCCATTCCTCGTTGTTCTTGTGGCTCCCTGCTCGCTACTTTTTTCTGAACCGGCGCCGAAGGAGAGAATCCACTGCCGACTTGAACCAGCACTATTCAGAAAACTTTGTGCGACCTGGTGAAATAATGTTGGTACAATACAATATAGGTATCGTAGAATCGAGTACTGTACGTTACCATACCATAGTTAATTGACGATCGGTTCCAGGTGGCAGAGTCTTCAACGTCGTGGAGACATCACTTCTTGAACCTAAGATTTTCTACGTAAAGCGAACGTTGGAATCATTACTTTTCCAGATCTGACGCACAAAGATCCACCAATTATTTTCTGTGAAAATAAAAATACTGCACAGTGTGTCTCTCTATGTAGACCAAAAAAACTTTTCTTCTTATACTTCTCTTGTCAACCCCTACACTCCCCACTCCCATTCCCAACCATGAAATTCATCGCCGCCTCCGCCGCCATTCTCGCCCTCTGCGGCAATGTCTCTGCATTCACTCCCGCGGCGTCTGCCACTGGATCTAGCACCGCCATGCGATCGGCGGTTGCGTCCGAGACTTACACTTTCACTAAGAGTAATGAGATTTTCGAGGAGGCCAAGACTGTGAGTTGTTCCTTTTGGTTTGGTGGGATGAGTATTAGTTAGCTTTATAATCATGGTGATGATTGAGATGGGGTGGAATTTTGAACTTGTTTGCGTGGGTTGTTATTGTACAGTCTTCTGCTAGAAAATGTACAGTGCAGAATCCCGTGCATGAACCGTCCGTGCTATTTTGGTTTGTTGGGGAGTCATGCTTTCCCCCAAGTGTGGGATTGGCGCCACATGCTAGGTCCGGAAATCTGTAATTTATTGTGAATTTCCCTTTGTGAATTCAGATTCCTGCATTCTCCACGACATGCAAACAAAAATATCGGAGTACTAATTCAGGGTTCCTCAATTATCTTCTCTCCTTTGTCTCCAGCTCATGCCCGGAGGTGTCTCCTCTCCTGTCCGTGCATTCAAATCCGTCGGTGGCAACCCCGTCGTTTTTGACCGCGTCAAGGGAGCCTATGCCTGGGATGTCGATGGCAACAAGTACATTGATTACGTTGGAACTTGGGGACCGGCAATTCTTGGACATGCCGATGATGATGTTTTGGATGCTGTGAAGAAGACCATGGATAAGGGTGAGTGATTGTCTGAGACGAGAAATTTGAAGTGATGCCTGCATCTCTATCTATGAATGAAAGTTAACCTATGAATTTTCGTTTCATATAAACATCTTCTCTTACCACTTTGTGAATTTTATTACAAAGGAACTTCCTTTGGCGCCCCCTGCCTCCTCGAAAATCTCCTCGCGAAGGAGGTCATCGCCGCCGTCCCCTCCGTTGAAATGGTCCGTTTCACCAACTCCGGAACCGAAGCATGCATGGGCATGATCCGTCTCTGCCGTGCCTACACCGGACGCGAAAAGGTCATCAAATTCGAGGGATGCTACCACGGTCATGCCGACTCCTTCTTGGTCCAGGCCGGATCCGGAGTGGCCACCTTGGGCCTTCCCGATAGTCCCGGTGTTCCCGCTAGTGCCACTAAGGCCACCCTCTGTGCAGAATACAATAACTTGGATGCCGTCAAAGCCATTTTCGACGAAAATAAGGATGAGATCGCCGCTGTCATCTTGGAACCGGTCGTTGGAAACTCTGGTTTCATCAAACCCGACAAAGAATTCCTCCAGGGTATTCGTGATTTGTGCACTGAAAATGGGGCCGTTCTCGTTTTCGACGAGGTCATGACCGGATTCCGTGTGGCTTACGGTGGTGCCCAACAATACTTTGGAATTACACCCGATTTGACAACCATGGGAAAAGTTATTGGAGGTGGTCTGCCAGTGGGTGCTTATGGAGGAAAGAAGGAGATCATGGAAATGGTTGCCCCTGCTGGACCTATGTACCAAGCCGGTACTTTGTCCGGAAACCCACTTGCTATGACCGCTGGTATTGAGACAATGAAGAAATTGCAACAGCCTGGTGTGTACGAAGAACTGGAGAGGAAGTCCAAGAAGCTGGTAGACGGAATCGTGGAAACTGCCAAGAAGCACGGACTTCCTATCACTGGAGACTATGCTGGCGGTATGTTCGGATGGTACTTTGTTGATGGGCCAGTGAAGAACTTCGCCCAGGCCACCAAGGCTGATGGCGCCAAATTTGGAAAGTGGCACCGAATGATGCTTGAGAGAGGTGTTTACTTGGCCCCGTCAATGTATGAGGCTGGTTTCATGAGCATGGCACACACAGATGAGGATATTGACAGGACTATTGCTATTGCAGATGAGGTCATGTCCCAGTTGTAAATTCATTCTAATTCCGACACTTTAAAAATGTAGCATGAGCAGTTTGTTTTAGTCCTATTTGAACTCAATAGCACACAACAATCGCTAGCTTATCTTGTTATGAAAATAATTCTCGATACTATCTCGGAGAAGTCTCGGCGTCCTTCCATTGCTTCTCAAATAGCTTTTTCTTCTTCTTCACCACGGCATTCACCTCTTTGTCTCTATCATATTGATGCGCCACTGCACTAATGCTTCCATCCCAATTGAGCACAACTTCTCTCCCCGCATCATACAATCCCCATTCACTGAGAGGCTTATCACGCAGCGCAGCGAGATTATTGATAATTCCACGGCCTTGTTCGTGCACAGTCACTTTGCTTATACCTCGAGCTTTCACTTCTCCAGATTCATCGCCCAATTGTCCAGAGTAATACAAATAGTTATGGAATCCCTGATCGCAACCCTTGCTTTTGCAGTTCGTCGAATCAAACTGAGCAACCTGTTTCAGGTTCGGGTATATTTCGTATCAAGTTAGCGATTAAAATGATGAAATGATTGCTTTTGAAAAAGAACTCACCATGGCCCGTAGGTAGGCTTCGATGGCAACTTGGTGGCCGATCGTCGAACCCGAGCATATAACGGGCTTTTCAAAGTATGGCTCGACGACATCTTTGCCGTAGGCTGTAATGAGCCAATTACGATTGTAGTTGGATGTGCCTATTCTTACTGCATCGGCATTTTCCTGAATACCACAAGTGGAATAAAATTATGGGCAAAATCTCTCCATATTTCCAATGACAACACTGGAATGAACAAAACAGCACTTGGATCTCACCCCGAACAAGTGAAGTTCACCAGCCTCAGATCCTGAACCAATATCCAGACCACGAAACGGATCCACCTGAAACCAAGCATCCCTAGCATCAATCAACATAATCCAAGAATGCTCCTCATACTGCAAACTCCACATCCAATACAATTCATATCGAGCCGTAGCCACTGGACGGGGCTCCCTAGGATCCGGCATTGCATTCTCCCCGCCATCACCAAAAACACGATTCATTTGACAATGATGCATGCCTTCTCCCGACCCCGAGGCCGCTTCTCCCGATTGCGTAAAGCAACTCCATTCTACTTCATATGCCACGACATTCAACCCCGTCGTTCCATCACGGGATTGATTCTTTGACATTAAATATTCCTTGACGTGGGGTTTTAATTTCTCCTCGGTCGAGATGGAAATGACCACATCGCCGGAGTATCCTGAATTGGACAGGGATTCAACAAATGCCAAATAGATGCTGAGATCGTATCCTTCGGCAAAGACGAATATGGCATTGGAAGAGGATCGATGTGATCCAAAGGCAGGTTTGAGGAGTATTGTTGCATCCATTCCTGCCTTTTCGGCGGGGGAGGGCCAGGACTTGGCCTTGTCGCCTTGTGAATGATCCCACCTGTTTTGTTGTTGTTGTTCCGAGACAATCGGTTTTTCATTAACATCACTACTCTCGACTCGGCTCGCCACGGATTCATCCAATGAACTAGCATAATCCTCCATGAGTTGCTCATATTGCATCATCATTTCTTTCCATTCCTTTTCGTCCAATACTCTCAATTCCTCTTTGCGTTTCTCCATCCGCTCCCTCCATTCCTTTTCATCCTCCCCCGATTGCGGATAGGGGAGTAAATCTTGTCCGAGATATCGATTGGATATTGGTATCCCGAGCCAACTGCTGCCTTTGTTTGGATTCCTGCCGTTGTACTTGGCCCTTTCCTCGTTTTGCAATTGCATCAGTTGAAGCAGCTGTCGTTTGAGATTCTTTTCGGATTGTACAAATTTGGATTGCTGATCTTGCATGCGTTGATCGGCCTCACGGGGAGGAGCATTAGTGAGTGCAGAATTGCCATTCGTTCTGCCGTCATCTCTCGCCGAGTTGTCAAGAGTTGCCAATCGATTCTTCTTGATTTGCAAATGCAATGGCTCCGGCAATTGCGGCACACCGTGAAGCATGCCCTTGTGCAATCCCGCCCGAATGCTACCGAGACCGTTGTCATCTTGGTGTCTGTATCGAAAGTGAACATGATGATCTTTGGCCGTGAGGACCATCAGGGCCGCGAAGCTGAGGAAGCTGACGAGGACGAACTTTAGGGGCCGGGGACACCCGGCAGACAGCACGCGGCGACGAAATGGAGGGACGATGCGAGGGGATTGAAATTGGCAGATTTGTGCTTGGCGCTGCCACCGTCGTCGTGGTGGGATTTGGGGGCATCGTTGGATGATGCGATGCCGCCGTGTTTCTTTCTTTGCATCATTGTCAACGGCTACACTTGTGTTGTCATGATCTTGTCATGATGACATTCATTTATCGCGATTATTTATCGACTGGACCATGGCGAACGGAGTTGGGGAATTACAGTGATATCTCCACGAAAGATGAGGGATTACAGATTGGCCCGATCCTAGCCCAATCCTAGCCCAATCACGTTACCCTAACATTAGGCCATTCGCCCACGACTGGGTTATTGTCCTGGGTTATTATTTTTTTAACCCACCGATATTTTTAATTTTCGGAGACTTATCCCCCAGGCATATTTTCACGCCAGCGACAGGGTTATTTACGTTCTATTTTTCGCTTTTTCGCCCAGACAAGCGGTGCCTTCGACTGGGGGATCGTTTTGGGCTCGTGTGGGGTAAAACGTCGTCGATTCTCTGTCCATTTATTTTAACCAGCCCCCCCCTCATGATCACTTTCTCCTCTTGCATTGCCTCCATCCATTGTCCCTTGTGTTTCCGCGACGCACTGCCTCTGTCATGGTGCTAAACTTGAAGGAGAATGTCCTAGTCACGGACTTCATTGCTTACCTTCAAGTTCTGATTGTTTTTGGGTTGATCGCTCATGCTTCTCTTGATGAAGACGACATCGTCATACCTAAAGATGTTATTCGTGATATGGTCCTAGAAGCAATTGATGAACACGATCTTCCTCCACTGACAGGGAAGCGTACTCGTGCCTCTCCAGCAGGCCAGCGGAAGCGCATTAAATACGACTATCAAAGGGCTGAAGAGAGTGTTTTAAGTGACTGGGTTGGTGAAGTACCAAGGTTTCCAGACAAGCAGTTTGAGCGCACTTTCAGGATTAAGCGTCACATGGTCGACACAACCCTCAATCATTTGTGCCGTAGAAATTCATTTTGGATAAAGAGTGTTTGCCATGCGGGAAAGGAAACAATCAACCCGCATGTCAAGCTCCTTTGTGCACTCAAGATGATCTGCTATGGCATATCTGGAAATGCCTTCCTGGACTATCACCAATTTGGTGAAACGACAAGCCGCCGGTGCGTGCATCACCTTGTGATAGGTTTGGTAAGGTGTCCTGCATTAGTGGAAGTCTATCTGCGAATCCCAACAAAGGCTGATGCTCTCAAGGTTACAACGATGCATAAGAATGCTCACAAAATGCCTGGCATGTTGGGATCTTTGGATGTCACCAAAGTTCATTGGAAGAACTGTCCTACAGCACTAAAAGGTCAGTTTCAAGGTCGAGAGAAGTGTGCAACTATTGCCCTCGAGGCCGTAGTTGATCACAACTTGTGGTTTTGGCATGGATCATTTGGATTCCCTGGTACTCTTAACGACATCAACATATGGGAACGTTCATCGTTACTGGAATCAATGTTAAATGGGAGACACGATCAGATTGACCACCAGTACACTCTCGACAATGAACCATTCAAGAAACTGTACTACTTAGTGGACGGGATTTATCCATCACTGTCATGATTCCTCGGTACGGAGACGGATCCAAGCACTCGATTGGACGGTAGCTTCAAGGTTGACCAGGAGGCTGCACGCAAAGATGTTGAGCGAGGTTTCAGAGTCTTAAAGCTCAAATTTTTGTCACTAACACATCCCATTAACTTACACCACAGGGATGACATCTATTTTCTTGTTATGGCAACAATTCTTTTGCATAACATGATGGTCGAGGAGAGAGTTGCTGATGATGAAGTGGAAGATGGAGCGTTTTATAATACAATTTGCAATGAGGATAATGATGAGAATGATGAAGACACGGATATTGATGATGAAGCATACAGTGCCACTCCTGCTGGGAGACATGAGAAATTTGAAATGGTACACAGGAGGTGGGCGGAATTGTACGATTATGAAGGGATCGAAGTACCTGAAAGATGCTATGAAAAGGCATTTGTTCTGTGAGAAGTTCGGGAAAAATGCACTGGAGAAGGCAAATTTGTGGATGGATAATTTTAATCCATTGCACTTTTGAATTTGGAATGAATTCATGAGTGAAGATGAAACAGCAGTACATTGTGTTGAATAATTTTAAAGCATAACTTAGTCACAAAATAATATTCTATACTATGTAGAATATGTCATAATGCTGTTGAATAATTGTTGATGTGCCCTTAAAATAGATTGCTAAGAGATTTATTTACTCATGTACCCCAAAATATTATAAAAACAGGAACATCAAACAGGAAACACTGGGCCAATATCTGCAGTCTTCCCTTCACAACTCTTTGAAATGTCACTATGCGATGGATGACGGTACCATCCATAGGGACCCCACTCCTTACTGGGTCCCTGATCCTCGTCTTCCACGATGTGTTCTACTAAAATGTTTCCAGTTTCATCCATCAAGTCCCATTCGTACGGTTCAGAAGACTTGGTTTTACGTAAAATAAATCTCTCGAACTTGTCTTGATTCATGAAATCAGAACTATCACGATTGTGGACGCATGCAAACTCTGCACCATTCTCGGCATTACAAAGGTGGTGTTTCTCAACAACCAGACCTGTACCTAACAATTGCAACCATTTCGACTGGTTCAAAAGAGTGTTAGTGTCACGATTAGTGGAACATGGGGAGGAGAACAACTCTACCGTTGGTGGGTTTGTTTGTGCTGTTTCCTTATCAGGTGCCTCGACTCCAGCTCGCTGCAGGGACTCTCGTAGTTTCAGTGACTGTACCTTCAATTCCAACTCTCTTGTTCCAATTCTAACTGTTTCTTTCGATTGTCTGCCTCAACGGCACGTGACTCAGCATCAGCTGCAATGAACCTGTAGAGGTTGTCAAAGTAAGCTTTCCTTACCGGAGAGGGAGCATGGGACATAATCTGGTTCTCGACGTTTGTTTTCATATGTTTGCTCGTCATCTCGATAGCGCTTTCAATTTTCAACCACATGTCCTGTAGGGTTGCTGTGTTGTCACGGATTGGCTGCGCTCTCTCTGATACTTTGTCAACAATTAAATTGATGGCGTCAACTCTTTTTGACTTCTCCCTACCAGGAGGACGCTCCTTCCTCGACGGCAGCTTCAGGAATGTCTTCGATTCATCTAGGTCCACTGCAGCTTCTTCAGGGACGTTGCCTTTCCTGATCTAATGTGGATGTTTGGCCGGAGGTTTTGAGCCATCAGGTGGAAACTCTACTTCAAACTTGGGATGCTGACTGAGGAAGAGATAAGCTTTCATGAGTTTGTGAAAAGACTTGGGGCAGTCTTTCACATATGTATGTGACCTTGATGCATACGCTTCATGCATCCTGGAATAATAGAGATCCATCAAGGTGTCATCCTTTACCTCTCCAGAATTGGGGGGGTTGCTATGAATGATCCCAGCAAATTTATTGATGGCTGGTTGAATTCTTCTTTGCCAGCAATTCCGTATAGACTCAGCCCCACGACCAGGTTCAATGGGAGTGAAATCAGAATTAGATTCATTCATTTTATTCGCACTCACAACATATTTCTCAAAGGTGATTCATACCTCGTCCCAAAATTTCTCTGCCATCTTATCGGTGGAGTGCTTTGCATCAGTTGAGACTTTCATGAAGGCCCGTGCGACTAGCAACAGCTCTTCACTGCCAAAAGAGACAGTACTGGAACGCACGCTCGCAGTCTTGCCTCCTTTCTTATTACGAGTTTTTTTCCAGGCTTTGCTGCCTTTGTCGCAGCGCTTCGCTTCTTGCTGGCTGCATCTTCGCGCTTCTTCTCAGCTACCTCGATGAGAGTTTCTTGGTCCGACGAGGAGGAGCTCTCTTCGCTCACATCAGCTGTAGGGGTGAAGTCGGAATCGTCTGCGTTGACATGATGTTGATGAATTGACGTGATGAGATCAGAACAATGGGGTCAAAGTGCCATGCATCGATGAGATAGAGAGTGTGGAGTTCTGATAAAAAGAGACAGATAAATGATATGGCAGGAAGAAATGTGTGGCTGCGAAAATTAAAACCCAGTAGAATTGGTCAGGGGGAAATTCGACCTGAAAACCCCAGGAGATTTCGATTTACAACAGTGGGTTATTATTTTTAACCCAACGGAGTCGACCTCCCAGTCGTAGGCATACCGCCAAGCGGGTTAAATATGGGTTATGAGCTCAAAAAATTCGTTTAACCCAGGATATAACCCAGTCAAAGGCGAATGGCCTTACCTTTACATGTCTTAGAAAAATTTGGGCTGTTGGGACCTGTTAACTGGGTATGTTAGCTGGTTGGCACCTAACTTGCATGATACAGAACCAGCCTCACAAGGAGAAGAGGACTTTTGTTGTGTATGGTGATGCAAGGACAGATGGTAGTGTGCAGAGGCCGAATAAGACAAGAGGATGAGGACACTCGATCTGAGGAGAGAGGCAGCAGAAGATGCTTCTGGCAATGCATTTGGGGAGGGGCTGTACCTTATACTTGACTGTCTCTTATTGTTGTTACTGAGTGTGGTTTTTATACACACTGCATTAAGGAATTGCACCCCTCCTATCAAGGAGGTTAAGGGTTGGGTTGGCTGCAGGCTCAGTTTGTGTTGTCTGCAGTAAAGTTAGTCATGTTTTTGTCACACACTTTCACTTTAATTTTCATATCGTTAGACTTATTAGCCCTATTTCTGGTATGGTACTGTGTTGAAGATTGGTTTGATGTCTTGTCAATAGTTCACTGAAACTAAGAGAGTTAACATGCGCCACAAGCCTATTTTAAAGAAGCACAGCCTTGTCTGTGACAGCGTCCCATTGTCCATGATGCACACCTCGAATAGAAAGGCAAGGAAGCATTGTGGGTCAAGGCCAGAGTAGACAAGGTCCTGGATGTCCTTCTACATGTAGTACTTTGTGGGCTCAGTTTGAACTTCATGGCACACGAGAGCTATACATTCCTCATAGATTGCAGAATACTGCTATAACAGGAACGTTATGAAGCAACGGATATGCAATCTGTGCTCAGTTCTTATCTTTTTACTTAGTCCTTGAGCTGAAGATGGCAGATGCATGCATGCTGTCTTGAGATTCCTGGCCCAGCAACAGTGGGAAGTGGAGTAATATCATCTTTTTTATAGTTTTGTGGCCTTTGATGTCTGGGTGCGATTGGTGGAGGCGAAGGTGACAGCAATGACTATTTGTTGGGGGAAGGGTGATAACAGTGCAGTGACAGCGGCAGCAGTGATGGAGAATTTTACTTTAGGGTAAAAATAATGGAGCAGATGGGTAGGGAGCATGGAGGCATGACACAATGACCCAAATCAGGGGAATTCCAGGTGCAAAGTAGGCGCAAGTATAATCCTAATTTTTTTGTAGGATTATCTCCTACATTTTTTGTAGGATTATCCTTGCTCGTTTTTTAGAGAAATTTGTTTAAAGTTTTAAAAAAGGATGCCTAGCAAAATTTTAAGGAACTCGTAGGATTTTCATGATTTCCTCTCAAGAGAAGCATCTACAGGGGAGTTGACAATGCAAAGGCAGGAGGGGGGGCGTTCTGGCCTCTTTTCACAAAATTTGATTCCTATGAACAAGAACTGAATTTCTGCAGGGAGCCCATAGTGCATTCACAGCCTTTTAAGCTTTTATCCATTGGCATTTTTTAATTGTAGAATGACGTCTAGTTTGTCGTTTTTGTGGTGGAACCGTTATCCAATTAGTAATTAGATAAGTGATTACATTTGCAAAGATGCCAACACATGAGGTTTCAGCTAAAAGCAAGATGGCATAACCCATTCTTTTCTTTTATTGCAAGGAATACAGTTAACTGCAAAGTTGTACATGGTATTGCACATACAATAAGAACACTCAACTGGCTATTTTGTAACAACTAACTAGGTTTTGTTCAAGAATAGAATTTCCTTGAGAATGTCTACTATTTCATGTTCATATGTTGTTGTTGTTGTTGATGATGATGATGTGTGTGTGTGTGTGGTGATTTAATGGTTACATTTACAGAGCTGTAAATGATGCCCCACGAGCACTGAAACCCTTGGTTAATGTTCTAGTAGTATGAGTCACATATTGGTAAGTGGTGATGTAGTGTCTATCTTATACACCACAATGTACATGAGCTGGTGTCAAGAATGCCAATGCTCTAAGGTTCTGGATGTTTCTTGATTCAATGGTTTAGGTTGATGAATCCTAAGACTTGGGATTTACTGTTTCCATTCATGGAAAGATACTTTTTTGTTTTTTGTACAGATGGAGCTAAACAAGACAGATTTTTGGCCTATAGCATGCCCAGAAATGTCAAAAAATTGATGTTTCATTAGTTTATGAATAATCAGTTGTTGTGTCAGATAAAGAGCATGAGATTGCAAGAGCCACCAGTGACTTCAGTACCCTCTATATTTATCTTGTGTAAGGATATTTATCATTATCCCTTGAGGGAAGAGGCCCAGAATGAGGTAACTTAGCTTCAAATGGTAGAACTTGTCATTGATCCTGGTGTTATGGGGGATAATGTTGTGTTTTGGCTTGACCAGAATCTTAAATTGCTGAATTCCACAATATCAAAGACATTTCGCTGATACTCGGTCAATTTATGTGTGTGATGAAAACATCTAATGAGGATCAAACAACACCTGAACAGGTTGGTATTAGTGATCTGACACCAACTCATAAACTGAATAACAAATCAAAATTGACGGAAGAATTCCCCTCATGACATCTCTGAGGCGCCAAAATTTAATTGCTCCAAACCAACAATCATGTTCATTGAAATGACACACTGAAAATTACTTCTCGATTAACAGCTTCATTTGTATTTTATGTAATTTCAAAGTACACCATAAAAACTATGCAAACTACATTTGTTTATTCTAGCAAAATTTCATTCTGTCTTTGCACAACGTGAGTTTTAGTTTAGATTGACCCCTTTTTTGTTGCACTCTGAGCAAATCACTTTATCAAAGTGCAATTATAGCCTTAAATGTTTACCACAGAGTGGCCTGCCACTCTTCTCATTTCAATAACTTGGCATTGAATGTGGCAGTCTTAAATATGTCACTTTCAAACCAATTGAAACAGTCTCCAGTCTCCAACCCTCACAGAGATATTGTGCAAGCATCAGCAGTAATTCATCATTGTCGTATTATCTTTGTCACAAGTCCAATTACTTGACACGACCAATGTCATCTGTTTGGTCTAACTCCACTTCATCTTTCGATTCAGGAGAGTTGTGTTGACTTTCTGTACAGTAACTGTCATTCCATTTCCTGTCTTTGCAATGAGAATGAAGGCATTTATTGAAGTTTTTACATCTTACTCCCATTGCTACTGACTTGCATATCTTCCCTGTTCGTTGAAACCGATGAGAAAAACAACAATTCCGCCTCTCGCAATATCCCTTTTCTCTTAGGTCAAAGCAAATAAAGCCCCTGCTTGATGGTGGGAGGCGATGTGATTTGTTACCAGATTGGTCATACACCCTTCGATTGGCATTCTTGCCATATTTTCCCCTCGTACAGCCATGTTTATTCGGCTGCCCTCTCACCTTCTTTCCGCATTTAAAACAAAAGAATCCCATTCTTTAGACGTTTTGATAGTATGTTGCGCGGCAAAGCTGAAGAGATTCGATGTTGTTGATGTCTCTGTGGTGTGCGAAGGTCTATATCTATGTTGTACCTTTAATGAAAATTTCACCTTGCATTTTGACTCACGACATAGCGCCGTGGCAAAAGTCAGCCAGAAATAACCGAAACTTAGGAACTCAGTTTGTTTTCTCTGTCTACTAGAGGGTCGAAAGGTAGAGCACAGCGCGGTCAAAACTGTATCGTACTATTGTATCGTACTCTCCCAGAGTGTATGATACTAATGAAATTCTACCCACGAGTGCTCCCAAACAGTCCCAAACCCAAGAAAGGTGTCGCAGATACAACCGGCTGTTGGCAACATTAGGAGAGGAAAGGGGGATCGCCGTCAATGAAAGAGAGTTCTCCATTGTACATAGTGAGGACTTCTTTTCCATTACGTCGCTTTCATGTCAATTAGCATCAAACAGTTTGCGTGGCATGGAAATCTACGTTTTGTAATGTTCTTTGGGAGTACAATAGTTCTAGTGAAAAATAAAACTAACTTAATGGCGTAATATTTGTTAGCAATGACGACAAACATCGTTTTTATTCTTTTTTTGTTGTACTTCTGTGCACAGTGCATGAGTCCTTTTATTCAAAACAATCAAAATGAAGCAGAAGGTTCTTCTGTCTCATCACTTTAATATTGACTGTGATGGACTGATCAATTGCTCTCCCACTTTGAATCTTTGACGTGATCAGGACGATTATCTACTTTATGGACTGAAGTTTCATTTGTCGCTTCATAGTTCTCCAGCTTATTCTTGTTTAGAATAAATACTCTATAATGTTTTTGGATACAACGCAAGGAATTGGTGTGTGGCACCACATATTGAGAATTCATTCTTGGTGAGTAACAAGAAAACGATGTTGTTTTTAGGTGTCTGTCAACTTCTTTATTTCCACTTTGTTTCGAAGCAATTCAAACTTTCACATTGGCACCATGTATGCTCATCAAGGAAGTATGATTAGTCCTACATAACAAGCAATGGGAGACTATTCCCGGTGATAGCTGTCACTTCGATCGTGCCTCGTCTCACATTTCACATCTGTGACCTGCCATCTGCCATGTCTACTTCTTGTCGACATTCACGTATGAATGGCGATTAATCCGCTTCTTTTAGTTGTTGTATTCTTTCGGCCTTGTATTTCTCCAAAGATATTTCAAGTTGGCTGATTCCTAGCATGATAGGGGTGAATAAAATTGAGCCTTTCAATGGTGCGCCCTGATACAAGATACCAACTAACCCCCCTCCTACCAAACCGCCCAAAGCATGGGAACCGTAAAGAAGATTAGGAGACGGCTTCGACTCTCTCGCGGAGTCTGTACCATCCACTGGACGATTCCCTGAGAATCCTGTCACAAACTGATCTGACCGACGGAGAATACCGTAAGCAATGCGTTCGACGCCAAAGCAAGCAGTAGATATCAAAGCGCACGAAACGGCGGCCGACAACGATGTCTTAGCGATGGGATATCCTTTGTAGGTGGCATATGCAGCACCGCATCCGAATCCTGTTGTTGCTGATGCGGTCACGCGGGCAGCAAGGTGATCTAGTACACTTAAGGCAGCGTCGATTTTGCTGTTGATGTAGGATGAAGTGGTAGCGGACGGGTCTTCCATGTTTTTATGTGTTGTTGACTGCGTGGAGACTGATTTTATGAGGAAGCAAGGGAAGACCTAACAAGAGCTACAAACTGCTACAAAGTATGCCCGTGCTGGAGCCATGCAGGCCTAGTGTTGACAACATACCAGGTCTACCGGGTTTCCATTCCCATACGTGAAGTGTTCAAAGTCTCTTGAGAGCTTTAGAATTTCTGCTTTTTATTTGTTAAGAGAGGCTGTACTCAATGTATGACACCAAATTCTAAATCATGTTTCTATGCAATTAAACAATACTTGATGTAATAATTCATTAAGCTGCTGCTGTAGTTTTGGCTGTGTTATTCACAATTGAAAAACATCACAGTATTGTACAGAAGGGGTCCAAAGAAATTTTGCAATCATAATTGATGCTGAGACACCTCAATAGACATAATATTTCTAAATACTCAGCCTGGTATGTTATAAAATTTCTCTCCTTAATGCTAGAACAGGATAAAAACTGAGTCAACATTTCCATTTCAAGCCTTACATATGCTCAATTACTAGTTCTAAACAGAGCCATTACCAGTTTCTATCATCTTTTTGGGGTCATATAGTCAGAGTGGCTGTGAAAAATATCTTTTGTCTCACCAGCTTCTCAAATTTAATTAAGCTTTGATGATGACCCATCATCTCACCAAGGTAAGAAATAACTAAGATGGAATGATGGGAAATTAGCATCTGCAATAAGACTAGTTAATTTAAAACGACTCAAGGAAACACCATTAGTAGAATGCTTGATTTTACATCCCAAGCCACAGTGTGTGGGCCAGATTGCAACATGGAATGCATCAATGCATCATTTTCCAGTCATTTCAAAAAACTATACCCAATTATAATGTTCACATGTCCAGTATGAACAACACGCCTTTATTAGCAATCAGAGTCCCTAAAGAATTATGAGGAGAGCATATAAATTGTGGTCATTACAATATCTTGGAATCTTATTTGGATGATTAAAATGACAAAGATCAAACAAATGCTGTATAAACCAAGGAGATGAAACAGCATTTTTGGCCAAAAAATAAATGGATGGGAGTTCAACTCCCTGACTCCTTTGCTAAAGGCCATTTTTTGTGTTTTGTTCCTAGAGAATATCCATCACACAGTTCAGCTAACTGATGTTGCTGATAATTTCATCCTCGTGTATGGTATGAACAAGAAGCCAAAAACTTAAGCATGGTATAAATTACTAGCAACAACTGCAAGACTTTGCGTCATGCAAAAATGAGGAAAATCATCATCAGCTGCACCTTGAGGTTTGTTCGTTATGTTGATGTTCTTATTGTTAAGTCTCATTCATTTAAATAGAGGAAGCGTAAAGTTTAAATCAAAATTAGGTAGTGCGGTATGTACCCAAAAGCAATACTGATGACAAGTATGTATCAAAACTGATAAGAACCCAAAAGATATGTGTGCCGTTTTGGGACTGTGTTAAGCAAGTAAAACATAATGAATGGAATAGCACGTGGGTGTGTCTCTTTTCTTGAGGGTTTTTGTGGCCAACTTGGATTTTGAGGAAGGAGTATATTTGGATGATAATCTTTGCTTCTTGATGTTTGTAATGGTCAAGTAAATGGTTAATGGGCCCTGAATGTAACCTTGGCATATGGAAAAATAACATCAAAATAACTTTGGTGGAGGGAAAAGTGCCACAAGGTACCCAGTATAATTTACCCCCAATGGGGGAATGGAAACTTCAAGTTATCAACTCATCAGCAAGATATAGGATTTTGCCATTCCTTTTAGGCAATTCCTGGTTTTCTCAGAATGGGGCCTAAGAAAATATTCCATACTCTATCTTGTGTACACGAGTTGATTTTTTGGCGATGAAGTACGACTCAAGTGCTAAGAATATTTCAACGTAGTTCCAAATAGTTCCATCTAGTACCATGTAGTGCCATGTAGTGCCAGGTAGTTCCAGGTAGTTCCAACTAGTGCCAACAGTTCCGCCAATCTTGGCACTAGATGGAACAAAATGGCTAGAATGGAACCAGTACGTTGTGTAGGATGGAACTAGAGGCACTACCGTAATTACTGGTGTATAAGAACCACCAGTGTACAAGAACCACCACTGCAAAATGACCCATTTTGACAGGAATTTTCTGTTTTGGTCAATTAACACACTCTATTGCCTCTAAACTCTCATTGTGAACAATACACCCATATGTTTAGGTCCACATGGGTCCCATTATTCACTGAGTTACATTACTATTACTATGACCGAAAACTCACCACACATCACGCTCACAACAAACACACACATCACTGCTGTCTGCTCCTGGACCAGACTAGAACATCTAGAAATCATAATATTAATTTTTCAATTACTCTTTTGTAAAAATCTACAATCTTTATCCTTGGACCTTTTCTATCTGCTTCGACCGCAGGTCGGCCTGGTGGTAAAGACGAGTTCTCAGTAGTGGCCTGAAATTTTCTTACAAATGTCCTTGAGGTGGTATCTATTTTGTTTATCAAGAATTTTTGTGGCCTATAGATTGAGTCTGGATAACAGATCAGAGTACAGTCAACAAATTTAAAGCATACTGAGAACTTAATTAAGAAAACCTAGTCATTGTACTAAAGTGTGTCCTTCTAGGCTATTACTCACAGTATACTCGCTAATGTATAATGATAGATATCCTGATGTTTATGTGGCTTCAACTGGTTCTAGTTTTGATGTATCACCATATTGTCTGTTGATATCTTTCAGGCTGTGAGTTTGTTCCTTGGATTGTCGAATGTTGAATCTAGTTTTTTTTTCATTTGTAGCAATTAAAAAGATTCACGAATATTTCTAAGGTATATTCGAGTTTGTTGTTCAAGCGAATCTCAAATCGATGAATCAATGAATTGCATTTGCACATCGAGTAGTGTTGTGTTCTTTGCTGTTGACACCGTCGTTGTTCATTTGATTGTTGCATGGGTTTCCCTTGCCAGCGGCCATCATTGTCATTAAATTTGATTGCTTTGCTGTTCATTGTTGCCATTGTTGTTTTTAATTTGATTGTTGCGTGGGTTTCTGTATTGTGTTGGTTTCTGTGGTCATTGGCCTGCACCTCTGTTGTTATTTTGTTTGTTGTGTTGGTTTCCATTGCCATCGGTCATCGTTGTCGCTAATTTAATGTTGTTCTGATTGTTGTGCGGGTTTTTGTTGCCATCTACCATCGTCGTCAGTAATTTGATTGTTGTGCCGGTGTCCGTGTTGCGTTGGTTTTTGATTGCTGTGAAGAATAGAATGTTATGTTTCTGGTCGGTGGATTGTTGTATTCTATGGACACGTGGAATGCTGTGGACAATTTAACATTGATTTGACGATTTGCAGAAACGATTTGAATGGTCCAAATCGTAACCCCGATTGGACGATTCGAACTCCGTCAAATTGATTTTCAAGGAGCTGCGGGAATGGTCGTCTAAACAAACAATCACAAATCATTTAGTTCAGAGTCTTTCCTGTATTCCGTTAAGTTCATTGTATTTGATTATTATTATTCACTCCAATTCAGCGTATTGAAGGAAATTAGCAGAAAGTTCAGTGTATTGCAAAGAAAAACGTGATTAGTTCAGCGCCTTGCAACTAAAATTATATTAGTTTACTGTATTGCAACTAAAATTATTTTAGTTTTTTGTATTTTACATTAGGTTTCTGTATATTTTTTTAGTTTAATGTCTAATCTTTTAGTGCATGTGTTAGGCCAAAAGCCTGTCACAAATCAATTGTCAAGCATTTGTAAAGTCGTCTTTGCGAATCCTTGTCAGTAAAACTTTGACAAGGATTTGCAAAATGCCTAGAGTACGTAGAACAATTCTGTGACCACCGCCTAATTAGTTTTAAATAGTATGATTTTGACAGTTTGGCAGTGCGTGACAAAAATATAGGCGCCAAAGCGTATCTAACTGTCAGTACATTGACAGGTAGTAATTCGATCGTAACAGGTGAAAACGTGTTGGTGTTCTGGATAATTGACAAGGAATTGTAATCGCGGAAAAGTAACTACCCAATTACAATTCCTTGTCAATTGCAATCACGGAACTGTAGGTGCGTGATTACAATTCCTTAGCAATTATATTTGCTTGAAAAGTGTAAAGAATGGATGGGGTTGTCACTTCAAGTTGGCATCATTCTGTCATCGCCATGTGCGTTTGATGCCAACCTTTTCTGTTGGGCTACCCAATTGATGCCAAACTGGATGTCTTCGCAGAAATCCCGAGCTAAACCTCAGTTGACGAGGAATTGCAAAGTGTCATTTTGCAAATCCTTGTCAAAGTTTTTACTGACAAGGATTGGCAAAGACGACTTTACAAATGCTTGACAATTGATTTGTGACAGACTTTTGGCCTAACACATGGTATCGATAAACATGGGCCTGCGAGTCTAAAGGACTTCACGGATCATAAACCGTGATGTGTGAACTCACACAACTATGGTATTGTACCATACTCGTAGACACAACACATAGTTTAGGAACAAGTACGATAACATAGGCCATTATACAATCGTATATCACAAACTTCTACTATCAGTGGGACAGTATTATATGAACGGGAACGAGAACATCGTTCATGTAGTACGGCAAGGCACCCAGCCTCCGTCAGGCACCATCACCACCACAATAGATTTAAAAATAAGCGAATCTCTCCGCAAATAAAAATAAGATGCCCAAAAAGAAAAAGATCACTTCACCACCAAAGTCTCCCCCTGCGACATCCTCCACGTGGACCCCGCCCGCATCCGCTACCAACACTCCAGCATGCACCCCCATTTCAGTGGCTGCGGCCGGCCCCTAAGCGAAACCCTAGACGAACTCCGCTTCGGCACCCTCCGCGTCCATGATCTGCCGTTGATTCAAGTCCTTGTGGGCCCTGACGAGAACGACGGCGTGGGCCCGCGGTATTTTTTGTTGAATAATCGGAGGCTGTGGGTGTGGAAGCGGCTTCGGGAGGAGGGGTTGCTGGAGAGCGGGATGGTGCCCGTGAGGGTTAGGGAGGCCAAGAAACGGGGGGAGAGGGAGTGGTATACCTTGAAGAATTGTGTGGTGGGGGCCAAGATTGCTTGAAACGGGAGGAGGTAGAGACGACTTCAGTGGATTTAGTGAAGTATGTCATGTTGGATCCATCCGAAGTGGAGGTGGATCAAAAAAATAGTGGACAGTGATGACGAGAGCAGTGGCAGCGAAGAAGAGATGTCACATTTCAATCTGTTTAGTGCCCTCATGATGGGATAGCAATCCTTACAGAACGTTCTTTGAGGGCGATATTATGTGAGCATGGATTGCCAGATGGAGGGAACCAACAAACCTGCTCGGTTTATAGTCGGTCTGTGTGAGGAACTCTTAGTGGCATCAGCATCCGTTTTACTCGCTGCTCTTTTGTGTAAACTCAGGGAATGTTTGGGCATTTCACACTATAGATTGCACAAAAGGGAGGACAGAAAATGCTGGACGCACACAAATGGTGATTTTGGACTTTGTTGGTTGCTTGATTCAGATCTAGGTTGCATGCATGCCTCAATGCGAATGATTAAACATGAAAATAGGAGCACACGACACATGACATTGTCATCAGCCATCAGAATGATGCCAGGTGGAAGTCAGAGACGATGGCCAGATGATATATCAGACAGCATGGTGCTTAATTTATCCCTCCTTGCTAAATATTCCACTGCTTAAGTATCAGATGTGATTTGTTATGAGTTGAATGATGGTTGATCCAAAATGCATCGCTCATCCTGCTACCGTCATCATTGCATAAAAAGTGAATTTAACTGTTACGCTTTTAGTATTAATCATGCTTTATAACTTTCACCGCAGACATTATGTCACGGTTATTGTAGTATTTGGGTTGACAGTAAGCGGTGTTTTCATGACCTGATTGGCCATTCATCTTAGTGGGAACCATTATTTGACCTTTCGAACAGCAGTGACATGAAGCGATGACTTCCTGTTATTGACAGCAGAAGATGTACTGATTCACAATTAGCCAGATGGTTGCGCTGTTCAACAAAATGTCATGTAAAAACGTGATTTCTCATCATTACTTCTTGCCATCACTATTCATCAAGAAAAGGTTAGCTAACCCTAACCTGTTTTTTGCCCTCAGATTTTCACTCTTATATCTGTCATTGCTTTGTAAGTGATATTGTAGAAATGTTACATTTTTGAGATGGCACTCTATAATCTAAGTCTAGAGGGATTGTAACCTAAGTCTGCCAATACACCCATTACAGTTCTTAAGGCTTAAGGAAACATATTATGGTTCATTCTTGGAGCATGTACAATTCCCTACTTGCTTCCCTGAATGAAAGACAATTAAAATTCTCCAAGAATTGTAACTGAAGTAGACAAGTACAGTACTCCCAGTACAGTACTTACAGATTTATAATGCAATCAAAATTAGCACTGCTTATGTTTTGAGCAGAACACAACAAGAAAAATGATCATGATCTCATGCCATTCCAGGTTGTACAAACAATTTCTGTACTTCTCTAAGAACTGGTTGAATCTGCCACAGAGATATATTCCTTTTTGACAGGAGTTTAGAAGGAAGAAATGTATGAATGAAATTACTTTTGAGAATGAAGTATGAGAAGTTGCGCTTTGGTTGGTGTTGCTATTATGGTTGAAATATCAAATTGCTTTGTACGATATCATGACATGCATTCATTGATATTTATGAATAAAAATGGCCTATTTTAACTCAACTTGCTACATAATTCAAAAACAGTGATTGCGTCCCCTTTGAAAAGCCAGCATTTACCCAAGGGGATTGAGAATGTGATGATTCAAAATGCTTTCAAATTCATTCCCAAATTGAGGATATAGAACCTTGGAACCTAAAACCAAATTCTTCAGATTTGACTTCCTTCAAAAACATTATCCAAAGAAATATGAAGAACATAAAATCTCATTCTTCAGATTAGACCTTCTTCAAAACCACAGTCAAACGACACATGACACTCCCTGTCCAAACCATCCTCAAAAATTGACTACCAAAAACATTGCCACTTGTTATTGCAACAATACCAAAAATCACTATCCCTACTCTGCACAGTTTCATTGTCGACTCAGCACTCCACAATGTATTCTTTGGAACCACCAAATCTTGGGGCCCCCCACCATGTAGTTCTCATACATCATGACAGACCAGCATCTGAAAATATTACCCAAATTGTTATTCACAAACTACTCCATGTCAATTACTATTGTTTCAGTAAGAAACAGGAATTTTTGCAGGATTTTTTATCAGAGCACTGTTTTAATATACACATTGAATCTTATCACAAAGGCATCCATAAATGTTTTTATCAAACATTGTGTCTGTTTTCCATGAAAAATTTTATGTTGTTCAAATGCATCCTGACACATGAACTTATCTAAATACTATTTTAACCTACTTGTTATTTACATTCTAATCCATCATAATTACTAGTACCAGGACTTCTTCAAGAACCACAAATCTCCAGCATTTATTTGCAGGTTGTAGTCTTAATATACCCCTTGAATATTTTGACACAGGTATTAGTGGATGTTTCTTCCATATATTGTCTCTACATTTTCTATGAGATGGCACTCTGTAATCTAAGTCTAGGGATTGTAACCTAAGTCTGCCAATACACCCAACACCCATTACAGTTCTTAAGGCTTAAGAAATTGTATTATGGTTCATTCTTGGAGCACATACAATTCCCAACTTGCTTCCCTGAATGAATGCCAATTAAATTTCTCCAGGAATTACAACTGAAATATACTACTACAGTACTCCCAATACAGTACTTGCGGATGTGTAATGCAATCAAAATTAGCATTGCTTATGTTTTGAGCCAATCACAACAAAAAAATGATACTGATCTCATGCCATTCTAGGTTGTTCAAACAATTTCTGTAGCTCTCTATGAATTGCAATAGACTAGTTTTGTGCAAAAGCAGTTAGGGAAGAGATTCTTCACTTACTATTGGTCTTATATTGTTTAATTATTTTTCAACTCCCATCAAATCACATTTTCCCTGATCTCTATCTTAACAGATGAGTCTCAGACCATGGCTTCCCCCTTAAATCAGGTTTCATTGTCAACCTTCAGACGAAAAAATATGTGACCATTATTTCATGTCGACATGTTGCACTGACAATAACTCTTTTTTTAATTATCAAGACAGCGTAGTTTCACTTTATGCCTAACATGAATAAGAGTTACGAACAAATTGAGGAAAAGGTCCGTCGAATCAGGCCATCACACTTTATATTATGGTGGATGCTGGGCAAAAATGGTGCCCTACTACTGCTGTTATCCGTGAGACAACAGAGACCTCTTCTATTATGTGTGGTCTGAAATAATTTTAAAAATAATCGCATTATTTACTTGAAAAATTATACTTGTTAATGTCATGGCATCTACTGCACGATTAATTATTTTGAAGAGCTGCTGCATGACTTGTTGGTTTACAGCATTGCCTTCTGCCTACCCCACCCTCAACCGTAGAATTTCTATCTCCCATTGGGTAACAAATTCCATTATCATGCAATCTTTATTTCTTTGCATAACTAGGACTTACCACAGCTAGAACTGTCCAGTCCTGAGTCGATCCATTCAAACTTGATTGTCGAATCTGCTTATCTCGAAGGTGAAAGTTTGCCATGAAAGCCCAATGAGAAGCCTATTGAAGATGGGACAGAAATGAACAACAATAAGGTCATTTATTAGGAAATGACTTAGAGGATGAATGGGGGAAAATCCACGTATGAAATAACTTACACTGGCAATTTTTCAATCACTCCTGCTTCATATCAGCTATGTTGGGTTTGTCGGGGACATGTCAGCATAATGTCACCGTGACACGACAATGTCACCAAATCTGGGTGACATCTTATATATCGGCGACATTTTTAGCTCTAATCTCACCCAGTCACGTGTCATTTGGGTGAGTCACATGTCTTTCCAGTCTGTCTGTTACATCACCGCTATGCGATAAGTATGTATCATGCAGACCAGTTCTGTTACCTATATATTATTATGCAAAACACACACAACAGGCACAACTGCGTGAACTGCATAATCCAGAACAGCAAGCTTTCAATTAAATAGCTCCCTCCTCCCCACCATGACCGCAGATATCTCCGGCCATAGGAGGAATTAGACTTTGCCACCGCCAACAGTCTGTAGCCCTCAACGATCTCTGTCGACGGGTGTAACTCGCGAGGTGAGATCACTATTTTTTCCATTAGATTTTGCCTATGGCGCGTTTTACGCTAATTAATTGTTTCAATTAAAATGTTACGTGCCTCGCAACCCGCAATGGGATATCTCAGCCCACAAGGCGAATTAGGCCACGCCGCCTTCAGCGCCGTGTAGCTATCGACAACAGCTACACGACCATCTAACCAGCGAGGTGAGAGTCCTTCTGGTTTTTGTTTCATCAATTTTTCGCTTTTACACGACACGCACTTTTTCAATTAAATTGTTGCGTGCCGCCAACCCGCAATGGGATTTCTCAGCCCACAGACTGAATTAGGCCACGCCGCCTTCAGCGCCGCGTAGCTATCAACAACAGCTACACGACCATCCAACAAGCAAGGTGAGAGTCCATTTGGTTTTTTTGTTTGCTTGATTTTTCGCTTTTACATGACACACACATTTTCAATTAAATTGTTACGTGCCGCCAACCCGCAATGGGATTTCTCAGCCCACAGACTGAATTAGGCCACGCCGCCTTCAGCGCCGCGTAGCTATCAACAACAGCTACACGACCATCCAACCAGCCAGGTGAGAGTCCTTCTGGTTTTTGTTTGCTTGATTTTTGCAAGCACCCATACTAACATAGTTTTCAATTAAATTGTTACGTGCCCTCCCACACAACCATGGACATCTCAGCCCACAGACTGAATTAGGTCCCGCCACCTTCCGCGCCACCTAGCCAACAACAACAGCCATCCATCCAACCAGGCAGGTGAGAGTCCTTCTGGTTTTTTGTATTGTTGATTTTTCGCAAGCACACATACTAACATATTTTTCAATTAAATTGTTACTTGCCCTCCCACACAACCATGGACATCTCAGCCCACTGACTGATTCAGGCCACGCCACCTTCCGCGCCGCCTAGCCAACAACAACAGCCATCCATCCATCCAACCAGGCAGGTGAGAGTCCTTCTGGTTTTTTTGTTTTGTTGATTTTTCGCAAGCACCCATACTAACATATTTTTCAATTAAATTGTTACTTGCCCTCCCACACAACCATGGACATCTCAGCCCACAGACTGATTCAGGCCACGCCACCTTCCGCGCCGCCTAGCCAACAACAACAGCCATCCATCCAACCAGGCAGGTGAGAGTCCTTCTGGTTTTTGTTTTGTTGATTTTTCGCAAGCACCCACACTAACATATTTTTCAATTAAATTGTTACTTGCCCTCCCACACTACCATGGACATCTCAGCCCACAGACTGATTCAGGCCACGCCACCTTCCGCGCCGCCTAGCCAACAACAACAGCCATTCATCCAACCAGGCAGGTGAGAGTCCTTCTGGTTTTTTTGTATTGTTAATTTTTCGCAAACACACATAGTAACATTTTTTAATTAACAGACACAGACATGCCTAAACCCATCCAAGACATGACGAATGAAGAAAGTGACAGCGAAGAGAACACCACTCGCAGAGTTGACTAGGGGCACTGATGCACGTGCTACAAGACTGGGAACTCTTGCTCACACTACAAGCTGAGGGGATTCAGATCGTTAGGAGAGAGGAGGAGGGTGAAGAAGAGTAGCTGCTTTTAATTTAGTTCAATGGGCATTTACATGTCTAATGTATCATTTTTCAGTGTAACTTGATGATTATTGGATTATACCACTCAATATTGCTACTAACAATTACTACTAGTAAGTACTACTAGGTGACGACATGTCGCCATCTTCGAAATGTCGCGACATATGGCTTTCTTTTGGCCACCTTGGAAACCCCTAATGTCGCGACATGTCTCGGTGACATCTCGAGACATGTCACTCGTGTCATATGACGTGACAAAAAAATGTCTTTTGAGAGCCTCCGAAGACATGTCGTGTCCCCGACAAACCCAACATAGCATATCAGCATGGCTTCCATGCAACAAATACTTCATTGTAGGAATGGTCCAATTTCTCGTTCAATAAATCACATTGGACCAAACCAAGCATTGTGATGGTAGCAGGTGATGTGTCGATGAGGGCGATCGTGGCGGATCTGGTGATGCAACGGTATTTTTTTATTGAAGAGGTGATGCGGCAGTGGCAGCGGCGGAAATCATCAT
>JABMIG010000254.1:56036-211749 GCA_013187285.1 Cyclotella cryptica | reverse complement strand
GGCACAAATTCTGACGAATACCTACGTAGAATCGCTGCCGTTCTAAAAGCGTGACGCTGCGAAGCGATTCGTGGTGCTTGTGAGCGCGATCGTGTTGGCGGAGGTGGATGAGAATTGGCATGTGGAAACAGTGCTGCGCATGACATGGCGATGGCGGAGGAATGGCATGCATTTCTCGCTGATATGAGCCATCACAATTTTGGCGAAAAATGAAAATTTACCTTCGCCTGGTAATACGTAGGAACTGGTACAAAATTGCCTAAATTTTGGCAATTTCTGAAATGACTTTTTACAAATCAACCCCGTGAGCTCGGCATAAGTGAAAACTGGATAACCCCGATGGAGCCGAAGCTTGTTGAGATGCTATCGAGCAGTGCTTAAGCCTTGAATGAGCAATTTCTCGACCATTTTCCATATTCACTGCTTCACCGAAAATGGGCAATTTTATGTTCTAACTTATACAAATACAGGTTTTAAGGGGAGAATAGGTTATCAGTCAAAATATTTTAAATCCAGCATCTGTTGGTTTTAGAGCGACCGGGGCTAATGAGTGGTCTTGCATGAATCGTGGAACCGCTTTACCGTTAAAACCGTTTTGCCATCCCGAATCATCGGACAACTACTCGAACCCCAAAGAGACCATGACGTAATCTCTTCCATCCAAAGCCCTGACTTCGGAGTATCCCAGGACGATTCAATACTCCGATCAATCAGACTCCATCATTTAGGACTAAGACTACGACTTCATTTTGTTGATACGACTCCGATTGAAACAACGCGCATTATTATTTTTTGTGCAATCGTATTGTATTGTACCCATATTTGCTTCGTGACCAGATGTTGTACCGGGTGTAATTTACAAGTCATTAGACGATCTACAAAAGCGACCAAGTAGAGTGAGGTTCGAGTCGCGCGTCACGTTTCGAGTCCTCAGACAATAACTCTCCGACATAACCCTCCTTCGGACTCTCTTCGGACACTTTTCTTCATTTCACAGTATGGTATGCATCATATGCCTTGTATTCGTAGGCCTTACACTATTTTTTCTAGGGGCACGAGATACTGTCAATGTGTGCTTACGCTTTGTGTTCTTTACTTGTTTTCTTCCGAACCCTCATCACCACGTAAAATCACAAAGAACAGTTGACGCCAGTGGAACAACAGTCATATCACGTGCTCGTGAACCGTTTTGCGCATGGATAGTCCCTTGTGCACCTGCCCCATCCGGCCTCCATCGTGCCCTGGAACGTTTTCATTCCCCCCCTGACTGGTTATGAAAGGCATCCCCTCTCATCTCATTATTGCTTGAATTTACCTCTGAGACATTCATTAACACATGTGTTTGTCTCCTTGTCGTCCGCGTCGTAACGAGTGTTCGGTAAGGTGTGGTACAATACAATATATATAGTATTATAACTACTTCTCCGTGCATCATTCATTTATTTGCATCATGCACTGACAAGTTCATCAGTTCATCCCATGTCATGTTTTCAGACATGTTATTACGCAATTGACTACATCAACGATCACCCATACCCTGACATTCTATTGCCTTATCGTCGTTCCCAAGGAATCTCGTGTCAAACATTTCCTCACTCCCAAGAAGAAGAAACAAATACTACCCTCCGTCCCGTCCATCATTATGCACAAACCACCACACAAACAACCCATGTGCCACCCCCTCCGCTGACATGAACCCCCTGAACCCAACGACCCTCAACGAATCATCCTGTCCCGCCCCTCGCCTTCCACACCTCGCCATGGAAGAATCCTCGCTCCCCGCAACGCTCGCCATCACGGCGACGTTGGCGGCGGCATTCGGGTCCGTGGCCACCGCGTACCTCATGCGACGATACGCCAGTCCCAAACACAGTGCGAAGGACGAACTTTCACGGAGCGACTCACGATCACATCGGAAGGAAAGCCCGTCGAGGAGTTGTTCCGAAAGCAGCGACGATCTGGAATATTGTTCGGCGAGAGAAGTTTCGTCGGACTCGTCCGAACGGGGACTCGAATCACACGACGAGGCTCCCCCGTCCATGCCGTCGGCCACGAACGAAACTATCCCTGATCCTTGTTCCATGTCGAATTTAACGACCAACGATCGCTCACGTGGTTCGTATTTGCCACAATCGAAGTTACGGTGGGAAAACGACGACACTCTCCACGATGTCCCTCCAACACAAGAAGAAAACAACATGTCCACGACAATCACGGCACGACAACGACGACAACTCCTCGATTACTCCAATCGATCGAGTGAATCGGAAGCATCTTCCATCCCCCCGGACGAATGGTTCGAAAAACTCCTTTCCAATCACTCCGCCGCTGCTGCTGCCACTGCTGCTGCGGCTACTAACCACACTGCACCGAATCGACCATCGGACGAACTCGAAACGGAGGAATTCCACAACAAATCCGCATCGAGCGAATACATTGACCGTGTGGGATCGTTGCATCACGTCCAAAAGTATATTGAAACGTGCTTCCATGCTTGCGGGGAATACCGACGAGGCCGATTGGGACGACATTGATGACGACGACCATGACGACGACGACAGCAACAACAACAACAACGAACCCTACTACGACGAACATCGTTCGATATCCCACATGACAACGACAATGTCGTCTACGAAACCGCTACGGACGTTACCCCTTGCTGCACATGCTCGCAAACATCCACACCGGCACCACTCTACGCTTCCCAAACGAAATATCGAAGACCATCCTTTGAACCACAACGAATTCCCCGTCGACGATCCTCCACTCACAATCGAAGACGATTTAGTAAAACGGGATGTGGAGGAGGCTATCCCTCCCGACCGGACTTGGAACGAGTCAGTCTCAGCGATAGTATTACCACCTGTGCCGACGATGAGGTCCTTCATGAGGCATCCTTCACCTTTGATCCCGTACATCATCAACAACAATCACAATTACAACAACAATCACAATTCTTCACGCAACAAAGTCCCTTCGGACGACGTCCCAAGGCCTACACCGAAGAAGACTCCTACATCAGCGAAACCGAACGACAATTCAAGGGAGAGGAGGGGTTCGAAACCGCCGTGACGGAATTGGCACGCGATTTCCCCTCCAGTTTGCAACTGTTGCGACGAACGCGGGCCATTTCGGCCTTGGCGCATCGATTGATGGCGGCTCCCGATGAGGCGGCGTGTATTGAGGAGGTGACGCGACTTATGGTGTTGATTTTTGGATTGAATCGGGTTAGTTTTGCCATGGTGACGGGGACGGATCATTTTTTGTTGAAGAGGATTGAGGTGAAGCGATGTGCGAGGGAGGAGAAGGAAATGGAGGAGGAGGATGGCGACGGTGGTGGGGGAGAAGAAGGTGCGGCGAGGAATAGTTTTGATTCCATGTCGTCGTCTCATGCACAATCGTTGGTTTTGGAGTATCTTGATTCGGATTTTAAACGTCCGTTTGAGGGGACGGCGGCGGGGATTGTTGTCAAGACTTTGAAGGAGCATTATACACCTCGGACGGAATTCAGTGATTTTCCAACGCATAAAGTCTTTTACAAGCAGGGGTTGAATAGTGTGTTGGCGTCTCCGATTTTGGTGAATGGGAATCAATGTATGGGAGTTATATTGCTTTCGAAACCGGAGGAAGATGCATTCCCAAAGGCGGACAGAATACTTATTTCTGACATTGCGACATTGCTCGGAGCCAACATATACTCCAAACGTCTGCGGAAGGCATCCGAGGAAGCCAACAAACTATCCCGCGAAATGCTTCACTCCTTCGTCCCTCCCAAAGTCCTCGAGAAAATAGAAGGCTTTTGGGACTCCAACTCGGAAAAATACAAAGCATTACGAAGCTCCATCTTCGCACAAGAATCCACCTGTACCCCCGAAAGTTCCGTGGGCGACAAATCCAGCAACGAGGAAGAAGTGACTCGAACCAATTCGTGGTACGTCGCCAACCAGGATTGGAGCGAGGCACAAATCCAAGAACATGCAAAACGGATGAAGAATTGGGGTGTTCAGGACAAACTCCAAATGCTCAAAAAACTCAATCGAGGCGAATCCTTCAACGGAGAAGACAGTACCGGTGTTATTATTACAACCAAGGGTTTGGATTTGGATGCCGAATTGAATATTACGTCGAGGGCATTGTACGCGGAGAATGTTCATAATGTGACAATTATTTTTACAGGTGCGTGTTGTTGATTGAGGAAGCCTGAATTATTCAAAATGGTTCCGTTCGTTTTATGACTGTTCACTTCTTTGTTTATGTTAATACTTATAGATATTGTGGGGTTCAGCCGAATTGCCATGGGTGTGACTCCCATCAAGGTAATGAACATGCTACAGAATCTTTTTAATCGATTCGATAGGTTGTGTGATGTACATGGAGTGATGAAGCTTGAGACCATTGGTATGTAGTATTGTATTGTTTCGAAATGCAGTGCCATGAGACTAGATCCAAGCAATCATCTTATTTTGTGTTACTGGTGTTACTTTTTGTGATAATTATCATATTTTAGGTGATGCCTATCTTTGCGCCACGAACATGCTCGAAGAAGATGCCAACGATATTAATGTTGCTCGCGATGCTGCCATTCGAGCATTGGCCATGGCGAAGGTGAGTCCCACGCTTCTTCGTCACTTTCGAATGCATTGTTAAGACTAATGTAGGTAACACATTTATTCCTCACCATTTTGCGCGAAGGATATGGTTCGTGAAGCAAGGAACGTTAGAATCCCGATTTCTCATGAGGCCGTTCACATACCATGGGCATCACACACATTTGATGAGCCTGAAACGCTGGAGATCCGAGTGGGCATCCATGTAGGAGACATTACCTGCGGCGTTTTAGGGCAGCGTCTGCCGAAATTTACAATTTGTGGAACGACAGTCAATTTGGCTGCCAGAATGGAGCAGACGAGTAAACCAAGCATGATTCGAGTTACAAAATGTTTTCATGATTTAGTTGGCGACAACGAACAAGGATGGCTTAAAAAGGAAACAGTTGCATTAAAAAACATGGGCAAAGTAGAATCTTACTTGCTTGACCCGTTTCGAACATCAATACCACACAGTGAGGCCTAGGCATACAGAGATAGCATAATTTATACATAAATCCCCTTTTGAACACATGCGTATTATTGTCGGTTGTATTGCCATTCTGCTGCAGCCCGTGCTTGTCGCTTCAGGAATCGAACGAAACCAGGCCCACTCCTGCCGGGCCAATCCTTGACCCAATCATCCTGTTTCGAAATACTATCCATGCTGTGAAGAAACTGGACTTTCGCATCAACCACTTTTTTATTGCGTGACTGAGGGGGTTCATCCTGACCATTCAAACGGCTGAACGAGCGCGCGAGAGGATGAAGTATGTCAATATTAACATACTCTCGCTTCATATTCAAAGAGGATAACAATTCTTCGGAGTACGCAAAGCACCCTCCCAACTTCAGTAAACGATCCCGGTTGCTCACTAATTTGAGAGCGTAGTTTGAGTCACTAAAAATCTTGATATCATAAGTCCGACTATCTCCATCTGTTCTCCTTGTCTTGATAAACGATTCAACAACCCTCAATGCACCCAACAAGGAGAACAGCTCGCATCTATTCTTTGAGGGATTAATCAATGGGAAGACGGCAAGTATCACATTTCCGGTGGAATTCGGGACAAGGATGCCAAAGCACGATGAGGCAGCAGCCAGTACATCGTCGACGATGCTTTCGTAGTTATCAATCGTTCCGTCATTGATCACCTTGAGACAAATTCCACCGGTCCTGCTTTGTCCGCGAGCAACATCGAGGCGATCGCCAGGGTAAACACTACCGGAAACGAATAGAGAAATGGATACTTTGTGGTCATCGTGGGAAACATGTTTCAGAGCTGTTCCTGGTTCTGAAATATCTTTGAGGTATGAAAAGAATTTGCCATCGACGCACTGACCAGCTTGAATCGCCTCGATAACGGCAGACTTGGAGAGACCCGCTTCCTTCGCTGCTACACTTACCGTAGGGCAAATCATGGATATGGATTCGAGTGAGGAGGATTCAAATGACACGATTACAGCATCCTCATAATTCGCCTCTGGAGGTGATTGTTGCATCATCTTGCGTCTTCCCCTTTTAGATGGCTGGAGGCTCGTGAAAAGATCATTTCCCATTTCAAGACTTAAATCAATTCGTTCTCTCAATACTATTAAAGTCCATGTCAGGAGAGAAGGGTTGTTTCGCAATGCAATGATTGCTTTTTCTTTGGATTGTAGCGATTTAGTCAGCAGACTGAATTTATCGTCGAGACTTGCAATGCTGTGATGCAGTAGCCGAGGGGCGGCCATCAGTATTTGGCCCAGGTCGTGAGGATTGTCAATCTCCAGTAATTCAGAAAGACTGGACAGAGTTGGTTCAATTTTGCCTGAAAATTATACAAGAGGAGCGAACGAGGCCAGTCAGTCAAGTTTATTCAACACAACGTGTGATTAAATAATTGACATTCATAGTTCATCTTGCCTAATTGACTCAATGATAGCAGAGAAGGTGACGTTGCGATAAGAACTCCAACTTGGAACTGATTGAGTGCACATCGTCTCATCAGACAGCATACTTTTGGTCGTAAATTGTCCGATAGAGAGAACCCCATCAACGCAGGAGCTGTCGTTATGATTCGGCTGAGTAACGATGACGGTATTCCGAGTTCGTGAAGAAAAAAACGTGCTTTTGGACGCAATGTGGTGTCTAAGCTGTATTGGATCAAAGATGGCTGCTTAAGTAACGCCGTCCTGAGCTGTTCCATAGACATGCCAGCTGAATACCGGAGTCTAACGGTTAGAGGTATCGTGAAATAAAGAGGTGTAGTAGACAATGGGAACGAACTAACCCTCATTCAAGAAGAACTTGAGCTTGTCTTCGATGGACTGTATGCCCATCCCCAAAAGGGAAGGCATTCGGAGCACAATCTTTCTCATTTCACTTCCTGTCAAACCAAAAGTACTCTGAAGTTTATTCAAGGTAGGTTTCATTTTGAAGCATGCATCATACCCAGTCAAACGTGAATGTGTCTTGATCATTCTGTGCAAATCGCTGGGTTTAACCTTTTGCATTACCACGTATTTTGGACCAAAGTTGAATGACTTAATATGGCTGTAGAATCTGACGTAAAACGATAATAGCAACAAGTCGACATACCTGCAGCCTTTGTCGAAGATAATCCATCGCGCTACTTCGGAACATGCTTCGGACTGGACCGCGCTGCATAATTTCCCAAGTCGGGTCAAGGTTGCAATTACACCACAGCTTTAGGGCGGAGATAAGTATTCGAAGTTGACCCCATGACACTCCGAGTGACGACATATAAGCAAAAAAGTAGGCATCCGACGGAGGCGTTCCTTCGATTAGGTGACCAAGGTTTGTGTTGGTTTCATCAATCAATGTTGGACTGACAGAGAGCCTCATTTGCTGGTGCATATAAAGTATTGATGGCTTGGAGGAATCTTTGCAGGGGAGAGTAGATACAGTTTATCAAGGAAGTTGTGATTTGAAATGTCTTGTTGCTTTTCGGGCGCAAATAAAAACTAGGCTTAAACAGCTCACCTTCATAATACATCGCCAGCAGCTCTGGCATGACACGCAACGATGCAGCTGCTTGGCTCACGGTAAGTCCAGCCCCAAAACCTTTCCACCAGAGCCTCGGCCCTTTTCGGCCAATAATGAAGCAATGCTTAGCCGATGTATTTGTTGATTGATTGTAAAGGAGGCGGCAGTTAATTCACACAACGACTGACACTCACAATCAACACTTTCTCCCCCAATCCCTTTCTCCGCTACCATAACCACCGAAACAAATTCTTGCTGCGGCAAAGGCGAAACCAAAAAATCAATCATGCATTCCACCTCATCACCATTATACAAACACAACTGAGGAAAATTCGACAAGACAAAGTCTATATCACGTTGTTTCATTCCGAGCACCCCACTCAAAAGTTGAACCAGTCTGTTGTGATTCTTGAGAATCACGTCGGACGTGAGACCCCGCGAGGCAAATCGTTTGGGATCCAGTCGAAAGAAATGCCGCGGTAAATTAATTTGTGATTCAGGAGTGGTCACCAACTTTAAAAGAGTCTGAATGGCCAGTCGAGATTGATCGTATCTGTATCCCAATTCATCCACGTTGGAGCTTACGGCACCCTGTTGCCGCTGAAATGAGGATGCATCCAAGGAATTCGTCGTAGACATTCGTTCTACGCAATCATATTCATATTGCAGTTCACACAAGGTAGTTAGTCCCATTCCTGCCACGGTTGATTCGCATTCATCTTGTTCGACGTCGGCGCGTCTTTTTCTTGCGCCACCTCCTACTCCTCCGTCCACTGTCGTCTTAATCAATGTCTTTTCCTCGACGTCTTCATTGGAATCCCACTCGATCGAACAAGTGGGAGGAGGAAACGGCAAGTCCTTGGGTGCCAATACTGGAATTCCGGGATATTTCGCCATGGCTTCATCGAGGAACTCAAAGGATTCCATAACTTCCTCAGTGGAACGAGACGCCGTCGTCATGCTGGTGATCGTGGTGTCACCGATGCCATCCCAATTTGTATCGTTGTTGGAAGGAATATGTCGGTAGACGACGTGTCGTTGAAAGACTCGTGAGAATTGGATGTACATTGATTCTTGATTGGGGTTGGCTCGACTGCTTTTTCCATTGGATGACGTTGGTTGTTTCGAACTCCAGGCTTCTTTCGTGGATTGTTTTGATTTTTCATCGTCATATCTCCGATTTGTATTCCGTTTTGGGTAGGTGCTGCCTTTTGACGTGGAAGATGCCCTCGATCTCTTGGATTTGCGCGTGCCATTCGGGTCGCCACTGGATGTGGCTGCGAAGAGACGATCACTAACAGGCCTCGATGTTCGAGGCTCAACGTCGTTCCAATGTATAAGTCGGGATGATGGTGCACAGTGAAAGGCCCATGTGGCAAATGGCACTAGTGAAAACGCACAGAGGAGGGAGGTGTAACTTAGGATCATTAATGTCGTGGTCGTCATATCGGCCAACAACGATTGGACATTTAACTACGGCATGGTCACTCAGGGAGCACTCTGGGTCAGATCTTTTTCGCCTCGTTGGTGGCTAAGGGTGGCTATAGGTGGCTATTCGTAAATTGTAAATTGGGCGAGTTTGCCCCTCAAGGTCCCTCAAGGTCCCTCAAGGTCCCTCAAGGTCCCTCAAGGGAGCCTCAAGGCCTCAAGAGAACCTCAAGGGTGTGTGCTTAGCTGTAGGTACCATAGCTGTGTGAGGACAGAAAAAAATCACACACCCTTCACGTAGGAAGATGTCTGTAAGATGTTACGAAACTTATCTCAATTTGTTTCTGACAGGCCTCTTGCTCTTATGTATTTATTTTTCGTAAAAGCAAGTATTTCTTTGTTCCCTTCTCGCCTCCTCTATAATAGTGTAGACGTAGAGGAAGAAAATGCACATACACATGAATTTCGCTTCATGGCTGCAATTTTAAATTTAAATTGGGCGACTTTGCCCTCAATCTACAATACCTTCAATGAGGCTCAACACCCCTCAGTCTTCTCTACTCTCATGCAGCTCTCATTCTACTGGCGAAGGCATGACGAAAGCACGCGGCGAATCAATGTAATGTCAGCCCCATGTCGCTGCTTCTTGCGACATTCCACATTATTGACACCCAGTATTTGAAAACATGAAAGTATCCTGTCAGATATTTGTAGCAGCACTGACGGCATTCCTGTGTGTGGGAGGTGCCACCGACGAAATGCCATCTTCGTATTTCAAGGCTTCCAAGGCTGATTTCTCCATGGATTACAATATTTTAAGCAATTTTTCGAGAAAAACTGGAAAAGGATCATTTGGAAAGTCGGCGAAAGGCGGATCAAAGGTTGGCAAATCCGGCAAAGGCTCCTCTGACCAGGCTGGCAAAGGAGCATTGATGATTAATACATCCACCGAGTCCGGCGGTATGCCCAGCGATGCCGAAAAGAGCGGCGAACTTAATGCATATTATGATCTCAATGGACGTGAACACCAATATGTTACTGATTACCCAACTTCTTCGCCAACTGAATCGCTTCCGCGAACCAATGCGCCTGTATCAGACTTCAAACCCTGCCCATTTTTTGACCAATGTTGCACTAACCTAGCAAGCAATGCGAAGCCTAGTAGATGGTGTCGAAAGAATGGTTGTAGTGCCGCCGCTTGCAGGGTGTAACAGACGGGGAAGTCACCAACCTACGTATTTCTGTTTGAGTTGTCAGGCCATAGAGGAATTTGTTCTGATTCCATTTCGGAGGTTTCATTTACTGTGACGATGTTGCTACCTATTAGCGATGAACAGAGGCGGGAAAAATACAAAAATAAATTCAGTCGAACAACATTACTGTTCCGAAAAAGAATTAGTTTCTTTGCATCTACGATTATTGATCATGCTTTATCATTGAGGTTCACATATTAAAACATGATTTCGTGGTGTGATCACAACATGTCGAGCAGCAATCACAGTGAATAAGAGCTGGCAGCGTTTCGTTGTTTGGCAAACAATCTACCTTAAAGAACTCCTCAGTCCACTGAGCGAAATCCAAGTTTAGTTTCATGTCACGCAGAGAGCAAACCTCTTTAGGAACTGTGCCTGTAATTTTTGTACCTTGTAATTGAATCACCCCTTTGAATCGTGAGAACATGCCGCGAAATAACATTAGAAATGCTTGAACGCCATGCTATAGAATAATCACAAAATATCTCACGCAAGTTTTGGCAAAGTCCCAACTCAGATGGAAGGGTCCCCGAGAGAAGGGGATTATCATATAAGACCAGTTCTTCGAGCTGGAGAAGGTTTCCAATTTCTGATTTGACTGGACCATTGAACCCAGGCTTGTTGTTTCGAAGATGTAATTCTTTGAGATTTGTTAGATTGTAAAGAGAGTCGGGTATTGTTCCAACCATGGTCATCCCGGAGAGAGATAGCGCTTCTTGAATATTTCAAGGCGTTTGTAGAAATGAAGATGAGAATGAGGATAAAAGGATGTATTTGACAATAGTAAATGAGGGGCGACAAACAATTTACCTAACGCCTTCATGTTCCCAATTATTTCAGGGATACTTCCATTGATTTTATTACCAGCAAGCCTCAATTCCATCAGATTGAAAAGCTGAGATAATTCTTTGGGCAATGATCCTGAGAGAGCATTGCTATGGGCATCAACAACTTCTGTTAAAACGGTAGTTCGCTTGTTAGCAGGAGACATGCATCACAGCGATAAAGACCTGCATTAACATTCGACTTATTACACACCTAACTGATTGAGTCTTCCAATTTCTGACGAAATAGAGCCACTGAAATTGTTCGTGAACAACTGGATTTCTCGTAGCTTAGTAAGTTGGCCGATTTTGGGACCGAGGATATCACCCTCGAAACCAGCGCTTGACACGGTGGTTGCAGTTCCATCTGTGTGATTACAATTCCCTTCGTTTTTGTTGGAAGCTAAATTGAGTATAGTAAGTGATGAGAGGGCATAAAGATCACTTGATATCGTCCCGCTTAAAGCATTCCCTCCAAAATCGATCTCTACCAAGCTTGCAAGTTTCCATAACTCAGATGGCAAAGTTCCGTAAAGACAGTTGTCGTATAGCACGAGTCTTTCAAGAAATCGAAGACCACCAATTTCCGGTGGAGTTTCTCCAATCAAGTTGTTGGAAGCTGTTAATCAATCCAACACAGGGCACATAAATTAGGTGAATAATCGAGGTCAATAATGGCATAGATTGCAACTTGAATCAAAGAACACTCACACAAATCCAAACCCTTAACAACATCGTCATCACAACTTACACCGAACCAAAAGCATTCACTCGTTCCAGACAACCACAAAGAGTAATCATCGAAAACTTCAGTTTTATTGCATGATTCAACATCGTACACTCCGCCACAATTCCAAGAGTCGGAATCATAAGAAAACGCAAGTAGGGCTAAAATATATCGTTGAAACAAATTCGTGTTGTCATGAAATTTGTCGTGGCGCAAAATCCATTCCAATGCCAAATATCTCGGATCCCAATCTTCCATGTCGCTAAACTTTGCGTGGCGCTCAAGGACGTGATTCTCGATGATATCTTGAAGTCCAAGAGACTCTCGATCTGTTACTAGGTCCGTTTTCGGAGATTGTGTTGGTTTGTAATTTATGGCATTATCATAATCGGTGTCCTTTTTTAATCCATAAACCACTCCAACAGCAACAATTGCTCCTGTGATCAAAAGTGAGAGCGTTGTATATAGGCGGCATCTTACACTCTTGTAACATGATGTGTTTAATGAAGGATCATATTCAGAAGCTTCATAAATCGGCTCATCAATGCTTGGTTCTTCCTTAGGATAAGCAGCGACAAGCATCCCTTCAGATGCACTTAGTCTACCGGCATTTGATTGGTGCGATTTGTCACAGTCTCGGTGAATCAAGCTATGATCGCTTTGCTGTGAATTGATTGATTGGGCACTGTCTTGAGTTTGCATGTCAATATTGTTGTACATTTCGAACATGTCTGTTTCGGTGGAGAGAACATTCTTCAGGGTGTGACTCTTTCCTGACAAGGATGGTTTTGAGAAAGTTTGATGCAACCCCAACTTTTCTTCTCCCTACAAAACGAAATCGGAAAAGGTGCAGCACGGCCTTCGTCAGAAATCTCGGGACAATTTACCTTTCTATCGTAATCATAACGATTCCCACTTGAATCCTTGCAATCAGTAATATGGCCGATGGCACTGGGATCATAAAGTGAAGGTAATGGCGGTTCATCACTTAAGATTTGATTGTCGAAAAGGGATTTCTCACGTGATGGTCTTGGCCTGTTTCCAGACTTGTGAAGAATCTTTTGGTCTTCTTTCTTCTTTTCTGACAGTGACGTCTTGGACGTAGACGGTGCAAAAAGATGCCCAGGTCTTGTTAAAGCTTCAATAAAAGTGGCCGGATGAGGTGCCTGATTTACATCTTCGATGGTCTCGGGACCAGTTATGCCTCTCGCACGATCGTGGTCTGTCATAATTAAGTTTTTGCCACCAGTCTTATCACCACCGTCGTCGTTGTTAATTGTGGAAAATACGTCTTCTTCTACCACTCTACTTTCGTCTGATGCCAAGTAGCAGCGAAGTTCGGCCTCTTCAGCTTTCAATCGAAACCATTCGTCGGAGAATTTTGTGACATCATTCAATTGCTGAAGTATTATTTGATGCCGACTGCAAAGTGAAGTTGTGGATGAAACATCGCTGCAGATGTTAGTGTCTGAGGAAGCTTGCTTCGCAGTTGATGTTTCCATCGCTGCTGCTGAGTCTAGGTCGCCTACTTCCATCTCGATGCGAACAAAAATATGGGGCAAGGACGTTGTGGTGTTGTGATAAAATGCGTGCGCTCAATGCTGCTCCACGACAAAGCTCGAAGAAAGTCTGCACTGAAGAATAAGTAGCAAATTCACCCCCTATTCGACGTCCAACAAACTAAACGAGACAACATTCAGCATGGGTATCATCAAATAATGACGGACGGTCGATACAGCACGAGAAGGATGCGACCCCCATGGCTTTGGAGGCAAAGGAATGCCACGAGAATCCAGCCGCACCTCCGCCGCTACCCTCGCCATCCATAGTCGTTCGCTGTCAAGCCAAACCAATGGTCCGTCGGTTCAGAAACTTGGGGAAATTACCGTGTCATCAAATATCAGAAGTTTGACAAAGTGACGAGGAATGAGAATCCTTGGACAACTTTCGTACTCCTGTTCTGCTCCACGGAGTAAACAGTATCTCGCCCCAGGTATTTTCTAGGCAGAAAAATAACATGTAGCCCAGTAAATTGCATATCGTACTGATAGAGTACGTATAAAATATCACAATTAGCTAGAATATTATGACGAGCACAAATTTCATGTGCTAGGAAAGTGTCCGAAGAGGAGAAACCCACTTTGGAAAAGTACTTAATCAAAATGGGAAATTTTCCCATGCAAACAACTCTCATTCTAACTCAGATCTTGACTCATTTTTTATTTACCACAACCCTGATTATAAGTACCATACCACCAGATAGCCACCAGATTATAAGTCCCGAGGGGCTAATTCATTTGACATTTGTGTTTTTCCAATATTTGGTCCCCTCTAACCTCCTCTAACTAAACTAAAACCCTCATGCATAGTTTTTCCTTGACATCAGTAACAAGCCCATATGTAGCGCTCCCCGTGACTCCCGATGGTTGCCGAGAAACCTCCAATGTCGCAGGAAGTCACTACACATCTCACACACATGGTGGAGGGGTGGACAGCATGGACGAATAAGGAGGGCGGCATGGCAAGAGGGGTACAATATGCCTACCTCGAAGGGTAACTTTCAAGATTTCAATAATTTTCACAATGTTAAAAACACTAACTTTGGTCGTATTATAAGTACAATCAAAAAGTATCATTTGACATTTGTGGTATTATCTCTTGCAGGGAAATGAAACATCTGTCAGAAATTTTTGCCATCAACGTCTCTACACGATTGTGTCAAAAAAAATCGACGACCATGAGACTGGGCCACCCTCAAAAAAAGGATTAAGACTGTAATAACTCAATCTGTTTTTTGCCGACAACATTCCTGCGGGCATCGCCATGAAGCCACCATCACCATGCATCCAGCAATACTAACCATATTGTTTAGCACACCATACATCAGGAGTTCTTGCCTCCCACGTGCTTCACAAGTTGCCTGACTAATCATTTTCTGTGCCATCTTCACCATTCACCAACACCCCATATCTCCAATCCAATATCCAATATCACCCATCAATCTCTGTCAACAATACTCCTTGTTGTAGCCTCATTCACCTGTGGAGGCTATCCATCCTTGTCAAATCGTTGACCCGCCATCCATCCTCGACCTGTTTCATTCATACTTAGCAGCCCTCTGCACTTGTCTCAACCTTCCACCATCAATCTCTGTCTATAATACTATGTGCTTTTGTTCAATTTGTATTGAGCCGTGATGGATGCTGATTATATGAGATTGCTGGACAGCATGGCTTTGCTATCAACAGCAACGATGGAATATACAAGCATGGCAGATCATATGATATCACCAAGAAAATAGAAGTTGCTTCAGCTCTGCAAGCAACTCAACATCCAAATATTACTGATGTGTCCAAGCAATGCAAGGTCAGTAGAACTTTTGCAAGGAAATTTCTCACAAAGTTAGTGGAACGCGAGTTACTTCCCCCAGATCAAAAGAGACGGCACACCACATCTGGACCTGAGCCAAAGAAATTGAATGAGATTGATGAATTTGTTAATCTCCATTTGTATATAGTCCGGGATTGCACACAAATGCCTTGTGGCTGGAACACTTTACAGGAACGCAGGTCCGCAACAGTTTACTTTCTCAGTTCTTCAAAGATGATTTTCCCATTAGGGGTGGATTGTACCGCCCAAACCTTATTCGGTGACAAATTTTGCCCAGAGAATTGTATCAGAGCAATCGATTACTTTGAAATACTGGCCAAGACCAATCCATATTGTATCAAGTTTGTTGATGAGAAGAGTTTGAAGGGTAGGGAGGTGCTTAATCGCAAAGTGCGTAGAAACCCTTTGACTGGAGAGATACCCCATGGAACTTGTGTGGAATACAATGGTTCAGCAGCTGAGAACTGCTTCACTCAGAGAACTGTTTGAGATTGGGATGCACAGTTCCGCTGTTAAGTCACTTGAAATTCTCAGCAAAATCACTCATAGCAAAGTAGAATTATTTTATCACAAAGCTGTAATATAATAAATAAGTGCTTACTACTTTTAGAAAGGCCAATCTAGTTTAGAATACCACACAGCAATTCATTGAGAAGCTCTAAAGAAATGCTAAGATTGACTTAGCTGTTACAATTATTCACCATCAGACCTTAAAGAACCGTCAATTCTCCAAAATTGTGGGAAATATTCCCACAGAGGATTGATTAAACCATTTTAGTTAATTAGTACTCTAGTAAAAGAAA
The DNA here is from genome assembly GCA_013187285.1 of Cyclotella cryptica. Taxonomy (NCBI): domain Eukaryota; phylum Bacillariophyta; class Thalassiosirophyceae; order Thalassiosirales; family Thalassiosiraceae; genus Cyclotella; species Cyclotella cryptica. The sequence goes on along the minus strand of JABMIG010000254.1, from coordinate 195,746 downwards.
AAATAGGAAAAGATTACTATAATGTTATTGTACCAATGTATACAAAAACAAACCCTAACCCATATTAGTTCTTCACCTATATCACACCCTTCTTACTCCTTCAGATGATCAGAATACTCCCCCCAACCAAATCCTCATTGTCCTGTTGAATGGCAATCTGGCAGAAGGAGACAGCTTTGCTTTGACTGCTTGATGTTCCTTATTTTCATAGCAACTGCCAATTGTGCCAAACGGACGTATTTTTGAGAAAGGATGATTCTTGAAATATGTCCGTATTCTCAAGATTCAGCCTATTTTAGCCAAAATGGACAAATCTTGGCGGTATGGATGATTTTCAAGAATTGTCCTTCCCACAAAGATTCATACATTACTAGTAGGAATCAGTATGATTTCTACGAGAAAATTTAATTTTCATCCTTTTACCAAGAATTGTCCAAATTGGCCCAGAAAGGATGATTCTTGAGACAAGATGAAGCTTAATATTAATCCTTTTCTCAAGAATCGGCCACAAACGGACGACTTTTCAGAATACCATCCAAGAACGAACCGAACGCAAAAACGCTTCCTCTGTTCCCACATAACCCGATACAACCAGTACAGTGCACATTGTTTGCCTTTTATGACAGAGACAACACATCTTCTAGAGAGGGTTTCTCATGACTCCCAATATTTTGGGAGTTGTTGCTAATTTTTTACAACTGTGAATGATTTTATGGAACAGTTGATAGAATAGGTAGTTTACCTCTAACTAGTGAAAGGATTGAATTCTGTATGAAAGCTTAAACTTCCATTTGTAAGGTTCAACTGCTTAAATTTAATTTTATTGGACCATGTCCCTCAACTTCTCCTCAGTTGCTTCATCCCCCAACATTGCAGTAAAAGCAAGTACACTTAAATTTCCCCGATTTTGAGCTGAAGCCACATGTTCATCTGTTTCGTTCTCCATTTGAGCTTGTCCACTTTCATGATAATCTCTATTTCCAAAATGTGTTTCCTTAATTCAAGCAGCCGTAGGGTAGGATGCTGCAGCTGTCTGAGCAGGATGGGCATACATACCTGAATAAAGATGATTCTGGTAGGATTGTGAAAATTTCATTGGAGGAGGCGTTGGAAAAGTGGTGATTTTAGTGGAGATTTGTGAGGTACATGATACTTGGGGTAAATCGGAATATAACAGCGGATTGGCGATGGTTACCATGGGAGTACCAGGGACTCGGCTTGCCCAACCTAGGCCTTGAAAAATGCTCCGCTATGGTGAGATACCTCCAACGACATTGTGGGGTGTGTGGTGGCCTGGGAACTCACCTTCATCGATCGTTTGAGATCACCCAGTTGGAAAGCGGCTTGAGGGAAATTTCCTCCTCCGACTCTACTCAACCCTTTGCACATCTGGTTACTCCAACATGGATGAAGCTGCTGTGGGAATATGTCGACTACTATGGTGTTGGAATCCACATTGAGAACACTACTATCCCTCCAGTAAGAGAGCGGGATAAGGTGTTCATGGAACTGGTGGTGGCCACCATTCCACGTGATGACTGGCCTATACTCAACTGGGTACGGCACTACAAGCAGGTATATTTCCTCTCCCAAGCCCTCTTGTGTGATGGTACCACTGTGTCTAGCAGCTGCATTGGATCAATGCCTTGTACGGAAAGCTCCATGCTTTTTCCCCGACAAAAGCCTACACAATCAGATCTATTCCTTTGGGATGCGGCGCTGCTCCAACTCACTTCACCCAAACTTCGGTGGTCGCCCGCTCTAGGGAAATACATCTGCAAGCCCTACGACGCTGAATTATGGTGGCACGGCACTACTCGCAGCCACGTCTTTTGCACCAACAGAAGGACGGGATTAACCACCGCATACATCCTCGCCTCCACAGCCCATGGCACACGAGCTGGCTCAGTATACCTGCCCATTGTACGTCTGACAGTACCGCCTACTGTGTGATACTATGCCTCTCTGAAACACAGAGGAGGACCTAGACATACACTCACGTCATCTGGTCCGGTATACCAAGGGTCTACCAACACAGCCCCCCCCACTTACCCTACGCCAAAGTCTTCAAGCATACGGGCACGATCAGCTCTTCAAGAATATCAAATGGGATGGTGATGGGGAATGGGTGAAGCTTGCATTGCGAGCAGGGACCCTGGTGATGTGCCATGATGGGTCCTACATGCCGGATTTAGCAACAGACGTATGCTCTGCTGCCGTGGTCTTCACCTGCACGCAGACGCGTCGGCTAGGGTCAATCACAGTGGCAGAACTCACCAATTCAGAAACTGCTAGCAACTACAGAGGCAAGGGTATTGGGGCCATCTTAAACGGGCTGCTGTTGGGTGCGGCCTCACAAGGCGCCCAAGGTCTAGCTCCGGTTTGTACAGGGTGTGATAACATGGGCATCATTCACCAAACCAATAACACCCACCGACCATTACCAGAGCACCAGCCTCAAGCCGATGTCATCAGATGTATGCGCAACACTCTTTCGGCTCTACCACTCAAGGTGACATACCGCCATGTCTATGGCCACCAAGACAACCAACAGGACTTTGAGACACTTCCCCTCCTCACCCAATTAAATGTCATTGCAGACGGCCTGGCTAAAGACACACTACTCACGGCATTGTCCCGAAATCTTTACGCCCCCCATGTCTGGCCATATGAGGGGATTTGAGTTTATATGGGAGGGACAAAGGTAACTTCATCCATCCGAGGCGGCATATATAAATTGTGGGGCAGAGGAGTTGCACGGAATCTCTACACCTCCCGACGGATCACTGATGGACAAGGTTTCGACAAGATTTAATTTACACCGATTGGGAAGACAATGCAGAGTTTCCCCCAAGGGTACCGGCTTTGGGTTAGCAAACACGTCTCACACTTCAATGGCACAAACCGCATGCTAGCACGTTATGACACTACCACAGACGACCGTTGTCCATGCTGTGGAAACCCAGAAGAAACATCTGACCACATCACACAATGCCCAGATCCTGGTTGCACCCGGATGCTTGAGGAGTCTTCACATGTTCTGGTTGAATGGCTGGATGATACAGGCATGGACGCCTCTCTTTCACTAGCTCTCCTGGACTACATCTCCAACAGGGGTCAGCGTTCACTGAGCTCTCTCCTTGAAGCAGACTCTCCCTGGCAATGTTACGCTCACGACCATGATCATCTGAGATGATCTAATTTCACCGAGGGCCGATTGGCCACAAGCCTCATCACGCTGCAGAGAGACTTCCTATCCGCCAGCAACATACGGATGTCAGCCGAATCATGGGCAGTGCACCTGGTGCGGCACTTACTTAGCATTACTCATCGACAAGGTCCTACCGCTGCACCAAATTGCATCTGCGGAAGATAGAAAATTGGCCGGCTGAAGAGCATCACAGGATCATGGAGGAAGTCAGGCAGATGATAGCATTAGACCCGTCAACACTTCTCCCTTGCCACAGAGATCTTCTTCGGGTTGATCTCCAACAGCTAGGTATGGGCTCAACTGGTTACCGATTACACTGGCTGGACAGAATGGACTCTGCACTGTCAGCAAGCGGTGCAACACACACACATCGGGTGCAGGGAGACGGCTGCACATATAACACACACAGTGGTCTGTTGGTCACAAAACAATCCAACCTGTCCAAAACAGACCACACACATGCATGGGAGTCACCTGCAGCATAGCAGATTCTCACCTGTTCACGAGCCACTCGTGGACTACCCCTAGTCATCATGACGGGGATATAGGGGGACGATATCTACCAAACAGGAGCACATTATGCGACCTACCCCCGCGGCAACTCTTGCCGCTGCGCTGACCCATCGGCTAAGAAAGACAAGTGTCTATGCTACTGTACAGTGATATAGCATAATTTTCTAAGTGTTAATGTTAATATATGTAGGCATGATGGTGCACAGTGAAAGGCCCATGTGGCAAGTGGCACTAGTGAAAACACAAAGAGGAGGGAGGTGTAACTTAGGATCATTAATGTCGTGGTCGTCATATTGGCCAACAACGATTGGACATTATTTAACTACGGCATGGTCACTCTACCGGTCACTATGGTCATCTTTTTCGCTTTGTGGGTGGCTAAGGGTGGCTATTATTATTGGGAATTCGGTGAGTTTGCCCCTCAAGGTCCCTCAAGCGAGCCTCAAGGGTGTGTGCTAGCTGTAGGTAGCTGTGCGTAGGCAGAAAAAAATCACACACCATTCACATAGGAAGATGTCTGGAGATGTTACGAAACTTATCTCAATTTGTTTCTGACAGGCCTCTTGCTATGATGTATTTATTTTTCGTAAAAGCAAGTATTTCTCGTTCCCTTCTCGCCTCCTCTATAATAGTAGAGGAAGAAAATGCACATGCACATGAATTTCGCTTCATGGCTGCAATTTTAAATTTAAATTGGGCGACTTTGCCCTCAATCTACCTTCAATGAGGCTCAACACCCCTCAGTCTTCTCTACTCTCATTCGGCTCTCATTCTACTGGCGAAGGCATGACGAAAGCACGCGGCGAATCAATGTAATGTCAGCCCCATGTCGCTGCTTCTTGCAAGATCCCACATTATTGACACCCAGTATTTGAAAACATGAAAGTATCCTGTCAGATATTTGTAGCAGCACTGACGGCATTCCTGTGTGTGGGAGGTGCCACCGACGAAATGCCATCTTCGTATTTCAAGGCTTCCAATGCTGATTTCTCCATGGATTACAATATTTTAAGCAATTTTTCGGGAAAAACTGGAAAAGGATCATTTGGAAAGTCGGCGAAAGGTTGATCAAAGGTTGGCAAATCCGGCAAAGGCTCCTCTGACCAGGCCGGCAAAGGAGCATTGATGGGTGATAAAACCAGCGAGTCGGGCGGCATGCCCAGCGATGCCGAAAAGAGCGGCGAACTTAATGCATATTATGATCTCAATGGACGTGAACACCAATATGATACTAAATACCCAAGTTTTTTGCCAACTGAATCGCTTTCACCAACCAAAGGTCTTTCTCCGGTGCAGACGCTTTTGCCAACATCAGCCTTCATACCCTGCGAATATTACGACCGATGTTGCACTAACCTAGCAAGCAATGCGAAGCCTAGTAGATGGTGTCGAAAGAATGGTTGTGGTGTCAACGCTTGCTCCCTCTGAAGGTGTAAGAGACGGGGAAGTCACCATCCTACGTGTTAATGTTTGAGTTGTCAGGCAATAGAGGAACTTGCTCTGATTCCATTTCAGAGTTTTCATTTACTGCGACGATGTTGCTACCTATTAGTGATGAACAGAGGCGAGCAAAATAAAAAAATAAATTCAGTCGAACAACATTACTATTTGTGAAAAAAAGTATTGATTTCCCTGCATCTACAATTATTGATCATGCTTTATCATTGAGGTTCACATATTAAAACATGATTTCGTGGTGTGATCACAACATGTCGAGCAGCAATCACAGTGAATAAGGGCTGGTAGCGTTTCGTTCTTTGGCAAACAATCTACCTTAAAGAATTCCTCAGTCCACTGGGCGAAATCGAAGTTTAGTTTCATGTCACGCAGAGAGCAAACCTCTTTAGGAACAGTGCCTGTAATTTTTGTACCTTGTAATTGAATCACCCCTTTGAATTGCGAAAAGAAGCCACAATTAAAAGAACATCAGAAATGCGTGAACACCACGTTCTAAAATAATCACGAAATATCTCACTCAAGTTTTGGCAAAGTCCCAACTCAGATGGAAGGGTCCCTGAGAGAAGGGGATTATCATATAAGACCAGTTCTTCAAGCTGGAGAAGGTTTCCAATTTCTGATTTGACTGGACCATTGAACCCGGGCTTGTTGTTTCGAAGATGTAGTTCTCTAAGATTTGTTAGATTGTAAAGAGAGTCGGGTATTGTTCCAACCATGGCCATCCCGGAGAGAGATAGCGCTTCTTGATTCAAGGCGTTTGTAGAAAGGAAGATGAGAATAGGGATAAAAGGATGTATTTGACAATAGTGAATGAGGGGCGACAAACAATTTACCTAACGCCTTCATGTTCCCAATTCTTTCAGTGATACTTCCATTGATTTTATTACCAGCAAGCCTCAATTCCATCAGGTTGAAAAGCTGAGATAATTCTTTGGGCAATGATCCTGAGAGAGCATTGCTGTGGGCATCAACAACTTCTGTTAAAACGGTAGTTCGCTTGTTAGCAGGAGACATGCATCACAGCGATAACGACATGCATTAACATTCGACTTATTACACACCTAACTGATTGAGTCTTCCAATTTCTGACGAAACAGAGCCACTGAAATTGTTTGTGAACAACTGAATTTCTCGTAGCTTAGTAAGTTGGCCGATTTTGGGACCGAGGATATCACCCTCGAAACCAGTGCTTGAAACGGTGGTTGCAGTTCCATCTGTGTGATTACAATTACCTTCGTTTTTGTTGGAAGCTAAATTGAGTATAGTAAGTGATGAGAGGGCATAAAGATCACTTGATATCGTCCCGCTTAAAGCATTCCCTCCAAAATCGATCTCTATCAAGCTTGCAAGTTTCCATAACTCAAATGGCAAAGTTCCGTAAAGACAGTTGTCGTATAGCACGAGTCTTTCAAGAAATCGAAGACCACCAATTTCCGGTGGAATTTCTCCTATCAAGTTGTTGGAAGCTGTTAATCAATCGAACACAGAGCGAATTAATTAGGTGAATAATCGAGGCTAATTTGGCATAGATCGCAACTTGAATCAAAGACCACTCACACAAATCCAAACCCTTAACAACGTCATCATCACAAGTTACACCATACCAAAAACATTCACTCGTTCCAGACAACCACAAAGCGTAATCGTCAACAACTTCAGTTTTATTGCATGATTCAACATCGTACAATCCGCCACAATTCCAAGAGTTGGAATCATAAGAAAACGCAAGTAGGGCTAAAATATACCGCTGAAACAAATTCGTGTTGTCATGAAATTTGTCGTCGCGCAAAATCCATTCCAATGCCAAATATCTAGGATCCCAATCTTCCATGTCGCGAAACTTTGCGTGGCGCTCGAGGACGTGATTCTCGATGATATCTTGAAGTCCAAGAGACTCTCGATCTGTTACTAGGTCCGTTTTTGGAGATTGTGTTGGTATGTAACTTATGGCATTATCACCGATGTCCTTTTTTAATCCATAAACCACTCCAACAGTAACAATTGCTCCTGTGATCAAAAGTGAGATCGTTGTATATAGGCGGCATCTTACACTCTTGTAACATGATGTGTTTAATGAAGGATCATATTCAGAAGCTTCATAAATCGGCTCATCAATGCTTGGTTCTTCCTTAGGATAAGCAACGACAAGCATCCCTTCAGATGCACTTAGTCTACCGCCGTTTGATTGGTGCGATTTGTCACAGTCTCGGTGAATCAAGCTATGATCGCTTTGCTGTGAATTGATTGATTGGGCACTGTCTTGAGTTTGCATGTCAATATTGTTGTACATTTCGAACATGTCTGTTTCGGTGGAGAGAACATTCTTCAGGGTGTGACTCTTTCCTGACAAGGATGGTTGTGAGAAAGTTTGATGCAACCCCAACTTTTCTTCTCCCCTACAAAACGTAATCGGAAAAGGTGCAGCACGGCCTTCGTCAGAAATCTCGGGACAATTTACCTTTCTATCGTAATCATAACGATACCCACTTGAATCCTTGCAATCAGTAATATGGCCGATGGCACTGGGATCATAAAGTGAAGGTAATGGCAGTTCATCACTTAAGATTTGATTGTCGAAAAGGGATTTCTCACGTGATGGTCTTGGCCTGTTTCCAGACTTGTGAAGAATCTTTTGGTCGTCTTTCTTCTTTTCTGACAGTGACGTCTTGGACGTAGACGATGCAGAATAATGCCCAGGTCTTGTTAAAGCTTCAATAAAAGTGGCCGGATGGGGTGCCTGATTTTCGTCTTCGATGGTCTCGGGACCAGTTATGCTCCTCGCACAATCGTGGTCTGTCATAATTAAGTTTTTGCCACCAGGCTTGTCAACTCCACCGTCGCTGTTGATTGTGGAAAACACTCCTTCTTCTACCACTCTACTTTCGTCTGATGCCAAGTAGCAGCGAAGTTCGGCCTCTTCAGCTTTCAATCGAAACCATTCGTCGGAGAATTTTGTGACATCATTCAATTGCTGAAGTATTATTTGATGCCGACTGCAAAGTGAGGTTGTGGATGAAACATCGCTGCAGATGTTAGTGTCTGAGGAAGCTTGCTTCGCAGTTGATGTTTCCATCGCTGCTGCTGAGTCTAGGTCGCCTACTTCCATCTCGATGGGAACAAAAATATGGGGCAAGGACGTTGTGGTGTTGTGATAAAATGCGTGCGCTCAATGCTGCTCCACGACAAAGCTCGAAGAAAGTCTCGCACTGAAGAATAAGTTGCAAATTCACCTCCTCATTCGATGTCCAACAAACTAAACGAGGCAACATTCAGCATGGGTATCATCAATAATGACGGACGGCCGATACAGCACGAGAAGGATGCGACCCCCATGGCTTTGGAGGCAAAGGAATGCCACGAGAATCCAGCCGCACCTCCGCCGCTACCCTCGCCATCCATAGTCGATCGCTGTCAAGCCAAACCAATGGTCCGTCGATTCAGAAACTTGGGGAAATTACCATCAAATTTCAGAAGTTTGACAACATGACGAGGAATGAGAATCCTTGGACTACTTTCCTACAGCTGATCTGCTCTATGGAGTAAACAGTATCTCGCCCCAGGTATTTTCTAGGAAGAAAAATAACATGTAGCCCACTAAATTGCATACCGTACTGATAGAGTATGTATAAAATATCACAATTAGCTAGAATATGACGAGCACAAATTGCATGTACTAGGAGAGTGTCGGAAGAGGAGAAACCCACTGTGGAAAAGTACTTAATCAAAATGGGATATTTTCCCATACAAACAACTATCATTCTAATTCAGATCTTGACTCTTTTTTTATTTACCACAACCCGGATTATTAAGTACCATACCAGCAAGACAGGCAACTTTGGACTTTGGCAATAAGTATCTCCAGATGGAGTCGTCCAATGTCGTCCGATGTCGTCAGTTGACGTCACCTAAAAAATATCGTGTCATTTCATGCCTTCACTACGAGTCGTTAAAATGTCGTCAGGTGTCGTCACTTGGGCCGTCATTGTGTCGTCAGTGTCGTCACTTGGGTCGTCAAGAGGACTTCACGGTCGTCACTTGTGTCGTCAGTTCGTCTTCACTATGTTTTTGCTTAGGTCGTCAGTCGTCTTTGTCGGTTCCTCACTATTGTCAGTAGGCAGTCGTATATATACCACGTAGGGGTCGCCAGTGTCGCCACGAAGTTTGTCAGTGTCGTCACGAAGGGTCGTTAAAATGTCGTTAACTGCCTTCAGTTTGGTTGTCATTTTGTCTTCAGTGCCGTCACTTAGGGTCGTCATTTTGTCTTCAGTGTCGTCACATGGTGCCTTCTTATGTCATCACTTGGTTAGTCACATTAACAAGATAATGTAAAAGACGTCAGTTGTCTTCAGTTGTCGTCAGTTGATGTCAGTAAATGGCTGAAAAATCATCCACGTGGCAAACTTGCCTGTCTTGCAGTCAAAAAATATGAGAGGGAACTAAGACGTCCCTTATTTTACCCTCGACCATATTGTGACTTGTTGTAAATGAATAAATTAATAATCTGAAGTTGCAATTCCCTCAGAGATACTATCGAGAGCTTAAGTCTCTAGCTTCATGGACCTCAGGTCTTTAATAAGTCACTGTTTAATCAGGTCTCAAGATGTCCTTGTTTCAAGATAGCCTGACCAATCATTATCTGTGCCATCTGTTGACCTCAACCTCTTCACCATTCACCAACACCCCATATCTCCAATCCAATATACATTATCACCCATCAATCTCCGTCAGTGATACTCCTTGCTGTAGCCTTATTCACCTGTAGAGGCTATCCATCCTTGTCAAATCGTTGACCCGCCATCCATCCTTGTCAAATCGTTGACCCGCCATCCATCCTTCAACCTGTTCCATTCATACTGAGCAGCCCTCTGTACTTGTCTCAACCTTCCACCATCAATCTCTGTCTATCATACTATGTGCTATTTTCCATTCGTATTCAGTTGCAATGGATGCTGATCATTTGAGATTGCTGGACAGTATGGCTTTGTTATCAACAGCAACAATTGATTATACAAGCGTGGCAGATCATATGAAATCACCAAGAAAATGGAAGTTGCTTCAGCTCTGCAAGCAACTCAACATCCAAATATTACTGATGTGTCCAAGCAATGCAAGGTCAGTAGAACTTTTGCAAGGAAATTTCTCACAAAGTTAGTGGGACATGACGAGTTACTCCCCCCAGATCAAAAGAGATGGCACACGACATTTGGACCCGGGCCAAAGAAATTGAATGAGATTGATGCATTTGTTATTCTCCTTTTGTATATGGAAGAACCTAGCCGGGGATTGCACACATATACCTTGTGGCTGGAACACTTTACAGGAATCCAGGTCAGCAACAGTTTACTTTCTCAGTTCTTCAAGGATGCTTTTCCCATTAGGGGTGGATTGTACCGCCCAAACCTTATTCGGTGACAAATTTTGCCCGGAGAATTGTATCAGAGCAATCGATTACTTTGAAATACTGGCCAATATCAATCCGTATCATATCAAGTTTATTGATGAGAAGAGTTTGAAGGGTAGAGAGGTGTTTAATCGCAAAGTGCGTAGAAACCCTTTGACTGGAGAGATACCACCCATAAGAACAAACCCTGACTTCACAAACACTTACTCACTGATAGGTTTTTGTGGGATTGATAGGAGATCGACTCCAGTGTTCTGTAAAATCCATGCGACGAGACAAATGATGCCACAGAGTTTTCAATTGCATTAGAAGTTGCCTGCTCTGTAATTTTTTTCACGATGGGATGTTTTGGTATTAGACAATGCTGCAATTCACTGTGTTGGAGACAATTCTGTAGTAGAGGAATGGTTGTGGGACCAGTTTGGGGTCTTAGTTCTTTTTTACCAACACATTCCCCAAAGCTAAACCCCATGGAACTTGTGCGGAATACAATGGTTCAGCAGCTGAGAACTGCTTCACTCAGAAAACTGTTTGAGATTGGGACACACAGATCTGCTGTCAAGTCACTTGAAATTCTCAGAAAAATCACTCATAGCGAAGTAGAATTATTTTATCACAAAGCCGTAATATAATACATAGTGCTTACTACTCGAATACCACACAGCAATAACTATTCTAATTGGAAAGGAGATATGTCTTACTTGTATTAAAATGTTTGAAGTAGACAATGATAGTATGGATTTTTCAGCTCAAAAACCCTTGTGAATCATCTTGTGTCATGAAGCCTCTCAGTCATTTGATGAAGACCAACTCAGATATTGTTCTTGATATGTTTCATTTTATCTTACTCATGAATCATAAAAGTGATCAAGATGTTAATGATGATAAACCCAACATGAAGAGTTGAGAGACAATATGGCATGTGGCAACTTTTGTTTGTTTGCTTCAAGGATCCAATGAAATTTCAAACAAGTTAGAAAATTGGGCAACAATCCAGCTCACAAACTTTTCGAAGCTAGCCAAAAGAGTCACATCAAACCTCCTATTCCCTTTTTATCACTACCTTCTTACAAAAGACTGCATTAGTCTTACCAAAAATCTATGGAACTGAAAGGAACACAAACAAATTTGATGATGTGGTTCATACAGAGCAAGTTTTTATTTCTGTTAGGAGAGAAGGAGAAGTAAACTTGATATACTGACTGAAACACAATGGCAATACTATTTTCTCCGACTTAACTCCACCACAACCAACCATTGTTTCCTTTCCTTCCATATAGTTGAAGGTGTCTGCATTTACTCCAGCGCTGTCTTTCAACCAATCATTTGAATTTCTGAGATTTTTTCATTAACAAACCTACTCGCTGTTGTCACTAATAACAGGACACATTGATCTTTGACAATTTCCTAAAAAAATAGAAAAAAGACACTTACGCAGCTTACTCTTTTCGGGGTTTTCAAAATGAATTGAGCTAACAAGTTGCACATTGAGATCCACCTTGACAGCAAAAGCTATTCTGTTTCTGTTTACCAATATGTCTTTTGAAATAACAACAGCACAGCTGTGTGATCCTTGTGTAGTACTTGCTGTAACCTGGTATAAATTCTGTACAAATACCCAAATGAACTGGTTTTTGCTTCACAATACCCACTTTTCTAAGCTAAGCATTATAGTGATTCCAATTAAATTGCTATGGATCCAAAAGCTGCAATTAGAGCTTATTTCCCACTTCTTGAACTCTTTCCATGCTGTTTCAGTTTTGTGATTTTATTACAGCAATCCTTTCCCCCCAATCAATTTATTTTTAACTGTGCAGAATCAATTAATAACACCGATATCAGATCAGTGTCCCATATCATGACCCAAGGGGCTTGATTTTGTTTTAAACATGCACTAGGAGTGGTTTGATGCCGGAGGTCTCAATATGGGACCTCGTGTGTGAATACACTGCATGTGATTTTGATGGCAGCGGATCTATCGTGTTCATCTTCCGGACTGTCCTCATAGTCTTGACAAACATATAGAAAACACTTTTGAAAGTAAAAGTATTAGTACCAAGGTGCCTGAGGTCCTTTGCATGGATCACACAGCTGTAGTTTTTTTTAATTCTTAGAAGTTTTTAATTGCTCCACTTCATACTTTCCTCCTATTGCCTTTTTTGTTGAAGTCCCAGCCATGAGCACTCTGCACACACCTCCCTCATTATTCTCACCTACCACAGACCTACCACAGACCTTCCACAAAAAGAAGGCAAAATCTGAAATTATTTGCCCCCATACATCATGTTAGATTGCGTGCCACAAATGCACAGAGTTACGTCTACACGACATGACCACACTACCATGCACAAATATTGCGAAACGCAAATATTGCGAAAAAAATTCTGGTGCGACATGATGATCTCAGCGGGATCTCAGCAGAAATTTCACTCATTCTCCCGATGGCGCAATTATATCTACCTATAATATATAATTACAGTGCGTAATTTTACGAGGCATGTTTTATTATAATATATATTATTATTGCCTAATTTTACGAGGCACATTATATGTACATATATGATGGCTAAAGGTAATTTCAGATTATTTTTGTCCATCAATCCCCATCACTTCATAAGGTGATTATCACATAACCATAACATGACACAACCATTATATATATAAGACGTCTAAATACAAGAGGAGCACTCCTGCTCTGTCTGTCATCCGTGTGACGGATGAAAATGATGTCACAGTTGGAGTAAAACAATATTTACATCCTTACATCGATCGAAAGATCTTTTTCTGAGCTTTCGAACGGTGTTCTTATTTTGTTCGTTTGAACAGTCTTTCACACGTTATTGTGAGTTGAATGCAGCAGCAAGACAGGCAAGTTTGCCACGTGGATGATTTTTGAGCGATTATCTGACTTCAACTGACGACAACTGAAGGCAACTGACGTTTTTTACATTATCTCATTAATGTGACTCACCAAGTGACGACATAAGAAGGCACCATGTGACGACACTGAAGACAAAATGACGACCCTAAGTGACGACACTGAAGACAAAATGACGGCCCTAAGTGACGGCACTGAAGACAAAATGACGACCCTAAGTGACGACACTGAAGACAAAATGACGACCCTAAGTGACGGCACTGACGAACTTCGTGACGACACTGATGACCCCTACGTGGTATATATTCTACTGCCTTCTGACGATAGTGACTAACAAAGTGACATCAAAGAAGACTGACGACCCCAAGCAAAAACATAGTGAAGACAAACTGATGACACAAGTGACGACCGTGAAGTCCTTTTGACGACCCAAGTGACGACATTGACGACACAACGACGGCCCAAGTGACGACACCTGACGACATTTTGACGACCCGTAGTGAAGGCATGAAATGACCCGATATTTTTAAGTGACGTCAACTGACGACATCGGACGACATTGACGACTCCATCTGGCGATACTTATCGCCAAAGTCCAAAGTTGCCTGTCTTGCAGATCGGAGCAATCCAATACATTCATTCTTGTAGAAAATTGGTATGTTTCTACAGTACAATACTGTAGTAGAGCTACTTCGTTCGATCCAAAATTCTTTTTTTAATTTACTCGAAATCAGTTTTTTCGAATCCACTGTCTGTCCGGCTGGGTATCATGATACCTCTAGGATACACAGTGCTCCTACTGTTTGTAGCCGTCTTATATATATATATATATATATATATATAAATCATTGCGCTCATAGTCCATTGCAATGAATCATTCCGACAACATATCTGGAACATCCAACTCAGATGCTAAAGTTTCTGGTACCAAAACAGATCTGAGACTTCAGGCAACACAAGCGGCTCTTTGAAGCATCAAATCGATTAAACAATGTTGTTCATGAACTTGAATCATATGTTCAAGTTTTTGAATCAGAAGACTCAACTGTAAGAATGAGAATTGAAGCAACAAGGAAGATCAAGAGATTTATCATTCCTGCCATTGCAAAGGTATCAAACGTGTTGAATGAAGCTGGTAACAGTGTTGCCCCTGTTGGATCGGTCCAAGTCATCTGCGATAAATGGGAGCGAAAAATGAAGAATGATGTGGTCGATGCAGACAATAAACGGAAGAGCATTGACTTTCAGCTCTTAGAATCTTACACGAACAATGTAAAACGAACTATTTCCACTGTAACATCAAGAGAAGTCAAACGTCGCAAAGCCGACCCAGCCACTCCAATTCTCCCATCGCCATTGAATGGAATTCAATACACTAAAGTGGAAGTGATTGACATTTTATCAAAAAACAACAAACATCAATGGCCAACTATAAATCACATGATAACTTCAAACCTGGTACCTTGTGGAAAGTATACTATCTATCGAATGCTGAAAGACAAGAAAAGCGGAAAAGCAATCATAGACACAGATTGGAGTGGACGTGGGAAACCTAGGATAGTCGACAACTCCACGATGGCCGATATCATCACTGACCTGCACAACGAAACTGGAAGAACATTTGGTAAAGATGATGTCAATAAATTGATAGTGAAGCATTGCAACAAAAAGTTGACAAAAGGAGGTCACATACCATTGAACTTGGACAAAAAACTCAAGCCATCTACAATGCGCAACTACACTACCAAAATTGCAATGAATCACAGCATGTCTCTCACACAAACTTCTTTATCCAAAACTACTACACGATATGCAGCAGAGCGTTCATTTCGAGGGTCCATCAGTTACTTGTTTGTCATTGCCGTTACTCGTTTCATACCTGCTTTTGAAGAAGAATGTGACATCCGAAAAGAATTGAAAGGCATGAGTAAGGAAACAAGACAGTTGTATGATTTGATAATGGGCTCACGTGGTGGCATTCCAGTGTATGTTGTCAGACCAGAGTTGATCACATCCACCGACGATAGTACTGTCTACATATTTGAGGGTCATTCATCCAAACCTGACGATTTCGATTGGTCACAAAAGAGTCCTGTGCAACAAAAGGAACAAATTCAGTTTACAACATCGATGATAGCAATGCAATGTGTGGTATGAGAGTAACGATGACCTGGACGTTTTCTGGCGGTGGAACATGTGCTCCATTATTCATCACAGTCTCTGGTTTAAATGGAGAGATGCCACCCAAAAAGGACTTAATTGTGTTGAAGATCCCTGGTCTTTGCATCGTGGCAGTGGTGTTGGTTCCAATGCACAACATGGGTATGTTGTCTTCATGAGAAGAGGTGGCAGTGTTGACAAAATGAGATTCCAATTTTATCAAAAGCATGTACTCATACCTTACATCAATTGGTTGAGAAAAGAATATGCTGGTTTTGATGAATCTATTGGGGCGAACATTCCTGATGAGCTGACAGCGGTGTCTTGGTGTGATGGTGATTTGTCACAACTGTATTCTGTTTCAAATGAGTACAGTATGTTGACTGATCAGAAAGTAATTGCAAATAAGCAAAATGCAGCGCGAACAGCAGTAGAGCAAGCAGCTGATTTGGCAAAGATTTTTAAAGTCATCAACCAAGAAGCAAGGAGACACACAGTTACCGATAATGATCCATCGCGGCATACAATGAAAATGAAAGTCACAATAGCATTTCAAAGTGACAAGATGAAACACTCGAATCTTGGTCCAAAGAAAACTGGTTCACTCATTGTTTTATCTCTGTCTTACCTGCGATAGCAACAAAAGCAGCTACAGGAGAAAATATTTTGTTTGGTATGCATGAAAATGGAATGCTTGACAAAGAAAAATCCAGATACCCTGTACTACTCAAGATTCTGGCAACATGTCGCAGGTCGGTACCACAAGAATTATACAAGAAGGTGATCGACAATGTTGCTTACCTTTACAATGTGGTGTTGGAAGAAGGATGCATCCCAGAGGAAGTTTTTGATGAACTTGCTTTTCCCATGGATGCGGATGTCAATGGCAACGATGTCTTTCAAAATGCAGGAATTTCTCAAGAAAGTTATCAAAGAGCCAAATGTTTGACTCACTCAACCCAAATAGGTCTACGCAAGAAGCGTGTTGAAGAAATTCAAGCCAAACAGCATCAACGAGAAGAGTTTAGACGGAGCAAAAATGATGAACAGTTCATAGCTGTACCTAATCGAAACAAAGCTTCTAGATATGATCAAGGACAACTCGGCGGAGAGGCTATTGGTTAATTGTTGCATTGAATATTTTGCAAGAGTGAAGTTAGCGGAGTAGGCAGCATTCATATATGCACATGACCCTGAAGTGAAACTGAAGAACCAAATACCAAAAAACATGGGCAAGTTAGAAGATGCGAAAGCTGCATTAGTTAGTGGAGTGGGGCTAGAAAATAATCGAATATATACTGCTTACCAATGCAGAGACAAACCGAACATTCTAGATGCAAAACAAAAAAGTGCACAGCTGAAGTCATCCCAAAATGAAGAAGTTGAACGTACATTAGAAGATGTTACTACTGTCATATTGTGCTCCAATGACAATGACTAAGGCATTCTTCCATTGAAGTAACTAGAGCATGAAGAGTGGCTGAAAAGAATGAATCTTTGTTTGGTATCAATGACATGTTAGAGTCATTTTCAATTATAAATGCATTACTTAGGCAAAATATTGAGAGGGCGGATGAAACAATTGTTGAAGAAGCGAATTGAAAACGAGTCAAAGAGAGCTCACTGGTCTTTCAACCTTGCATCGAAGAATCTTGCAATCGTCGCAGCCTACATGGTTGTGGTGGATCACGTGAAAACTGACCTTAAATGTCTTGATGAGTATGATTCCCTCTTGTCTCCTTGTACGCATAAATTCATGCTCTCTGCAACTTACCCAAATCATGAGGGAGCATACTTGTACTACGATACAAACCTAGGTGAATTCATAAAGAGTGGAAAAGTCAGTGGTCGTGGATTTGAGAAGAGGCATGACGAGCACAAAGCCAAATCAAATATGGCAAATGCAAGCAGTAACTTTTATTTTTGTATCCATCGCAGCATCTCCAACTCAAAGATACAAGACAAAGGAAAGGAACATTTGAAAGTCTTGAAATGTATATTGCTGCAGGATTTGACCGTACTTCAGACGCTGCTGCAACAGTTTCCAAAAACTGACACAATGTTGGCATTTTGTTAATGTACAACAACGACATAAATTGCATCAAGTCAAGTATGCCACGAATCCCAGTGAAACTGCATAAGTTCCATACTTACCTTGCATACCTGATGGAATTTGGATATGATTTAGCAATCAGACAACCTGCAAATGTGTCTGAAAATCCCGGATTTGAAACAATTGCAGGACTATTTGAGAGCAGTTCATAGTGGACGAAGACAAGAATGTGGCTGATGGGAATAGGGGAATGTTCGTTCGCGATATTTATGTGTTAGCTAGACAAGGTGGGGCTGATCGGAATGTTTGTTCGCGATCTGTATGTGTGAGTTAGGTGTTCAGATCGTCGTGGAGAGTGGCATGAGGTGAGATTTGTCGGTGAGCAAAAGAAACAACTATATAAGTTTCTAATGAATTCCTACTAAAAAAATATCTTACGTAAAATGGGAAATTTTGCAATATTTGCGCCCGGTAGCACAGTTCGGACTTTGGGGAAATTTGCATGAAAATCCAGAACAACCAAATTCTCAGTATTATATCGTAAGATGTTATAACAAAAAGAGAATTAGAGTGGCATTACTGATTGTAATCAATTTGCGGGGCTGTATTAATTTTGTATATACCTTTACGAGGCATGTGCAGTTGCGTTATGGGATTTATCTCAGAATAATTACTCTCGTTCTATGTGCAATCCACTTCTCAAATAATTCATGGTAAAGAAAGGTAAGATGTACCTAAAAGAGTACCATGTACTGAAACTGAGCATACATTTGAAAGTGCAAAGTTCCGCTGAAAGTACAAAGTTCTTCCGAAAGTACCAAAATGTACTTTCGGAGGAACTTTGTACCTAACTTTGATTTCTCGTAGGTGATTCCTAAATAGACATGTACTTTCGGAGGTACTTTGTACTTTGTACCATCGAAAGTACAAAGTACCTCCGAAAGTACAATTTACCTCCAAAAGTCCCTCCGAAAGTTCTTCCGGGAGTAACAAGTGTTTGAACCTGTTATGGCTTAATTATTTAGAATTTCTAGATTAAAAAAAAAAAAAAAAAAAGGGATTCTCTGCAACATACCTCATTATAAAGTAAGGCTGGTTGCAGCCACGGATGCCATATTTTCAGTTGCTAATTATTTTTGGTGACCGTCAGAGTATACGTTGTCCAAATTTTTAGACACCGTTCTTGGTGGTGCAGACACGGTCACCACCTTTGAATTTTTACGGTTACTATAACAATAAAATCACTTACACGTGGAAGCTAGCCCATTATTTTTACCATCACATCTCTTCACCAGCCAACACCAATTAAAATGCCATCTTCATCCCACTTCCACTGGTCTCTTCGCATTGGACTGCAGTTCACGTCTGTCATTTGAATAACCATGAACAAAAACATCAGTTCACTGGACGTCAGCTGTTTGACTGCATTCTACAATGCCATCATTCGTGTATGTATCTTGACCGCACTCGCAGTTGCAGATAATGAACGTAACCCATCGCACATTTTGTCATCAAGGGATGCTCTGGAAGCATTAGTAGAAGAATTCGTCAAGAAATATGACGTTGGGTACATTCTGAAGGAGGCGTCTCCCGCCAATACTCACCCCAACAAGAAGAGGAAGATGGTTGAGTATGATAGGGACAGAGCGTCACAATGTGTGCGATCGGACTGGTACAGTCCGTATCCAAGATTTGATGATCGCCAGTTTGAACGCACCTTCCGTATTAAGAGAAGCATGGTAGAAAGTATACTTTCTAAACTTGTTGAAACTGATTCGTTTTGGGTGCAGTCCATTGATTGCTGTGGAAAGAAATCCTTCGACCCTATTGTGAAATTTTTTGGGAGCGCAGAAGTTGATTTGTTATGGTGTTTCATTTTCTGCTTTCAAAGATTACTTTCAAATGGGAGAGAATACTGCAAGGCTTTGCCTTAGAAAGCTGACAAAAGGCATTGTATTGTGCTCTTCAATATCCGATTATTATCTTCGAACGCCCTCCAAAAGTGACGCCCAAAAAATAGTTGCATTGCATAAGAAAGTTTACGGCATTGATGGATGTATGGGTTGTCTGGACGTGACAAAAATTCATTGGGCTGCATGTCCTGTTGCATGGAAAGGTCAATTCAAGGGCAAGGAAGGGTTTCCTACCATAGGACTTGAAGCGGTCTCGGATTACAATCTATGGATTTGGCACAATGCATTTGGATTCCCGGGTTCCTTGAACGATATAAATGTATGGGATAGATCACCACTGTTGGAGTCCATGTTGGATGGAAGTCATGATGCAATTCATTTCTCTTTGGACATTGATGGTCAAAAATTTGATCAACTATACTACTTAGTCGACGGAATATATCCTTCTCTGTCTCGGTTCCTTGCCACTGTTAACGACCCAACAACTACATTGGATTGTTTCTATGCTCCAAAGCAGGAGGGGTGGAGGAAATCTATTGAACATGCATTTGGTGTCTTGAAGAAGAAATTCCTTTCCATTGGAACAAAGTCTGTGTTGTATCATCGAGAAGACATGTTCTATCTTGTAACTGCAACTATTGTAATGCATAACATGATGGTTGAAGTGAGAGTAAGTAATGATGAAGTCGACAACGAGAACTTTTATGACATTGGGGACTGCCACTTTCATGAAACTTGTTCGGAGGAAGAGTCAGTCGGCAGTGAAGACAGTGTAGAGATCAATTTAAGTATGGCTGTGGGGAATTTTGATCTTTCACATGTGCATGACAGCACATTGAAGTACTCTATCATCCAGAGGCGTTGGAAAACGCTATACCCTGAGGAAACCTCGTTGAGACTTCAGGATGCCGTGAAGAAGTACGTATTCAAGAAACATTTTGGAGATGATGGAACTCTTAACACAAACAAGTTTGCCGATGACTATGATCCATTGATTTTTAATGTAATTCTATCAACAAAGTTTCTTTAGGTTACATTTGTCTGTTTGAGAATATAGTTTGCATTTGCATCGTACAACACAAAAACATACATCATAATAGATGCAGTATTTCTCAACAACAATATGATTATAACTTCTTTCTATTTACTGTCAATCAGCTCATTCATCAATCAAATTTTCTGCACACAAATGTAACAAAGTTTGCGTAGCTCTGCATCCTTCCTATTGCTCTCCAACCAATTCACATTGCACGCATGATGAAACCTATTCTCTTTCCCACAAGTACCCTGACAAGTATCCAAGGGTGGTCCACCACCTCCAAACACACAAACAGGATAATTACACACATGACAATCTTCATCTTGAGTCCCTTCTTTAAGTTCGTGTTCTCCAATGGCAGCATTGTTTGAATCAGGAATATGTGCATTTGGAGAAAAATCCATAGGCAGCATTGCTGGAATTTTGAGCTCTCCATCATCAGCATCCATATCATCGTCACCACTGAGGTCCAACTGTGTAGCCTCCTCTTTCTTGCGTCTCAATTTTGCCATTCGCAAAGCTAATTCTTCATTTTCCATCTGCAATCGAAGGCGTTTGTTCCTCGCCTGTGCATTGATGAGGTCAAAAACCTCAGAAAAGTAATGGTCACGTATCTCCGGTGGGTTTGAGATATTTGTGGTCACTTATGGTCACTTTCTGCAAATGGTCACCGGATTTACCAGTTTTTAAGTTACAAATTGCCACCGAAATACTTTCCTGTTACAATAAATTTCATTATTCTATCGCTACCCCCCCAAAGACTCTTAAAACCACAGCAGTGTGCATATAGGCATCACAATATGCGCGTTATGTATATAACATAGATCCAAACATAACACCGTCGCGAACTTAACGCATCCAGATGAAATGGCCAGTTAGCTCCACAAGATAATGTCCTCAAAAACATCACACTTGCATCTCATCTTACCATCACTTCGATCACGCTGGTTATATATATAACAACGTCCCATCACTTCTCGCAGTTGGGTTATATATATAACAACGTCGCGTCTGCCAACAAAGTGAGTTATCCATTCTCCACCATGGTGATCACGATTATATATATAACAAATACACAAACGTACCGCATATCACAAAAACATGATTCTTCCCATCATCTGAATTTTACCAGTCACCCCTGAGTCCTCCTTTTCTTCGGCGCTTCCCATTCATCAAAATCAGTGGGTATTTCTGGCCAAGCCACTTCGCTCCTCTTCTGTCTGTGCTTGAAATTCCCCTTCAATGTCGCGAACATAACACATCCAGAAGAATGGCTAGTGAGCTCCTCAAGACAGTAACCTCACATTGTCAAATTGCATGTTATCTTACCATCACTTAACCCATTGCCTTAAATGTCCATGGAATACAATCAAGCGGTTATATATATAACAACGTTGAGTACATAACCTGTTTGGTCTGCCAACAAAGAGAGTTATCAATAGATCACCATGGCAAAATTATGTGTTACATATATAACAAATACATAAACTCACCCCTTTTCTTCTGCCACCACAATTAGCGAGTTATATATATAACATTTATCCAAACATAACACCGTCGCGAACATAACACATCCAGAAGAATGGGCTAGTGAGCTCCTCAAGACAATAACCTCACCTTGTCAAATTGCATATTATCTTACCCTCACTTAACCCATTGACTTTTCTGTCCTTGGTATACAATCAAGCGGTTATATATATAACAAAGTCGAGTACATAACCTGAATCAAGCGGTTATATATATATCAACGTCGAGTACATAACCTGTTTGCCCTGCCAACAAAGAGAGTTATACATAGAACACCATGGCAAAACTATGTATGATGAAGGGCAGGGTCAGTTGCGTAAATTTCCAATTAAATAGTTGCAATTAAGAAATGGCAGAACTCACCACTCAGGTGATTTATGGGCCTTATTCTTAATTGCCTGCACAGCTGTTGATCAGAACGGATATCTGCAGTTTTGTCCATTAGATGTGGGAGGGTGTGTGGAAAGGAAGGTCAGGGTCAGATGGGTCAATTTTCAATTAAATAATTGAGAATAAAAACAAAATGGCACTACTCACCGGTCTGACAACTAATGGACCCGCTTCTTTTTTTGCCAACACTGCAGTTGATTAGAGAGGATGTGGCAGCGTCGTGATGCTATGGATTAGATGTGGGAGGGTGTGTAGAGGAAGGGCAGAGTCAGATGCAAATATTTTCAATTAAATAATTGCAAATATAAAATGGGAGAACTCACCACTTAGGTGAGTTATGGACCTGCCTCTTTTTGGCCAGCACGGCAGTTGATAAGAGAGGACGCTGCGACGTCGCGATGTTGTGGATTAGATCTGGGAGGCGTGTGGAGAGTTTTGGCAGGGTCAGTGGCGCAAATCTTCAATTAAATAGTTGCAAATAAAAAATACCAGAACTCACCACTTCTGACGAGTTAATGACCTGATTCTTTTTTTGCCTCCACGGCTGATGACAATAGAGGATGCAGCAACGTCGCGATGATGCTGATTAGATCTGGGAGGGGTGGGGATGAATGACAGGGTCAGCAAGGGCGATTTTCAATGAAATTGTCTGCCACAAAAAAACCAAAATCAGCATAACACGACAACCAACCTGTCTTTTGAGGGGGGGTCAAGGACGCCAAGCTGGCGCGATGGCTGGGAAGACAATGAGCCAACTCGCGGCTCAAAACTCCATGAACTCACGGAGATCGAATAGGATGACTGTCCGCGCGAGCGGAAATCCCATTGTTGTGGTTTGTTATGGAACAGTGTGAAAAATGGGGGCGCGTGGTACCTACTATACAAAAATTAGCGATGTGGCACAACTAGTGAGCAGCGCTGCAAAAATTAGTGTGCATGACCATCAGAAAGGTGGTATGGTACCTACCATACAAAAACTAGCGATATGGCACCATTGAGGTGGTACCTACAATAAAAAATTAGCGATGTAGCACAAATAAGTGAGCAACGAACAGATATTTAAAATGTGTGCACAAAAACTGGTCTTTTGTTTATCAAAACCTTCATTCCCTAATATGCGTAAAGGGTATAGTATGGTATTCAAAGCCTTCATTCCCTAATATGTGTAAGGGCGTATAGAATGGTATTTTAGTATTCATGTAGGAATGATACATGGTTGTTACGATTATGCCTTTATATATGTGTCATGAGATTATATATATAACGCTCACACTGTATGCTTTGTTATATATATAACTAAATTATATATATAACGATGAGGCGAGACACAACATGTATGGCTTTGATATACAGGCCGCGGAGTTGTAAATATAACGCGGTTATATATGAAGCGCGCGTGTTTTGGGGTGAGTGTGGTGCTTTCGGCAAGAGACATGTATGGCTTTTGATATACAGCCATTGATATAAAATAACTTTTGATATACAGCCATTAATATAAAATAATACTATGAAATTTCGTCGATTTATTTAAAAATAGTAAGTTTCCTAAAAATCGATATACTGTATACCTAGTAATTTCAATTTATATAACCCGTTTTAATGTATTCGGACATTAATACAAAATATTGTTACATTATAAGATTCGAAATGTTTAAAATCTTGTTTGTGTTCTCCTAACGTTCATAAAATATATTATATAAGCCGTTTTTTTGGTGACCATTTGCCGAAAGTGACCATAATCGACCATAAATATAAAATACCCTCCGGTGGAGCCATTGCCATTACCTGATGGTTGGCCATGGACTGCATTACATCGTTTGCCTGTGACATCCCTTCCTGGATTGTCTTTAGTGATGAGCTTGCGTCGCTTGTCTGAGCGAAGGCTTTTGCAACACCTTCTGTTACCTTGTCAACAACGAAGTCTGTTGCCTTAGCTTTTTTGGCGCTATCCCTGCCACCAGGCCTTTCACGATCTGCAATGGCAGCACTAGGAAACTTTCTGGATGAGTCAATTTTGTGACTAGTTGTGACATCACTTACTTTTTTTGATCTACAATCTTTTCTCTTCGCGCCAGACTTTTCGTTTGCCTCAAGCACTGCACCGAACTTCGGATGATTGGAAAGGAAGAAATATGCCTTCATGTACGGTTGAAACTTCTTTGGCAGGTTGTCCTTGGCTTGATTTGAGTACAGAAGTCACATGGACTTCCAGTACAGATCCATATCAGGATCATCTTGTATTTGCCCAGATGTCGGCGGATTTGTAGAGACAATGCCAGCAAACTTCTGGATGGATGGCTGGAGACGAGTGTACCATTGGCTCTTGAGGGATCCCTTGGGACGGTCTTCAGGGAGATCTCTCCAATCAGGATCACTCTCACGGTTCTTGTTGGCCTTTGCGATGTTTTTGTTGTACTGGACGTGTACACGTGTCCAGAACGCCGCTGCCTTCTGGTCTGTCCCGGTGGTAGGATCATCTGACACGGCCATGAAGCTTCGGGCCAGGATCAGAAGCTCGTCAGGTGTGTACCCAAATCCACGCAAAACCTGCTGATTTCCACGGGAAACCTATTGATTTGTGATCAGTACTAATGAAGGGACAATGTAAATGAAGACCGGACATAAAAGAAATGAGAAACATACCGTGTTGCTACCCTTGCTTGCTGTCTTCTTCTTTGCCCCGCGGCCTGCAGCCTTGCCCTTTTTTGCAACGACAGCAAGGGAAACATCTTCCTCGTCAGAAGACGAACTTGCTATGGTATTCTCAATTGCGGTCCTTTTTTTCATTCCCTTGCCCGTAGCCTTGCTTTTTTTGGCAGCGACAGCAAGCGAAACATCTTCTTCATCGGAAGAACTCTCGATTGTATTCTCGAAAGTCTCATCGCCGTCGTCATCTTCCTCGAAATCCAACGTATTTGCAGGACGAACATTGGGGAAAGTCGACGGGACTTCTTCATCACTGTCGTCCTCGGGGTGTGTCAGTTGGCCTGTTGCGGGAGTAGCGTCGTTGTCGCTAGCTGACTGCGTCGGCGTTTGATTAATTATGCGCCGAGTTCATTTTGATCTACGAGGCGTTAGGCGTTCTGACATGGGCAGGGTGTCAGCGTCGTCGTCGCTGCTCGACATTTTCCGTGATTCGATGATTCTTGTGTGCTCGTTGCGCGATGATTCATTTATGAACTTCCAGCAAACAAAGGGGGGTAGCACACCCGAAGGCATTCCATCCAAACCTACAATGTTTTGAAGAGAAGAACAGCCATGAATATCAAACGTGGAATCCAAAAAGTACCATGGTCTTCCATTGCCTCATCGCAGAAATGGGATTGATGGCTTGGAGGATGGGAGGCGGTGAGAGAAAGTGTGACCACAACAAAGGAATTCATATCTGAATCTGTGTACATACCAATTATCTGAGTTTGCATTTTTTTAGTGCCTGAAAAATTGGAATGGCAACGTTCACTAAATACAGCCCGAAAAGGAACCCGTTCCCAAAAAAAATTACGTTGGCCATTTTTTTTTGGTAACTTTAACGAATTCTTACCGTGGCTGCATCGGTGAAGTTAGGGGTCTAGTTACCATTTCGGCGAAGTAGGTGACAAAATAGTGAATAGAGGGTAAATTAGCAACCGTGGCTGCAACCAGTCTTATAATCAATATCCTTTGATGTTGCTGTGCGCTCATAAGGCATCTGCTTACTACTTATCCTACCTTCTTTTACTAATCCCCTTAGAGCGTACGTACTTTCTTTCTTACGTAAAAAATGTCTTGATTACCTCATGGGACTGATCATCTTCTGCCGCCACTTCCATATTAACGTATGCTACCGCTCTAGTGGCAATAATACGCTACGTCTACTCTTCCTCTGCGGGACTAAAATTTTCGTACCAACGGGATCATTATTTTTGTTCTTATCAACACGACAGATCTACGTGGGAGGTAAAAAAATATATTTTGATATAATAATATAATATATGATAAACTAAGATATGGTACACTGCCTACAATGCACGATCGGCATGCTTCTGTGATATATCTCGTCTTCTGAGTTTCAAGGGCCGTACTATCGTCGAGGTAAAATTTTCATCCCTTTTTTCATGATGCACGCGTACATGCGCCTCATGCGTCGCATGCGCCCCACTTCATGGAATCCAGAAGAGATTAGCACTGAGCACTGGTGCTTTACCCGAGGGCCATGCCTGGACCATGCCTGCGGCCGCCCAAAGCCACAGGAACGCGCACGATGCTGTCCTTCCTCCTCTTCCTCTTCCTCCTCCTATCCCACCCCTCCACCTCGCACCCACGAAATCTTGACAGCATAATCGACAACTCTGGCGTTTGCCACGATGTCTTTCTTAACTCTTCGTCCACCAACATCCTGGGCGACATCGACAAGACAAATCTTGCATCTGCATACGGGATCGTGTTTTTGATAAAGAATACCGCGTACGAGTTTGACGGGAGCGGGGTTGATGGAGGTGATGTGACAATATCTGCGTTGAGCATTTATTTGGATGGGACTGAGGGGGCGAATTACTCCGTCTATGTGTTGGACGGGGAGTATTTCACGACGCAGGAGGATGGGACAGTAGTTTCCATGTTGGGTGGAGCTTTGGAGGAAGGCGGCGAGGAGGGTACGGATGATGGGGATTATGTTGGGTGGAAGCAGGTGACAAGTGGAAAGATTGAGGACTTCTCAATGAATTATGAGGGAATGTCGGTTTTGCAGTTGGAAAAAACGATAGTTCTGCCCCCGAACAGTGTGAAGTCGATTTATGTCAAATTATCGGCAGTGTCGTTACTGGTCGAAGAGGCCTTTGATGATGGGACGCCGTTGGTAGGGGAAACTTTGGATAGTCTGGCCACAGTTACGGAAAAATTTGATCCTGTTCAAATCCTTATTGGAAGAGGGGTGAGCCCGCATTAGTTTCGTTCTATGAATTTGTCACTTTGAAACGATATCATTAAATCAGACTCTAACATATCGTGTTCGGAATCTACAAGATTTTATTGAGAAACTGGGCAAGCGGACTCCCGGCCGAAGTCTTCGAGACATTTTATCCCCCGCGAAGGTGAGTTCAAATTCTTGACGACCTTCCTTCTTATGCGGGACACTTTTGCTAAGGGTTGTTTCTCTATACCTTTCCTCACAAGATTTCTTGGAAATTTGTACGTTGCCGTGTCGGCGTGCACAATTACTATACGAAACAGTTACTTTGATTTCTACGGGATAGGGGAAATCATTGTTTCTCGCAATAGGTACAAAATAGCGCCCGCCTTTTTAACTCACGAGAGCAATGGTTCGAGGTTGCTTCAAGAAAGTAGTACCTCTGGATGCTTTGAACCAGATCAAATCTATCCGATTCTCGAGGGTAAACTGAGGGAACGGGCGTTGACAACGTATAGTGAAAGTCTACCAGAATCTGTTGGTGTTACACGTGTCAACTTTCGTGTCAAGGCAGACAGCTCAATTTGGTCGTCGAAAGGTGACTGCAATAACATTCGAATAATCTTCGATGAAGAGTTGGTTTATTCGATGACGCACAACGACGAGATAACTGTTGAAGAATTGGCCATATTGCCCTTTTCAACACTGGAGAATCGACGGGAGTTGCTGCTGCGCTTAAGTAAAAGTAACGCTTACTTCACCAGATTTGGACAAGTAAGCGAACTCTTCGTTACCGATCCAACACTCCCAACGAGGATCCCGTCTTCGAAGCCATCTGTGGTGCCCACGTCAAGTGTCGCTCCTTCTATTGAGCCTTCTAATATTCAAAGTGTGACGCCGTCGATCACTGAGAGCACTTACCCCTCGGGTAGTGTAAGTTTTAGTTTGCAATTTATTTCGAAGTGTTCTTGCAAGAGTAATATCAAACATATTTATTTACATTTTTCCCGACTCCACAGCCCACCTCTTTTCCATCCAATCATCCTTCATCTACTCCTTCCCTCGTTCTCACCGAGAATCCATCATCATTTCCGATAAACGAATCCACCGAAGGCATGATTCGCATCATCACAACTACAGTTGAGTTTAAGTACGATATTTGGTATCCCGCTGATAGGATCGACGAGGCCGTCATAAAGGGTTATATCATTGCAAATGTGACAGAAGCTTTCCGTGAGACACTTTTGCGTGAAGCGCCACTACTTCGATTAGTAACCATTTTCGATCTGGATTTGTCCGACGATGAAGCACCATTCGTGACGATAAAAACAGCTGCAACTGGTAAGAAGATCGCTTGTTCGTTTCCTATTTCCTCTTTTGGTGTCTTGACTTTCAATGAGCTTCTTTTTCGTTTCACGGCCTCTACTTTAAGATGTTGTGTGCATAACAGACAATCTTCCAGAAAACGCGAACAACATCTGCGAAAGATTCTCGCTTAGCCTTTCATTCAAACATTTGTCAACATTAGATAGTGCCATGGCCCGGTTCTGGGTCTTACGTGTCGCAGACCGCTCAGCCGGGAATCTAAAATGTAACTATAGTGGGCTCAAGTCAGTTCAGTCTGACCAGGTCATCACATTTAAAGATGCATCTGGTTTACCTACCCCTGAAGAAGAGGATGTGTTTTGCGATGTTATTGCTAGTTTCTTGAATGATACCGTATCCATGAAGAATTATATTGTCACAGATGTTAACTGTTTGAGCTACGAGTTCATTCCATATGAAAGTTATCGTAAGAGGCTGAGGTTATTCCAATTGGGATGGGGCGCGTGGCGTAGATTGCAAGAAGGCGTTGGAGATTTAAATGTCTACTACAACATTTCTTCGGAATATGCTGTTCCCGTCGGTCAAACGGACACAATGGGTGATGGTTTCGGTGATTTGATCGAGGTACGCGACTTTATCTCAATAGTTCACTTTTCATCTTGTACAATGCGTTTCGTTCTCCTTACTCGAAGCTATTTTCTTCAAGGATTCAATTAATCGGGGGACGGTTGGAGATGACATATTGAAATCGCTCCAGGATCGACAAATTGAAGCTGTCCAATATGCTAATGTAGTCGCAAGCGAGGTCGAAACCCCATCACCAACTTCGTCGCCCACATATGAGCAAGTGAAGCCCAATTCACTGCCTTCTGCCTCCGAAGAAGTTGGAACCGAGGAAATGACTGAGCCGACACTAAATTCTCGAAAGACAAGCGTTATTTTGGTAGCAATGCTCTCCCTTGTCGTGCTCTGTTCAACGTTCTCAATGTATTTCCACTATCTTCGCCACCTCCGAGTCTTAGCGAAAGACGATTACTCAACCGATAACTCCGAAATTGCACGTAATGCACTCATGACTGATGGCAATAATGACAGATTCAACGATAATAGATTGGACTGGGGACCTTCATCAAGTATGAGGTCGCTCACAGTATCTGCGTTGGGTGACGAGCCCGACCTTATACCTCATTCCTATGATGAGAGAGTGAGAAGAACAAGCTTGGGCGTGTCAAAGGACGACGATGCAAATACAACCTCGTCAACCATATCAGACGTCAATAGCCGAAATGGTACCGAAGACAAGTTCATTGGCAGTGAATCTATGAATCGCTTACGTGCCTTTGAACGCCGCGCGGATCTTCAGAAGATCACTCAGTCTGATGATTTTAAAGAACATTTCAGTGAGCCGATAAGCAGCAAGCAAATGAATCTCAATGATAACTTGGATTCATTTGATGAAAGAACAAAGAAAAAGCTCCGACCCAGAGATGGCGACCTTGCACCAGTTGACACT
Source organism: Cyclotella cryptica (assembly GCA_013187285.1). Classification (NCBI taxonomy): domain Eukaryota; phylum Bacillariophyta; class Thalassiosirophyceae; order Thalassiosirales; family Thalassiosiraceae; genus Cyclotella; species Cyclotella cryptica. The sequence continues at coordinate 165,479 of JABMIG010000254.1, read as the reverse complement.
AAGAAAACGTCCTCTGCTTACCAGAACATGAGCTCGGACTCGTCATTTGAAGACCGTCTCAAATCAAAGCTCTCCATGGATGATTCTCGGGAGAACAAAATGCAAGGTAATGATCACAAGAGTACGAATTCTGAGGGCTCATTTGACGCTAGGCTCAGGTCAAAACTCTTTCAAGATGATGCTCTCTCAGTTTCTGGCAATAGCCAGAGATTGTATCGCGGAAGAAATGATCCTCAGTACTTATTTGAATCCAGACTCAGAGTGAAGTTCACAAAAGATGAATCGAAATCACCTTCTGGTGATCGGCATAAGATAACGACGTCACTGCAGTCAATGAACGATGAAATGCTACGCAAACTCGACGCCAGTCCAGACATTCCCAGCGATATATCTTTTGCACCACACAGGAAAAGTGATTCCAGAGATAGTTCGTTGGATTCTTTTGACAAAGGAATCCACAAGAAGCTTTCCTCGGATGACTTCCACATATCATCGGTGGCTATGAATCAGAGTATGACTTCAATTAACTCTTTTGAGGAGCGCCTACGGCGCAAATTTGAAGCGAGCCCAGCTATTCCCAGTGATTTGACTTATTCGAAGTATGACGAGACCTCACCCAAAATCAGCTCAGTTGGTGGGAAAGATTTGTTAGATGATTCATTCGCAAAACGAATCCGTCGAAAACTATCGAAAGAGAATGTCGGTCAGTTGCCTACAAGTAGACACCAGAAACTGACTTCAATGGACTCAACTAATGCACAAATTCAGCGCAAACAATCTAATCATGACGACAGCTCAATCAGACCAAGAGATAGCTTCGCTTTCAAAAAGAGTGTATCTAGAAATACTTTCGAAGAACGAATCCAACAGAAATTAGCACAGGAGAGCGCAGAAGCATTGTTTGTAGACTCGCCTAATGGAATCACTTCATCCGACCCGATGGACATACATATTCAACGTAAACTTCGTGAACTTCATCAAGGCATTCCAAGTGACACGTCTATCACTAAGAATGCCGAAAGTTCTGTCGATTCCAGAGATAGCTTTACTTTTGAAGAAAGAATACAACAGAAACTTGCGAGGAAGCTTGCACGGGCATCATCCATAAATAGTGATCCATTAATTATACAGGCGAACATTGCGGACGAGAGATTGGAGCGAAAGCTAAAATCAAACAATGATGATCGAAGTGATGCATCGGCCAAGCACAGCAAAAATTCGTCTAGGGAAAATTCAGTTGATTTATTTGATACAAGGATCAACCAAAAGATTCCCCAACATGTTATCCAAGCTTTGTCTGCCGACTTCCCTCAAAAAACATCTGACACGATCGAACAAATAGTCCAGCAAAGGCACTTCCGAAGTGACACCAAACCTCCATCTGATGGCAGGGTTCAGGGAATGACCTATACGGAGGCTATGGATTCAAGAGAATCAAATATGAATATCAGACAGAAATACTCCGACAATTTAGACTCGGATACTTATGAACTCAGGTTGCTAAGGAAATTACACGAGTCTTCCTCAAATTTGTCTCAGCACACCACTGAGGAGAGGATTGAGTCAAAGTTATCCACTGACGCTGCAAGGTTTGAAGGCAGCCCATCAAGAGAGACTCAGCTATTCACTTTTGATGAAAAAATGCAGAAGAATATGTCAACACATGAATCTGCTCAATCTCGAGTTGCTAATTCTTTCGAAGCTAAGCTTCGGCAAAAGTTAACAAGTCATAATGCTCAACTGGGCAGCTCCGCCAACATTGATGATTCATTCAAAATCAGACTGGAAAGAAAGTTGGCACAATCCAGGCAGGAGGGAGAGAAATATGTGTTGGAATCACCCGTCGATGGCAGTCCTGCATCTACCGAATCGATATTTGATGATTTAGACCAAAAATTCAAGAGGAAACTTGCAAGTTCTTCCTCATCTGGCAAACATAACAGTAGACAACACGAAAGGTCGCAGAAAACGCCACCGGAGTCAGATTAACATTATTGCCGAGATTCTTTCTGCTGCATCAATAGTTGCCAAAATTGAAAACAGTTATTGGGGGAGTCTCTCCCTTCTCTCGGCTTTCCTGTGTCTTGGTTTACAGTTATATATATAAGGGACTAACACTGCTTTAGTCACATCCAATTAATGTCGCCATGAGATAATTCCACTTATCAATGTGGGATAATCAAGAAATCCAGCCTTGCAGATTGTCCATGCTAAAAACTGGTATCATTATCCAATATTGTACCCTGAGCACCACTGTTGACATCATTATGTCAAACATTCAAATTTCGGGCAATTTTTGCAAATGGGCTTCAAAGCCCTAGGGACTGCATGGACGCACTCTACCACTGTCTGTTGAAATACCACAACTACTTTCTTGGCTACCTGATAAGTCTGCCAGGGATGTGTTGTTCTCTGAACACACATGTGATATTGTTCTAAAAGAAGAATTCGGAACTATGTTTTGAAATCTATGTACACCATGTAATGTTGTTAAAAGTTTTGGCCTGGAGTGGTGTGCAAGTGGTTGTGCAAGTGGTTTGTCATTGGTGTGTCAGTGGTGTGTATTTGATGTGTGTATTGTGTGTGTGATTTATGTTAATGGATTTTGGTGGTGTGTTGATAGTGTGGGTGCAACTGGTGTGTGATTGGTGTGCAGCTGGCGTGTAAAAAATAAATCTCCTAAAAGTGATGATTTTTTCAAAGATTTTTACAGCAAAGCAGGCGAAATTTGACGTTTGTGATAAAAATCAACAGTTGGAGTAGTGAGTTGTCCTTAAGTGTTGTCAAGAAATTTTCCAGTTTGTCACAAGGTAGTCACATTGATCATCACAGGTAGTCACAGCTTGTGTCAGGGTCATCTTGGTTGTATTTTGGTCATCACTTGGATCATCAAAGTGTCATCAGAGGTAGTCACATTGGTTGTCTTACAGATTGGCCTTGTCATCAATTGGGATCATTGGTCTTCTGTGTTGTCGAATTTGTCATCATTTTATTCAACAGGTACCATTAGCCAGTCTACCTCTTTTAACAGTTCTTGCTAAATGTCATCAATGTTAACACAAGGGTTGTCAGTGACGTCATTGCCAGTAGCCACAAGGCAGTCACTATTTGAACAGGGGGTCATGAGGGCCGTCAAAAAGTCATCACACTTGACCTCAGGGTCATCAGAAGGTCATGAAAAGAAGCGGACTCAACAAGCTCGAACTGGGAAGCTGGGTGCATGGATCTTGTCTTGTTTACCAGTCAAAGACTGGGGCACAGCCCAATAGCTGTGGGGATGGCACCAGTTGGGAACTGATTGTTGCCAACTTTCTTGCTGCCATGATTTACTTAGTTGTATTATGCATAACAAGAATTACACGAAAAAACAGACTGCCCATTAGTAAGTTTTTGATCCTGTTTGGCCAAACAGAATCATCACCTACTCCCACACATCTCTAGTTTCTTGACTGTCTTCCCAATTTTTCCATCAAGTCAATTGCACATATTACAATTGTATAATGTTCTGAGGCCAACGGCACGTACCTCTTGTGGTCACTGTTCATAGAAATGTCTTGCCTTGGGAGTCATCAAGTTGACCCATAGTTGAATTTTCTACTCTGTCTTGGTAGCTGGAGCTTCCATTGAACATCATTCTTGGTTGGCTCTTCATGCCTTGCGGGAAAATGCAATGAAGTCCATCATGAAAGACATGCATGTGAGCCAGTTGGCAGACCACTACGTGCAACGGATGTGTAGCATTGTGGCAAACTAGGAAAATTTCTTGCACATTGTGGCTGCAGGTGACCATAGGTATCTGGTGTGACCCACACTCTACTTATTGCCCTAGCATGACAATGGTCAGGTGTACATCTTACGATGTTTGTATTATGAGGGGACAGCTTGACAGCTGTTGAGGATTTCAGCTAGCCATCGTGTGATGGGCTTTCCACTGTTTGATATGTAACCAAGTGGTGATGTGGATGCTGTGTGGGTTGAGGCAGATTGCACTGATGAGTGCAGCCTCCCTTGTCCATAGTAGAGTCTTGTTTGTCCAAATGGCATGGTTGGTTGGATACCTCCTGCTTAGACACATGTGCTCTTCCTTTCTTCTCTTTCTTTGATGCCGAATCTTCTATTTACCATGAGCATGACCAATGTCATTGCAGGCCTGACTGATGTCATGACATATGGTTCACAATTGTCTGGCCATGATGCCAAAAGCTGCATTGGTACCACACTCTGCAGGAGCACCCATAACCCTCATGTGCCACCTACCAGTTAAATTATTTTTCTCTATAATACCAAAAGTGGTACTGACTCCTCTTCTCTCTTCTTGTTAAGCACCCCAACTTCCTCATTGGGGAGGGGGCCTATTCAATACTGCTGGTGCATCCCTTGGTGCTCTCAAATCAGCAAGGGGACAGGCTGTTGTACATGCTTGGTTCATGCTCTTCGCGAGAGCTTCAGTCTGGTGTCAAACAGGGTTGTGCTGGTGTTGATACCACAGGGACAGCATGCTTTACCAAGTCATGGAGCCAGTGTGGAAATCTTGCAATACCAGCAGAGATACACTCAGATGCTTTTGGGGCTGATCTCCGCATCAGACACGCAGATTGGCAGAATTCTAGTCTTGAGAGCAACACTGACACATTTAGCAGTCTGCAGACTTAGCGCTCAGATGAGCCTGAGAACATTCACAGTCCTCATTTTTCGACTGTGTAAGGGTTGTGGGTCTGAGAATGTTTTTGACACTCAAGTTCTTGCAAGTGCAAGCCCGAAGCAACTTTTCATGAGCAGGGTGGAACATAGGTAGCCAATAACTGGTGTGATCCCTGGGAAGTGTTGAGTTTGTGAGATCAGATGTTATGATGATCTTTACTGAAGCATGTGCAGTAAATTAATTGCCTAGCGCAATGTTGTCAGAGTAAGGATGATGATACCATACTATAGTATCGGCCTAAGTACCTAAGCACTAGGCCCATGTTGACTCTCCGGAACCACCGAAATCCCAAGCCATCCACATGCATGTGGTCAACACATGTTTATAGCCATAAAACTAGATAACGGATTTGCTTATGACTATAATGTTGATTTGTCTAGCTTCTGTAGTTATCTAGTTTTTTTTCCACCAACACCAGCCCAACCATTGCTGATGCGTGCTTCACCGCACGTGCCACCACTCGCGAGCATGTTGCCGCAAGCATCAAGAAACTGACCCTCCCAACGACAGACAACGGGCAGTATGACCACGCCGCCGCCACGACATTCATCGCCGGCATCCATCGAGTCCTCCGCGAGACCTACAATCCCAGGGACCCTGGCAACGGCATGTTCAAGCTTTGCACCGCAGCCATCGCGATTGCGATGATAAAAGCGACCTCTGTCGCCATGGCGAAGTCCGTCTTCGATGATGCCAAAGCTGTCGCAGCCGCCGCATCCACCGGAAGCACCATCGTGCCCCCCGCCATCGACAGCCGCGCCGATGCCCAAGACAAAGCCAACTGCCTCAACCTCATCAACCAGGCTGTCATCAGCGCCAAGGAGGGCACCGCTGAAGCCATCACTACCAAAGTGGGATCGGACATCACCGATGCAGTACTCAAAACTGCCAATGGATCCGATTTCCGCAGCATCAATGACTGGCTCCTCGAAGAAGTCCTTGCCGCCGCCATCGTCCAAGGCGCCGATCGCCCGAACTCCATCGACGTCCTCTCCCAACTCCTCCAAGTCATCCAATTCTAGTTCAACTTCCGCAAAAAAGTCTCCGCAAACATGGAACTCCTTCGCGCCAAAGCCGGCCGGATGACCGCCTACGGAATCACCATCAATGACTCCCAACTAGCCCTTGTCCTCCTCGCCAACATCGATGTCGTGACCGGCCACGATTGGGGCCGCGATTGGGGCCGTGAATTCTGCCCCACACTTCAAACCATCCACCGCAAATACACCTACAACCACGCGCACGACGCCACCACCGTCGCCGCCATCCTTAAGGAACTTGCTGGCGCCGACGGCGTACGCAAACTCAACAACGCCCCAGCACCCACCGGCACTGCCAACGCCGTATCCAACCCAGTCTCCCTGCTCACCCAACTCCTCCAGCAACAGCACGGAGCATCTGACACCGACAACACCAAGTGCGCCTCCGCCGTACAGTCCAACAGCAATTCCTCTGTCAACCACAGACACAACAACAATCGCCAGCGTACCGTGGGCGGGACCACGATGAACGCAACAACCAACGTGGCGGCAAACGCGGCGGCCAGCGGGGAAACCAACGCAGCAACTTGCGCCATCCACCCAACCCTTGCCCACACTGCAAAAGAGCTCGCGCGACACAAGCCGCACCCAAAAATGCCGGAGGACCGTTGCTTCTGGAACAAGCGGTACGAGGGGTATTGCAGGAAGTGGATTTGTGACAAGATGAAGATGGCTTATGTTCCCCGACACAAATTTGCAGCTGACAATGGAGGGTATCCCAGCAAGAGTGATGGTGAATGAGGGTGTGGGCCGGAAACCAATGGAAATGCAATGACAGATGGATGGATAACAATCCACAATAAAGGACAGCTTAGAAAATTTAACTCTATCTCTAACGACAAATCTTCTTTCTACAACTCTGTTTCCAATTATTATAGTACACTTCTGCAGTATGCTGCAGACCCACCCCACACTTCGCCCCCATCAATCCAACCACAGTTCACTCTCGCGCCAAAGCGACCCCCACCGATACCCATCCCCAGCACTTTCAAACACAAGACCCAACGCAAAGTTTTGGAGCGCCAAACAGGCCGCCTCCACCTCCTCAATGAAGCCACTCTCCTGGATCGCCACATCTCATGGGCTGAGGATGAGAGAACTTCCCATGCCAAAGCAGACACCAATTCCAAGCAACGGCGTGCCATTGATACGGCACACACAACCTACCCAGGCAAAACACAGTTATCCATTGCGCAACACAGTCGATGTACCAATTATGAACTGTCATCCACAATACGCCGAGCCATGCACAACTTTTCCACCAATCGGCACGTCCGCTTCACCTCCAAAACACAAGTACGACACTATGAACCCCAGGCCACAACACCACTGATCACCTTTGACTCTGGCGCCGATGGCCACTACCTCTCAGAAACAGATCGTCTCACTGCAGGGCTCCCTATCCTACGGCCTTCCAGCAGACAGGTTGGCGTAGCCAATGGTGGCACCAGCAAGGCGCCCTACGTTAGCCGCTTACCTTTTCCCCAACTCTCAATAAACGCTGCCCTCGCCGACTCATTCGACGACTTCCCACAGTCCCTCATGAGCATAGGCAAAACCTGTGACAATGGCACCGTTGCCATCTTCCCTCAGACTGGTGTAACCGTCCATAAAGACACTGAAATTCTCATCACTTGCCGTGGCGAGCCCCTCCTCATTGGCGCCCGCGACGAGCATGGATGCTACCGCATCCTGCTTGCACAACACAAGGGACACTGACAACCGCAGCGCCTATCCAAGAAAGCATGACACACCCTCCGCCAAGCCAACAGCGTATACAACTTACCGTCCACCGAACAGGCCATCAAATGGATGCACGCTACGTGTGGATACCCAGTCAAGTCCACCTGGCTCAAAGCCGTCCAAGCCGGCAACTTCATCAGGTGGCCGCTGCTCACTGTTCGCAACATCCAAAAATACTTCCCCAAAACTGTGGAAACTCCCAAGGGCCATCTCAATCAAAGCAGGAAAAACATCAGGTCAACCAAACAGAAGCCCATTCCTCTTGAAACATTCCAGTCCCACCAACTCAAAGGCCGCAAAGCGACGTGTACACCCACGTATACAACACCCGCGACACCATCTTTTCCGACCAAACCAGGAAATCCCCCCACCGCTCACTTTCACGCAACTACTATCTCATGGTCATGGTTGACATTGACTCCAGCGCGATGCTCGTCGAACCCATTAAAAACTGCACTGACCCTTAACTCACCCATGCCTACTCATCACTAATTGCCAGGCTCCATCGCTCAGGCATCTTTCCCAGCAAACATGTCCTTGACAATGAAATCTCCAATGCCACGAAGACTCTCATCACTGACACGTACAAAATGACCTACGAGTTAGTCCCACCAGGCTGTCACCGCAGAAATGCAGCGGAGGTAGCAATCCGCAACTTCAAGTCCCATTTTCTGAGTATTCTTGCCGGTGTCGCCGATGACTTCCCGATGAAACTCTGGGACAAACTAGTTCCACAAGCTGAGATCAACATCAACCTGCTCCGACAGTCCAACGCCACGCCAACGGTTTCTGCCTGCGCCCACTTGAATGGACTCTTTGACTACAACAAAATGCCACTTGCTCCAATGGGGTGTAAAGTTCAGGTGCATAAAAAATCCGACGCTCGCGTTATGTGGGCTTTTCACTCCATTGACGGTTGGTACCTCAGTACATCACCGGAGCATTATTGCACACACAAATGCCACATCAAGTCCACCAACAGCGACCGCCTCAGCGATACGGTAGTATTTCAACACAAAACTATTACTCACCCTTCCCTCACCCCCACTGACAAACTCATGCAGGCTGTTGCTGCGTGTGCCGCGGCACTCAAAGGCATCACAGCTCCGGCCCAGGACATCACCGACCTCAAAACATTGCTGGACATCACAGCTGCATCCGAACGAATCACGCACCACTGACGGTGTTCCAAGGGTGCGCTCACTCAGCAACCCGCCGAGCCTTCCAAGGGTGCCACCTACTAACGACCCTGCCCCGTCCCACGTCACACGTTCCATGACCATCCAGCAACCAACTGCCCCAGTTGCCATATCCATGCCATGCCTTGCCACAAAACTAAAACGTCGCAAACCACCCAAGCCCTCCACAGTCCCTGACTCAGCTCCTGCTCGCAATACCCACTCACACACTACTGCCAAAGCCAAACTTCATGCCCCCCCCCCTGCCACAAACACCCGTTCACAACAAATTTGTGCATCCCTAAACCCGTCCCCATCCTATCCAAACGCATGAAGCGCGTCGACACAGAGGTACATCGGGCCCTGGTGGTCATGGACCATGACACAGGTAAACTCCTCAACTACCGCGCGCTCCTCCGCCACCCAGCATACCACGACAATTGGACCACGTCTTCAGCCAATGAATTTGGACGATTAGCAAACGGCATCGGCAGCAGGGTAAAAGGCACCAACACCATCCGCTTCATCCGCAAACGAGACATTCCCAAGGATCGAATAAAAGACGTCACATATGGTCAATTTGTGTGCACTATACAACCAGAAAAGAAAGAACCCGACCACACACATCTCGTTGCGGGTGGCGATAGGATCAACTACCCCGGTGAGGTCGCCACACCCACCGCCCACATGCTTGCTGCCAAGATTCTATTTAACAGTGTGATTTCCACAGCCACCGCACGCTTTATGACCATGGACATCTCCAACATTTACCTCAACACTCCTCTCCAATGCCCCGAATATATCAGAATGAAAATCACCGACATACCAGAAGAAATCATCAACGAATACAAGCTCTGCAATCTCATGGAACCTGACGACTGCGTTTACATCATGATCGTCCTCGGCATGTACGGACTACCGCATGCCGGCCTCATTGCCAACGAACTACTCCAGAAATGGCTCAACAAACACGGCTACCACCAAAGCAAGCTGATACCAGGCCTTTGGAAACACAAATGGCGGCCGATATGGTTCACACTGGTAGTTGACGATTTCGGGGTAAAGTATGTGGGCAAAGAACATGCTTTACACCTAAAATCCGTGCTCGAATCCTACCATCCCCTCAGCACCGATTGGACCGGTAACCACTACATCGGAATGCGCCTGGACTGGGATTACCACAACCGTAAAGTACACCTGTCCATGCCGGGATACAAAGCCAAAGCCCTCAAACAATTCCAACACAAGATGCCAAGCGAGCCCCAACATTCTCCCTTTCCTACAAAACCCATCAAATATGGTGCCAAGAAACAATACGCTACACCAACATCTACAGCACCCCTCCCGACAAGAAAGGCAAAAAGTTCATTCAACAGGTGTCTGGAAAACTCCTCTTCCTTGGCCGAGCCATCGACTCTCCCCTCCTATGCCCCATCAGTGCAATTGCCTCCCAGTCGGCGGCACCTACACAGGATACGATGACCCAAACCTTACAACTCCTTGACTACCTCGCCACGCAAGAAGAAGCCGTGCTCACTTACCATGCTAGTGACATGATTCTCGCTGCGCACAGTGACGCTAGCTACCTCAGCAAACCTCACACCCGCAGCCGCGCAGGGGGCCAAGTCCGGACTTACCGCCGAACAATGGTGCCATCCTCAATATCGCTCACATCATTAAGCATGTTATGGCGTCCTCTACTGAAGCCGAATTAGCCGCCCTGTTCATCACCGCTCAAGAAGCCGTCTACATACGCATCATACTTATGGAACTCGGTCACAAGCAACCAGCTACACCTCTCCAAACTGACAATGCCATGGCCGAAGCAGTCACCAATGGCAACGTCCAGCCCAAATGAACCAAAGCCATGGACATGCGCTTCCATTGGCTACGCGATCGCGAATGCCAAGAACAATTTCGCATCTACTGGTGGCCTGGCCACAGCAACTACGCCGATTACTGGACAAAGCATCACTCCGCCAAACATCACCAGCACATACGTTGCAAATTCATCACTCCGCTGGTTGTGCTCGAGATGCTCCGCCAAAACCGCCAACACAACCGACCAGCTGCAGCCGCAGCATAGTCTTCCCCTCCATTTCTATATACCTTTCCATTTTCGAGCTCCCGCAAGGGTGTGATGATACCATACTATAGTACCGGCCTAAGTACCTAAGTACTAGGCCCATGTTGACTCTCCGGAACCACCAAAATTCCAAGCCATCCACATGCATGTGGTCAACACATATTTATAGCCATAAAACTAGATAACGGATTTGCTTATGACTATAATGTTGATTTGTCTAGCTTCCGTAAAGGAGCTGAACTAGATGTGTTATTCAGGCTTCACAACAACTGGATATTAACTGTTGGGGTTCTGAGCCAAGAGGAATGTTCACTGAGGGTGGAGGACATCGTCCCTTTTCATCACAAGCAATGGGAGGAGCCGTAACTGCTGTGTGACGTTGCAAATCACTATGCATACTGTAGAGATGTTCAAATGAGGAGGAGTTTATTGGGGTTCATGTATTTAGTTTATTTGGTCTATGCAACGGATCAAGTCGGTAGACAAGGCATTCTGGTCTGGTGAGTGGTTGTGCTACTCCAATTTTGAGGATACAATTGCTCGATGGCAGCAATTGGATTCTGCTTATTGCCTAGGAAGAGGTGCCTAGGGATATATTTGTTTGCTATTTTCACCAGCATTAGTCATTCAGGCACGTGGATGTTGTTCACTGATTACCATGTCCTAATGATTGACTATTGAACTAAGAGTTGCCACTCTAGGGTGTTGTGTTTGCCCAAAGTCAAACCAACCCATGCCCATGTAATGTGCTGGGATTTGCACCAGACAAATGTCAGACTGACCCATTTACATGCCAGCACAATTGTGAATTTACCTAGCTTGAGGGAACTGATCAATTTCACACATTTTGGTGTGATAGAGTTTGGGACCAGATGTTGTATTCGGTACTCAACAGAAGATAGTATACAGACTGCTATAGAGTTCCTGCATAACTCGTTGTGCGAACTTGACTGCAGGAAAGTGCTCACATCCCAAGCCATCCATAATTTTATTATCTGCAATCCCAATCGTAGTTTTGGTGTAATACTAAGCAAATACCCTTGTGGATGCTGCTGCGCATGAGTGGGGCCACAATGACCAAGTCCTCTGGACATCTTTCCTCGTCTGCTCTTGCTTTTCTGTGGTTGCCTGTTAATTGTTGCATCGCCCTGCCTCAAAAGGCATTGGGCTATCTGTTGTCAGTGATAGACACAGAGTACTCAGTGAGTCACACTAAGTACTTGAGTACTTAGTGATACGGAAAGATTCTCTTGGTACAATATTGTATCAAAAGCAAGTCAGTTGGAAAATTTTTAATCAATATAAAACCGTCAATTGGCATTACTCGGTCCCGAAATCTGCCCTCTCGTGGTACGAAAAAGGTCATTTATAGTAAGTTGCAGAAGACCCTCCTGACGTGACGCACTCGCCCAACCTTTCTGTGAAAATGGAGATTACACGTTTGGCCTTATGAAAGAATATAATGGGCTCAGTAAAAAATTTAGATAATGATGGTTCGAAAATGCAGGAATCCCCTCTTTTCCTTGCGTTGATTCTTGAAGGATTCTTGACATACATCATCACAGACCTTCACAATGGTCATTCTAACGGAGCGAATTTACTTTTCCGAACCAACCAGCATCAAAAGAATGAGCGCGAAAATGCTTCTATATCATCTCGGCCTCGTGCATTTTTTAGCACTGCATTCAACGTCAATGATAATTCCCAAATCTACAATGTGTTCTCCCAGGCTCAGTCGCGGGCAGCTCATGGTGTCAAATTCGAAATCGTCGTCTCTTTTTGCTTCCATCCGCCCCGAATTTCGTGCAAAATCGGGGGTTTCGATCGCGACGCTTCTCGAAGATACGTATGAGGAGGAGGGGGGGGATAATATTGAAGCGATAAAATATGATTTGATAGTGACAATGTCCGAGCTTTTGTCTGGTTATGCATTGGCACTAGATGATGATCAAGACGCGACAACTTCGTTTTATCTGCAGTGCTTGAACCAGGAGCTACATAACGAATTAGAGGTCGGAAGTGCTGCATCGGTGAATAGTGATCACTCAGAACGCTCTGCACAGTTAATTAAGTCAGGGGTTGGTGGTACATCGTGGGAAGACTTCCTAGGTGCACTCGAATCAGTTGGATACAGGACAAAAACTTCCATTTCACAAGTTATCAAGATAATCTTGATCTCTACAATGGAGCCGATACTTCTCCATCCTGAATTGTCGATGGCAGCAGATTCGGTTGTGCCCATGGCAACTCCAGCTGCACCAGCTGCAGCAAAAGTCGCAGTGGCCGCTACGAAAGCAGTATCAGGCACTGCGGTCGATACGTCAAACATTCTCTTCAACGTCTACATGACTGTTTCATCCATGCTGTCGGGACTCATGAAATCTCTCGCTTTGATCCCAATTAATCCTTCCACTATTGCTGCTGCGATTACTATCACTGTGATGGCATTCGTGTATAAAAAAATTGATCGGCGAGAATGGACTTCTATAGAGGATGTAAGTGATTGTGGCATCGTCTTGGTCATCGTCTATTGTAAGCTGCTCACAAATCAAATTTTGTCTTCCTTCTAGGTCAAGGACGATTTCAACATGAGAGTGCCGTCACGAATGCCGAGCATATCTTCACTCAAAAGACCACTCTATCAGTTGTCCGCAACGCAACCTTACACACCCTTCACACCTTACCTAATGCAAAGTAGAGACAGATCTTTTGATAGACAATCATCAGATTCGTTTTACCAACAAAACAGAGACAGAGAATATGAGTATTATGACGCACCGAGACAAGGCAGACCATCGTCAGCGTTTCCAAATGGTGGGAGAAGATTTGACCAGCCAACATCAAGATCAGTTAACCCACCTTCAATATTGCAGGACCTTACTTCTAATTTACAACCGCGCTCCCCTTCAGTCGACCCTTTTGCTTTCCAGCAAGTACCATCACAATCCCCATCAAACAGGCCAATAAACTTAGGTATTCGATCGCCAGTGGTTTCAGCCAATAAACCAACGTCAATGGGTGGAAAATCCTATCTGTCGGATCTCATGTCCCAGCCCCCAGGTCTTGATCGCAACCGGTCTAATCAAAGAAACGACAATGGGTTTAAACAGCTCCAGGAAGGTTTTGCATCTATAAATTCACAACTATTTTCGGGCATACCCTCAATAACTGCAATGCCACAACCCACAATGTTACCAACCTCTGTAATGATGTCTAGAAGAAGTGGTGCTCCAAAGCCCATCGTCACATCGTCAGCAAGGACTTCTCTAGGTCCGGAAAGGTCGTTAATGTCAGAATTGATCACTAATCCTGAAAGGGCTAGGGCAATGGCACGTAAACAAAGCATGTACGATGGCGGTTACAACGACCGCACAAGAGCTCAAAGAGAGAATGCATTCTCATCACAACGAAATCGAAATGGAAACTTTCCTGTCATGTCGCCGTATTCTGGAGGCTCTTCGCAGTATCTTCCGTCAACACAACAACAAGAGTATCGACAACGCGGCATGTCGTCTAATGATCCATACAACAACTATGATCAACGTGGTTTCAGTCAAAAAGATGGCGGCGGGTCCCAACAGGTATCGAATAGGCTGTTTGCTGGACCTGGCGTTGCTTCGGCTATCGATGGTCCACCACTCAATGGTAACAAAGGTAGGGGCACATATGATAGCTTTCGCCGTGATAGGATGGAAAATAATGGCTTAAATGAGTTTGGAAGAGGAAGGGCAGAAGACTTCACTAAAAAGATGATTTCAAGAGGTACAGGCCAGGACGGAGCGTCGACGTTTAGTAACATCGGTGCAGATCTTCAAAGGAACGGTGTCGAGAGCAGATTTGATGAAAGCGGACTGACCTTAAACCGACGGCGTGGCGATGGAACAGGCTCCGGGAGAGAAGAATCGTTCTATAGTGATGGCATTTCAATCAGGAGCAATGGGAGTGACGTTGCAGTGAAAGAAGGCATCGGTAAAAGCATTATGAACTCATTGAGCAACTTTGCTGCAGGGTTTGGATTTGGAAAAAATGAAGAGGCATCATTGTTAGAAGGGGTAAGCTCGCCATTTGGTCAAAGCTCTACAATGAATATTGGCTCTGGATTCGGAGGCAACGGCCTCCCTAGTGACATGGGCGGTAAGTTCACGTCAAGTGGACCAGAAATAGGGAATGAAGCCGGATCTGGTGCTATGAAACCTCGAGGAGGGATCGGAGGACTCAAGTCGAGCGGACCAGGCATGGCTTTTGGTGGCTTCGAAGGTTCTCCATCTGGAAAGTCAACACTAGGCTTTGATGCGCCAGGAGGGCGCATAGGCGGTGAAGTGCCTAAGTCAGGCGGTCTTGGATATTCATCCAGAGTTGCGGGGGGACTCGGCAAATCCGCAGGTGGCATGATAGAAGGAGGAATGAGCAAAGGGGGGGTTGGAGGCGGTGGAATGAGTGGAAGAGCTGGGATGGGCGGTGGGATGAGCAATGGTAGCCTTCGTGGCGGAGGAGGCACTATAATGAAATCGTCGAAAGGGGCCGCGACCTCAGCTGCTTCTGGTGGGTTCGGCAAGTCGCCAGAGGTTGGTGGAGGATCACCGGGCGGCTTTGGTGCGCCAGGAGGGGGTATGGGCGGAGGAATGCTGAAGTCAGGTGGCTTGGGATCTGCACCCAGTGGTATGGGTGGGTTTGGTAAATCCTCAGGAGGCATGATGGGAGGTGCAACAAGTAAAGGTGGGTTTGGAGGTGGCGTCATTGGTGGAGGTGCTGGTATGGACGGCGGGATGAGCAAAGGTGGCCCTGGTGGAGTAGCACCGGGAGGCTTTGGTGCGCAAGGAGGGGGCAAGGGCGGAGGTATGTCAAAGTTAGGTGGTATTGGATCTACTCCTGGTGGTGGGGGTGGGTTTGGTAAATCCGCAAGGGGCATGGCGGGTGAATCAATGAACAAAGGTGGACTTGCAGGTGGTGGAATGGTTGGAGAAGCCACGAAGAGCGGCGGGATGAGCAAAGGCAGCCTTGGTGGAGGAGGGGGTATGGGATTTGGAGGAGGCAGTATAATGAAATCATCGAAAGGAGCCGTGAACTCAGCTGCCTCTGGTGGATTCGGCAAGTCGCCAGGGCTTAGTGGAGGATCACCGGGCGGCTTTGGTGCGCCAGGAGGGGGCATGGGCGGAGGAATGTTAGAGTCAGGCGGCCTGGGATCTGCACCTGGTGGTGGGGGCGCTTTTGGTAAATCCTCACGAGGCACGATGGGAGGTGCAACAAGTAAAGGTGGGTTTGGAGGCGGCAGAATGGGTGGAGGTGCTGATACGGGCGGCGGGATGAGCAAAGGTGGCCCTGGTGGAGTAGCATCGGGAGGCTTTGGTGTGCAAGGAGGGGGCATGAGCGCAGGCATGTCAAAGTCAGGTGGTATTGGCTCTTCTCCTGGTGGTGGGGGTGGGTTCGGTCAATCAGCGGCTGGAATGATGGGTGGAAGAATGAATAACGGCGGACTTGTTAGCGGTGGCACGGGTGGCGCTGGGATAGGCGGCGGAATGAGCAAAGGCAGCCTTGGTGGAGGAGGGGGCATGGGCTTTGGGCGAGACGGTATGATCACGCCCCAAGTGGGCAACTCGGCTGTCTCTGGTGGGTTTGGCAAGTCGTCAGGGCTTAGAGGAGGAGCACGGGGAGGTGTTGGTGCGCCAGGATCAGGTGGTCTTGGATCCGTATCAAGTGGCGGAGTTGGATTTGGCACATCCTTCTGAGGCATCAACGTAGTTGCGGCTGTAATTGCATGCGCCTTGGGGTTGCCAACATGAAATCTAAAAGCTCGCACTGAGGCCGACTTTATAATGGAGCAAGCTGGGAATGTGTCCGAAAGGCCACGAGTTCTCCATTCGGCTTGTTCTTAATTCTCGTATGCGCCGTCCTTTTCATGACGCAACTCTCTTGTTTGGATATTTATTATTTTCTCTTGCTGAGTCTGGTATATTCGCCATTGAAAGGGTAAAATCTGATTCACCCTTTTTTTTAATCACTTTTTAGTTTAACAGTTATTCATGATGTCAATCATTTCAAATAAGGACTAGTAGTATCACAAAGTTGAGAATGACAGGCAAAGAAAAGTGTCCTTTATCAACAGTTCACACAGAAACAATCTATCAGAATCGCCTTGAAAAATATATGTTGATGTATTCTTCAAGTTCATTCTCAAGTGATGTACCATAATATCACACACAGTTCGGTTTCAATCCAACTCCGCGGGTAAAGTCTCCTCATTTTGCGGGAACAACACGAGATGTATTGACGTCGATGGAGTGCATTTGTATTGTCTTCAATGCCGAAAAGAATAACTTCATATGCGTCTGTTTGCCCGATGTTGGCGAGTTCTGGTCGGTTGTTGAAGACTGGATTATCTTCTTGACATTACTATCTCTTGATGAAGGGCCTCTGTTAGGCAGCCTTATGAACTTTGCCCAATGACTCATAGGAAACGACTTAATCGAACCCTTTTTGTTAACAGTAAATACCAAATGCGGATCATCACCCATGACTCGGGCCTTGAGTATGGCATACGTCCAACCATTATCTGATCGCTTAATGAATGCTCCGTCGTTTACCTTCAGGCGGGCAATTTGAATAAGAGAATCTCGCGGAGTGTGGACGGCGACATCCGAATCATCGGCGACTTGTCCCAGTTTAAATCGACAGGAGCTAGTAGTATCGACGTTCGCATCGAGGTCAATCTTTTTTGAACGAGGAGAATAACTTGAATGGATGAACGTTTCACGTACGGAAATTTCAAACGGCTCAGAAGCCTTTATAAGCTTCGGGAGATTCGGCTGGACTACTTCTCTACCAGCCTCATGATGGACGAGGCTATGTTTAATGGCACGTCCTTTGCCATCTTCATGTTCTTGCTTCTTTATAACCGCGGTATCAAATTCGGCAACTCGATCAGGAGCACCAAGTTGCGACACCTTCCTGTATGATGTCAGTTGATTGGAAATCCCCGTGTTCTGAAGAGAGTTTGCATCGGAAGACTTCAGCTCCACGTCCGTATGCACACGATGGCTACATGGCCATTGGAATGGTTTTGCTTGAGGTCTGTTCTTGATTTGAACACCATCATGAATATGGTTTGGCTTCGAGGGGAAACGAAAAGACGTAGGGTGCACATCTGCCGTGACACGGCGACCGCGAGGGCAATAAAAAGATTTGATTTGATTTGAAGGTCGTGATACGGGAATCAAAATAACTGTGCCATTATTCCGCTCATTATCCAGATTCAGTTGGCATAACCGAAGACTTGGAGAACAATCCAGATGCTTTGGTTGATGGCAAGGGTTCATTTTGTTATCTATGAGATTGTTGTGTGCTTGAAAAACTCGTGTACACTATATTGTTTTGTATTGTACTGTATTGTATTGTACCATACAATAGCGTCCTGTGAGATCATGTGCGGTAACTTCTTACATAGTGGGTGTGTGCGGGTGTACTGTGTGTAAAATATACAACATATATGAAAACGTTCAGGATAAATGACTACTTGCTGCTCCTACCTGAGAATAAGCTAGAATAAGAATGCCTACGTCTAGAGAGGTTGAGCCTTTGTCTCAAGGTTTACGTCATAGCAGTATTGTACCGTAACAATGCATTACCATACAATATTCGTCCTACGGGGTAAGAGTCTCTCTCTAGAGAGGTAAATATGTATTGTACTCGTAGGGAAACACGACATAATGTGACTGATGACGTGGCTACCTTCTATGTTTTAGAAGTCAGTATGGTATTGTATGCACATGAAGGGTGTAACAATGCAACAAGATGCTTGCTCCAGTAAAAAGCACGTGGTAGTTACACAATTGCGTTACAAATCACATGAAACTTCATGTGTACGGTACCGTATATGTCTGTGATTGTTCGTGCGTCTGTTGTAACTTGTGCATTTGCGTTCACTAGAACGAAGGATTGATGACTTCTTACCATCGATGACACTTTTGTCACTAGTCCTCAGAACCACAGGCCATATGCAGTCACTTAGTGTATGATAAGTAAATGTTAGTACCAATATATCAACGTAAATATATACTGGAATGCCCACCAACTAAGTGACTGCAAATGGCCTATGATCTGAGGACTAGTGATACAAGTGTCATCGATGTTAACCCTCGAACGGAGTTTACACTTAAACGTGTGTTAACTTGTGCAGGATTCTGCACAAGTTATATTTACAACTTGTGCAGAATCCTGCACAAGTTAAGCCTTTTAAGGCGTTAAAGCGCGCTATGACGTCACATATTTTTTCAGTAACGGGATTCCAGCAGTGTGATTTGGAAGGGGATGGGATGTTTGTTAGCACGAACAGGCACACTATCCCGAGACTGCCAAACACGCTTGGGAAACGGAGGGAATGTTAGGCAGTACAAACGTCCTGAACAAGCCGAGGAATCGAGAAATATTATAGGTCCTCATCCGATGGCTGTCTGATGGTAAATACAGTCTTGATTGAAGACGTGAGGGCTGTGCTAGATTACAAGCAGCCGCTGCAAGATTTTTTAGCAGCAATAGGAGCCTGCAAACTGGAAGAAGTCTTGTTTCTCTAAATAAAGATAACAGCGGAAGCCAGTTAGCGCTCACTCCATGCTAGCTTCGCTCACGTGGCGCGCACAAGCACAAAATTTGATATATTTTAAAAGGATGTATTGCCTTTTTTTAAGAGAGCATTTAAAACATAGATAAGCCTTTGAGGCTAGAGAACCAGTTATACACTCACATCACGCGATTAAGTGCTGCCTTAGCACTCAAACTCACTTAAATATTGGTTTGAGAAGTTTTTGCAAAACAATATTCGAACCTTTTTTATCTCATTTTGACCAGACCTAAGTGGGAACCGAACATGTATTTAAATTGTGAGCGCCAGTATGTGTGCAAAAGAGTTGCAAAAAAAGTTGTGTGATGGGGCCGATTGACACAAATATTTGTGAGCTCACAACCATTAATTTTGTGTGGGACGTCTCCCAGTCGTAGGAAAAGATTGTGTGAAAAAAAGTGTTGGGTCCGAAATTGAGGAAATTCGCGTAGAACATGGGGAATGGGTGAAACAGTAGTTTTGTGAGCACTAAAACTGCTCCTTAGTAACTCAAACCCATCATCAATATCATAGATGACGTCACTATTTTTTGCTAGCCATCATAGAAAACTCTATTATTTTCCCGCATCATGAAAAGAAATCTACATGCGAAAGTACTAGAAAACTAGCAATATTAATTTGATGAAGTCAAAATCATAGAACCATTTTATGATGTTGTCTAGTGCCAAATTCTGGCACCAAGACTGTGCATACACATCATAGAGGGGTACAATTCCCCATCAAAAGTTCAGCAGCACATCTGGCTGGGCCATTGTAACAGGAATCCCTCCATTTGTCGAGCAGTTTTGCAGCATCAACAAGCTGGAAGAGATTGCAATGAGCAGTACTTGAAGAGGCGGTAATTAACGCTATAGACAAAAAGTGAAGGCTGACGGTGGTATCAATTCTTCCATCCTCAATGAGAGGCTAAAGAAATTGCAAGACTTACTCATGAATCGGTTGGATGAAGTTGGTAACATAGGTGGCAGTCCTGTTGAACCCAAAGTTGCTGCGGCCGGTGATCATATTGGCATACTGCAGAGGAGAAACATTCTTTTCTACTGGGGTAAGTTTTGGTGTGTCCCAGAGTCTTTTGCATTTCTTACCAATGTTACTCGTTTGAATGGCTGGAGAATGTAGCTGAAGGGTAAGGCTGTTGTTGTCGTCAACATGACTTATATGATCAAGCCTTTCATGCGGCTCAAGGGTTCAGATTTGCCACAGAAGGAGTTGGCGAATGAGTTAGACACAAAGTGGAAGTCAATTTTTGGAAGATAGCTGAGGCTCCAGGATTGGTGATACCAACAGATGTCGATGAGGATTTTGTCCAGTTTTTTTTCATTTTGCAACAGACTATCTCAAGCAGACTGTGAGCTATATTTGGGCGTGCAAAAGATGAAGGGCAGCTCAGTAAGTATGCAAATGGGATGTGGTCAAGAAAGGTTGCTCGTAGTGAAATTATCAAGAATGGTACAGCAGAAGATAAAGCAAGGCTTCCTCCAAGTCCAGCTCATACGAAGGTGGATGGCAGTAATCATGGTGGGTTGAGTGTTCAAAGAAACGGAATTAGACAGGTGGCAAGAAGGGCAAGAGTAAACGGTCGGGAAATAGCGTAGGAGGTACTGGATGGTTTGGAGAGGGCTTTTGGTTATGTTGAAGTCTCTGAGTCAGGAGGTACATTAGATGGCCTTTGAGATGGCTGATGGGGCAGGGGTACAGTTCTGATGGTTTTTTATGTCTAGGTGACTTTTTCCATCATGGTCTAAGGGACTGTAACTCAGGGTTCTGTGTGTTTGTTGTGTGGATTTTCAGTCTTTGTGGAATTTTGTGTTCATAAAGTATACTGATGATGATTAGACCTTTTTTACTCCTGCATTACTATAAGTAGTTCATATAATAAACAAGTCGCAATCACAGGTTATAGAGTTTGTTGAGTTTTTCTAGAGTACACTTAGACCTTTTTCACATAATATGTGAACTATAGCTTGCAAGAGACATAATAATTACATCTTGTTATATCTTTTCACTATGATTAAAGCTAGACCTTTCTTGTCCTCAAGTCGCTTGAACATATAATATGTTGTTACGTGTACATACATGGGTACATATATGTATGATAATGTCGCGCTGTAATGAGGATTAGAGATAATATAACATACTAGGGTTTAGACTACGATACTCCCTACCTAGGTAGATAATTCTAAGCCTACTTAGGCCTAAAACCGATACTCGTGACCCCATCAAGGGAAGCTTCCTATTAAAATGACCACTCAATCCCCTTGAAGTTCTCGTCCCTTATGTTAACTCAAGTTTTCAAGTCATTTTGGTCGATTTCAGCAAGGTGGCAGCTTGAGTTGAGCCAGGTTCCAAGACGGACATGGGTTTTTATGTGGAATGAATAGTTGTAGGGTGAGGTTAAGTACAATACTTATCCCAACAGTATTGCAAGATAGAGAAATATTGCAGAAGGTTGATTCATAGGAAGAGGAGGATCGCGCGGTAGCAGTCTTTTCTAATTCGCAACAGCCCAGATAATATGGGTATCCCAACAGTTTTGCAAGATAGAGAAATATTGCCGAAGGCTGATTTAGAGGAAGAGCAGGAGTCGCGTGCACCCAATATTAGGGAATATTGCCCAAGTGTGATTCAAAGGGTGAAGAGGAGTCGCGCGCTAGCAGTCTTTTTCAA
Organism: Cyclotella cryptica; assembly: GCA_013187285.1. Taxonomy (NCBI): domain Eukaryota; phylum Bacillariophyta; class Thalassiosirophyceae; order Thalassiosirales; family Thalassiosiraceae; genus Cyclotella; species Cyclotella cryptica. Next base: position 143,449 of record JABMIG010000254.1, on the reverse strand, counting down.
ATTAGCAACAGCCCAGATAATATGGGTGGTCATCGCTTAGCATAAATTGACAAGACTGGTCGCGCCCAGCCCAAAGGACTAAGCATAAATTGACAAGACCGGTCGTGGCACAGCCCAAAGAACATGGGAATCGCGGAACAGCCCTTTTGACCAATATGGTCATGGATTAGTCTCATGATCGCTGTTTTAGTTAAACCATTGTTATTGAGAAAGGCCTAGTCAATCGCAATCAAGCCCTTCAATTTTTGGCCATGCGTTATGTTAAGTTTAGGTACTTTTTTAAAGGTAACCTCAGACTAAAAGATCGTGACTACCCATGCATGTCGAACACGAAAACAGCATTTTTTACAGGTAATGTTAAAGAGAAAACAACATGTTACCAGTAACGGCCAAAAGTGAAAAAAGTGTCTCACGACAGAATGTTTAGATATCTTTTTAAAGGTAACCTTAGACTAAAAGATCGTGACTACCCATGCATGTCAAACATGAAAGCAACATATTTACAGGTAAAGTGGTAATATTAATTATACTTTACCAATAATGGCAAAAAGTGAAAAAAGTGTCTCATATGGAGAAGGAGAAGAAATATTCTCAATTAATGATAAACTAAGATTTTTTCAAGAAAAAATCTTGATTATCAGATAGCTGCGCTAAATGAATGATAAAGTAATCGTAGTTGTTATGGTCATCTCTAGGGCCATATGTTTGTGAGGAATTCAGCTGGCGCATCAGAATAGTGTGAAACTAACCAGAACACGGCGAAACGAGGTCATTTCAGTTAACTTGTGCAGGATTCTGCACAAGTTAATTAACTTGTGCCGGATTCTGCACAAGTTGCCGTTGGAGGGTTAAGAAGTCATCAATCCTTCCTTCTAGTGAACGCAAATGCACAAGTTACAACAGGCGCACGAACAATAACAAACATTTATGACAGCTACAAACAATAGGAGCACTCACTACGTTTACAGGTGGAATCGTACATACAAACTCTGTAGAACTCTACGTAATAGGATATTTTTTCCTTAAGTATTTTGACGTAATTTTGGCATGGCTTGTCTAACACGAAAAAAACGAAAGTTGAAAAATCCTCCGATCACGTGCCAAGAGCGCTTCAATTAATTGAAAACATCGCGCGGCATCAATTTGTCGGTGGAATAACAGCTGAAGGACTGGGAGTCCAGGTTACGTTTTTTAACACAAGCTTCATTACTGCATGAACAAGCTTGTCTCCAAAAACGTAACCTAGAAATGATGAAACAAAGCCAGTATCCGCGATCTAAAAGACAAGGTATCTTGTGTGCTTCCACTGCTATCACCGAAAGTAGCAGCAAAATGCTTGCAATTCGATTAGCATTCAAAGCATACTTGTTAGAATCATCAAAATTGATAGATGGCGCATATTTCTTTCTCTTGCAAGGCCTTAGCAACAAGAGTCTATGCATTCATACCAACTTGTCAGTTGAAATGTATGCTGCCGTTCTGTTGGCATGTAAGTTGGTGAGGACCCGTATGTCAGGAGATGATGTAGAAGTGAGGGTTAACTCAGATGGATGGATGGACTTCTTGAGACGCTATGGCCTAAATGGACCTGGCAGTGAGAACTGTTGTGAGATTACTCGTGGGAGCGTCAAGCTGAGTATGATAAAAGAGTGTGTTGATGACGATGGTACCTATGGCCATTTTCACGCATTACGGATTGGGTATTATGAGCCAGGTGAGACGGTTAAAATGAGTATGGCCATAAATGATGGGACGGATCCCCCTGCATTCAGTCTGCGCTTGAGAACTGCCCAACGAAGATTTTTCCATGATATTGCTCCCTTCATCAATGACTATCTCGATGATTCCCACGTACCTGTTGTTGCAAATTGGGTAAAGATGGAATGTGCTAAAAAGTCGGTTCCGTACGCTGTGTTAAAGTCACCCACCCCATTGTTAAGAAGTGACTTGTCACTAATTCCTCCTTCAACCTCAACAAGTACTACTCCGTCAAATATCGAATCTTGTGCAACACTGGATTCAGAAGAATGCACAAAAGGAAGAAAATCAGATGTCAAATACAACCTTCTTGAATCGTTTGACGATTCTCTTACTACAAGATTTGACAATAAGCAATCGTTTGACATGAACCGAGTGAATATGGAAAATCTTCTCCGTGAAATCTTCCAATTCAAGCTATGCAACAATGAACCTGTGGCATTTGAGTCGTACGATTCTAAAGCGATGCATTACCTCATTGATATTCCTGTTTGAAAGTCTACCCAAAAGCCAGATGTAGCGGCTGCAACAGAACAATTTCTCAATGCCCTCATAGATCTTCACGGAGAAGACAACTTTAAGGAGACTATAGGCAAAATATTGTCTGCTCTTGTAGAAAAGCACAGAGATGCTGTGGTTGAATTTGTTCAGAACATTTCGTCTTTGGGGTCTTTATTCTCTGCTGCGGATGTTCCTAATTTGCTTGCTGGTTTATTGCATGGTCATGAAGAAACTGTGCTAGCCTTTCTGCGACAAGAGTGCTACATCCCTGAGAAGATGACGGTCTATCAAGTGGCAGCTACTTTAACAAAATGCAATCTAAAAATATCTCAGTGGTTCAGTTTGGTTAAATGTTTGAAAACTTACATGAGTATTGACAATATTTGCGATGGGTATCGAAAGCTTATGTCGATAGGCAAAGAGGAAGTTGAAATTAATGTAGGCGGCATTGATTATGGAGCAGAAGGAGATGTGAAAGAACACATTGAATACTGGTGGAAGTGTCCAATGAAGGCGTTCCTGCGAAGTGTTGAAAATATTGTCAATGGAAACGAGATAAGTCCTGACAACATTGACTTCATAATTTGTGTGCACGGAGGTGACCATGGCAAGGGAAAGTTCAGGTATTCAGGAAAGACTATTCTACGAACAAAAGATGCTGACGCAAACCTTGGCAAGTACTATTTTGACATCTACAGTCTGGCCGACGTCAACTGCAAAAAAGATAATGCAGAAGTATTAAGCAAGACAGTACTTCCTCAAATGATGTCCGGTTTATCAAGTATTGCTGAAATGCGAATTAAATTTAGTGAGGTCACTGACAGTGACACTTTATTTACAAGGTGCGAGTTAGTTCAGGACAACGGCACAACAGTCCTGCCTCATAAACCTATTGCGGCTCAAGTTGGAGACTTGGCTTACGAGTGCATCATTCTGGGAAAGGAAGGATTTTCTTCATTTTGGTGCAACTTTTGTGATTTGTGTCGAACGGACTGGAAGGATCATCCAAGCAAAGGTAACCCATGGACAGTTTTGTCGCTTACACATCAAGCCGAAAGGAATAGCAGTGAAAAAATAACTGGAACTGATATGCGAGGAGTCAAGACGAAGCCTTTCCTTACAAGTGAAAATGTAAAAGTTATATGGCCTGTTTTGCACGGACAAATTGGAATTGGAAACATGATTGTCACTTACATGTTTGATACGATAGATCGAGATGTGGAGAAGATTTCAAAGCAGGAGCTAGCATTACGTGAAGCGGTACCCCGGCTAAATGTTTTGCTTGAGCAAGCACGAGCGACGCGTGACATATGGACAAAATCAAAGGAAGGAGGGAAGTTGCTGAAAGCAAACCAATCCAGGAGGAAAGACCTAGAGAAAAAGCTAACGGAAGATGTGACTGATGAATCAACTGCAACATTATTGCAGGTGCAGTTGGCAAGCGTAAATAATGCAATTGACTTACTTTTAAAGCAAAAGGGTGCTTTGTCAAAGTCTGTTGACAAGCGGAACAGTGATGTAAAAAATGCAAAGAAAGGTTTAGAAGAGTACAAACAGAAAAGAAAGAGGAATGCAACCTCACTCTACAACATTGTCGAGAAAATTCTTCACAAACATGGTGTGGAGAGAACTTCTTATCACGGTGGAGATTTTAATGGCGTCACGATTCGAAAGCTGATGGATGGCGCTGATTCAATCATGAACAAAGTATTTGATGTATCAGTTGAACACAAGAGAGAAGAATGCACTCTTTCAAACAATGATGTACTGCAATTTTGTAAAAATGTTAAACTTGCACTTACGATGTGGGATGGAGTCTTCTCTGCAATCAACAAAGAAGATCCAACTGAACAACATTGCAATGAAACTCAAGAAAAAATTGATTTGGCAATGTTGCACATGAGAACATTGGGATTCAGCATCACACCAAAACTGCATGGCTTGGAAAGCCATGTAGTGGAGCAGATGAGGTCCATAAAGGGTGGCATAGTCCACTTAATTGAACAGTGGGTTGAGCACTCACATCAAACAGGAAGCCGATGCGATGACAATTGGAAGACACTCAACTACAAGATGCAGGCTCTCATTCGTTCACGGAGAGAGAGTTGGGGAGGGCTACCACAGGTGCAGAAAGAAGTCGACGCAGTAGATACAAAATTCAGAAGAAAGAGGAGCAACAACGAAGATGGCAATTTGTCAAGGGTTGAGAAAAGGGCAAAAGCAAAAGAAGAGAACCGTACCAGTGCATTTGATGAAATGCGAGCTCAAACGCGTCGCGATTGATTGCGATCGCATCACGTGTTTTGGGTGTTGTTCGTTCGGTTTGTGGTGTTCTTTTTTGATGGATGTGATGAGATGTGATGCTCTATCTGGCTGAGCGATAGTGATCCAGTATATATTTTTTCGATCTACGGAGTTTGATCGCATGTATGTAAAAATCGTACCCATTTCTAATCTCGCCAAAAATATGTAAAGTAGTGCACTATGTAACCTCTAGAGGTATCATGATACCCAGCTGGCCGGACAGAGGATTCCTAAAAACTGATTTCCAGTAAATTAACCCTCACCCATATCTAGAGCAAAATTCGACCCTAGTTAATTAACTAGAGCAAAAACCGACCCTGGTTAACGAAATTGCCCGATTTCGCCCACTTGCTCTCACTTCTGAGTCAATCTGATTGCACCATTCGATTCCTTGCCAAAAATTACCATGCGAGACCCTGTCCAAGAATATTCTTTGATCATTATTTAGGCGAACACAATTAGCACCATTTGCCATGCTTTCATCGCACAAATTTAGCAACATCCCTTGTCCGGTGTAGTCTCTATCTCGTAAAACGTAAAATTTGGTCATCTAGAAGTAAATATTACGTAATTTACGTTATTAAGATAAAAAAAGGGGCTAATATATAGTTATCGTAATTCTTGAATCGTTAAGAAGATACAGAAAGTGCTCTAGTTAAGTTAACTAGGTACACTTTTTTGCTCTAGGTAACACACTTTGGTCCAACTTTATGTAAGAGGGTTAAAAAAAGATTTTTTGAGAGAACGAAGTAACTCTATTGCAGTACTGTAGAAACATATCATTTTCCAACAAGAACGGTAAATGGTGAAACGAGGGAAGTAAAGAAACTTGCGTGAACGCAGTAGAGTTTCGTACAATACTGTAGTAGGCTGTTATCTAAATGAAAGTAAACTTTCAAATTTTTCATCTTTCTCAGAAATGAATATATGTAATGGAAAATCGGCGAGCATTGCAAGAAAGGTGTACATTCAAAAGTATGAATACGTACGTTCAATGTTTTTACAGGGACCTTAATTGGAGACGACAACGAATTGAAGCCAATGTCTTCTTGAACATTTTTGAACATTTTTGAGCACTTTTGAACATGTTTGAACATGTTTGAACATTTTGGAACATGTTCATAAATGTTCAAAAATGGTCAATACCAAGTGGTCGAAATATACATATGATAGATATAAATTTGATCTTGTGGGATTACTTGCATCGATATCTTCTCGCCAAATGTTCCGTGGAAGGGTTAGTTCTACTTCTACTTACTTCGTTCCAAATTTGCTGGATCTTCCTGCTGCATTCAACTCACAATAACTCGTGAAAGACTGTTCTAACGAACAAAAAACATACCGTTTGAAAGCTCGGCAAGAGATCTTTCGATCAATGTAAGGTTGTAAATATTATTTTACTCCAACTGTGACGTCATTTTCGTCCGTGTGTGGGTGTGGACAAATTGTAGTTACTTGATATAAAAAATGCACAGTAAACAAACATGCAAGGGGGGTGCTATGTATAGTCGAAACGACAACGAATATTATCCATGTCAACATTTTGACAACCATAGTAACACGAAAGCTCAAAGGTATCTATTGCTTTTTTTGTCGTTAGGTGGCTTTACTGATGCTAATGAATCTTTGCAGTACCAACAACTACATGATGCAAATAGTGCTGCAATGACGGCTCTCTGTAGTCCTAATGACCCCATGGATGGGGCTGACAGACATCACTCCAACAGGGGTCACCAGGTAAATTACGTTGATACTCAGTATTTCTTCTGCACATGTTGGAGAATGTACATCACGACGTCAGTGACAACGAATACTGTACCTGACCACTACACTTAGAATGTACCATCACTTTAGAACCTCTTCCGGTGTGAGCAACTATGTCATCGAGTTGTAGTGTAGAAAGTACGTCTGTATTCACATTCCAATGTAGAATGTACATTTCAACTTCATCTCTAATGTCCTACTGACAACGAATAATGTACGTGATCATCACTATATAACACATTCATTAAACATTTTCTATGGTAGTGACATCTACAAATGATTTTCTGCTATCAAATCATTCCCTGGCACATTGTTTACTGCATGATCTACAAATCAATTATCTACAATACAATCACCTCCTGGCACATTGTTTTCCCCATGCATAGGCATGGCAATTTCATCAATAACTTCATCTACAACGTCTTCTTTGTTGCTCTCTTCATCGGATCCGTCGGGACTTCCATGAGGGGCATCATCTTCACAGGACTCACCACTATGATGAATCTCACCATTTTCTGATATCTCTTCATTTGATCCATCGGGACTTCCACAAGGGGCATTATCTTCACAGGACTCACTACAATGATGAACATCACCATTTTCAGACATATCATCAGAACTATCTTCTGATTCATCAGGTATCCCCTATTCTTCATAATCATCATGTCCTATTGCCAGGATTCTATCTGCTTGCCAAGAGCCTAATATTCCATGCACGATCATGATACACCTTGCCTGGACGAGTAACAACAGAAAATGCTTCACGAGCCAAAACTGTCAGTCTTGCATGAGGAACAGATACAAAGGGTCTGAAGAACAGGAAATGAGGTAAAAAGGAGTTGGGTTGGCGACCAAGTTTTTGTTTCCACAATACAACAACTCCTCTCTCTCTACCACTGCACCTCTCTCTGACTATTTCACTGGACCTGACAAACAACATCCATGGATCATCTATGTCCCATAGCTTCAGTTGTCTAGTTCTGAACCTTCAGTAACTCGAACAGACTTAATCATGTCAATTAACAAAAAACCAATATCATTGTACATTCTTCATGCTATGTTGATCATGTTTTCAAAGGAGTGTTTGGATCTTCTTTGAATCTCATCATGAGTTATACCCCTAGATGGGTTTTTCGGAATACTTGGAAATGATTTGGGTGGGCATTTGGTGCACAACACATAATTTGTTGCAATGACACGGACAAACAAAGCATCATGGTGGTTCCACTGGTTGGATATAAATTGGGGACAGCTTTGCCGGAAAAAAGTGTGGTTTATAACAGACATCAAACTGCTCTTGTCTGGTGTGGAATCTTGTGGAGGGTGAACCAGAAAGTTCTGGATATTCATGAGGAAAGCATCATCGTAGCTTTTGATGTCACTGGCAGTACATGTTCCTACACACATAATTTGTTCTCTCTAACCACCCCAAGACAATACCCTGGTGACAGTTCCCATATGCTCAAGAATGGGCTTCATGAAGTTTGGATGGGCATCTGGAATCAATATACAAACACATGTTTAAAGAGGGTAGTGAAAATGAAAGCATATGAATTACAAATCATTTCTCACCGAAGTCTGTGATGGGAATCCTCATGTCAGTGCCACCATGACCATTGACATATTCAACTTTAATATCTCCTGTGATAGGAAGATTTAGGGGGGTACCAGTTTACAGTTTATCATGAATTTTGTCCCATCCTGTTTTGTAAGAAAAAAATCACAATTCTCACATTTTCTTTGACCGGTCATAACTTTTTACACAAGATCACAATAAACTAATTCAATTGTTGAAAAAATGCACAAAACCTGCTTTAGATTGTGATCCAGGTTGGTTATTGAAGTCTTCTAAAAAGAAGGCAACTGAACTTAGCTGTGGCAAAGCCAATAATGTAGAGGAGAGGAGGGTAAAGTGGACAACTTACTTCAACATCAAAAGTTGGGTTGACAATTGGGAGAATGGTTTGGTAAAGCTTGGTTTTGCTAGCCGCAATGATAATTGTTCGTAATCCCTGATGAACAACATAAGCGGATTCTCAATATTGATGAGACTTGTCTTGTGATGGATGGAAGGACCTGAAGTGACATTTTATTCTCACAATCTACCAAATCTTGGAAAGTCGACAATCAAGTCAAGTGTGTCAACAACCATGATTATGGGCAGTACAGCAGCGGCAGCGAAGCGATTCCGCCACACTTCCAATTTTCTACTACTTCAAAAAGTGAAGAGACCCAACGCATTAATGTGAATTCAATTGCATTCTTTCCAAAAATACATGGGCAGTTTGGTACCAGCAATTTGAAGGAGTGGTCAGTGACGATAGGAATGAATGAAAAAGGTGGGGCGGATGATGTAGAATTTTGAGAATACTTTTTACATAGCATTGTTCCATTATTCCCAGACTCAAACAATGTAAATGGAAAGAGAGTGATGGTCAAAGTAGATAGCGGGCCTGGAAGGTTACAAGAAGACTTTTTAGCTCAAGCCAGAACTTTAGGATTTATTGTGTATCATGGAGTACCAAACACAACAGCAGTTACACAAGAAGCAGATCAAAACTCAAAACTACGGACACAAGAGACAGATCAAAACTACAGTCCATTTAAGACACAGTTTTTAATTAAAAATCTTAAGAGGGTGTCAGACACTAGAATTATGGGAGATCTACCTACAAGTCTCCCACCTTATTTGATTGGGTTAATTGTCTTAGGTGGTGTGGATCCTGTGTCAAAAGTTGTTGTGTCAGATAGTGCATTTGAACTTGCATTTTTCAAGGAGAAAAATTATGAAGTCTGGAAGAAGGTTGGTGCCGCTCCTCTCACCCGTGAGCATGCCTTAAAAGCCACAACCAAGTCTGCCGCAAAATGGGTGATACCAAAGACACAGCAAACAACACAATACAGCACATCCAAACTATGAATGATCTTTCAACTTGCTTCCTAAAGGAACACGGCTTTAACAGTGACGTATTGAAGGCTTCAATTAAAAATATTAAAAACAAATTGTGATTGTGAGGAATTTGCAAGAACGGATTGGTGAAATAAGTAAAGGTACAACTCACAGCAAGTTGTTCCATGTGACAGGAGGTGGGCATTTGACTGATGAGGATGTATTTTTGGCACTGCAGAAGAAGAAAGTCAAGGCAGAGATAAAGCAACTGATGAAGAAGAAAGATGTGTTGTTAAAAATGGGTGATGTTGTGGCAAAGGCTAATGCAATTCTCCAACAGCAAAAATTGTACATGACTTACACTAAAGGTGAGCTTTCTGTCCTCTTGATGTATCACCAGGTGAAAGGCATATCTGGAATGAAGGAGATACAATGGTTTCCAAATGGAAACAGATCTTGGAGAGCAAGAAGGCTGCCCCAGCATGAGACTGTTGGAGTGATGAAGATGAGAGGAGGTTGATGCACCTCACTTCTCAGCCCATCAAAATCGACGATACAGCTCTTGGTAGACATCAATAGGTGATAAAGAGACAGGTTAGTCATGTCATAACTGAAATGCCGAAGGAGGAGAGAAGTGAGTTAAAGCGTAAGTTGGAGAGCATGGGTTTGTTGCAATCTTCTTGACGGTGCAATGTGCCTTTTTGGAAGATTTCTTATTTTTGGAGGGATGGTTTGATTTTTTGACACTCTTGGGTTTCTGTTGGGGTTGTGACGACAGAGATGAGGACTCATGTATCAATGATAGAGCAAAATGTCCTGCATAAGAAGTGGGACAAAATTTAGGTGTAATGCATGTAAATTTGAGTGAAAACGTATAATAAACGTTTCAACGTGCTTTAAACTCACCAGCAATAGGGGGCTTTGTCTGATGACCTGAGAACCATGGTTACGTCAGTGAGATATACAAAGGATGAAATGCAACAGCATGCAATTTAAATCATTACTCACCTAGATTATTGGTCTTCTTGGCTTTCTTCTGCAATCAAGTGTTCATTGATGGGGTTGACAGTGAGTTGCTCGCTCTTTTTTATGTCACTTCTTATGGTGAGAAGGGGAAGACACGGGGGAGGCGCATCAGTAAGAAGGTCACTTTCAGCATCATTTAAGGTTGTATCAGCCATAGGGTTACCATGATTGGGCTCTGCTGTGTGTGATTTGGAATTCTCAACCATGGTTGTTGGAGGATTCATGGTCTTACTTTGATTTATGGGGGTGATGCCATGAATGCAGTGAGAACTTTCTGTGTGACAGTGCAGCTTCGAATTTTAACCAAATGCAAATGCCCAATGACAAGAACTCACGGGAAGGTTTGGGCAAAGTGAGAAACATTTTGAGAAAGGATACATTTCACAACACATGAGCGGGAATATAACATTCATGTCTGTACAAAATACAGAGTCGACACGTTTAATGTACATTGCTGTTTAGGCTGTAAATAACTCGCCTCATTTGACAAAGTTCAAGGTGATCCAAATGATGCCATGATATACTGGCATCATTATTTTCATTCGTATAACTATGTATGGTATTACATTACTTCCAATCCGTGGTTCCGCACCACTTCTCATCATCAATTTTCTGTCACCTTCCCCAAACATGCCCAACCTACAACCACCACAACCTGTTCTCAATCATGCCTGATTTCACAGAGGAAGAGGTTTCTATTCCTGCTGTCATACAATATTTTCAGGCCTAAGTTCACAGTGGAGTCAATTTCATTAGGCATAATTACAAGCTGGAGGCAACTTGAGGACAAGGCAAATTATCCAAAGTTAGACATATTATGTACCTTGAACTTGAAACTAGATACAAATCGCGTAGGTCCTTAAGCGTTCTAACAGGTTCTAACCAAAACTAGAACAATTTATGAAAAACACACCTACTCTTTTGCATCCATCTATAAAATCGGACGTAACATAGAAGCAGAGAAGTGAAATGGCAGGAGGAAAATTGTAATACAATAACACTACCCCAAAGTAAATAGGAAAGATACCATTATTTCTTCTCGTTTTGTCAACACTGCGCTTTGCTTGGTAAGATATGTTTTAATGTATGGTTTGGCATTTGGTGGATCTTATACATTGAACAATCAAGATCTTTTCTTGAAAAATCTTAGTTTATCATCATCTGAGATTTTTCCCTTCTCCTTCTTGAGTGATACACTTTTTCACTTTTGACTATTTTAGGTAACATGAGGTTATTTCTCGCAAATACCTGTAAATAAGTTGCTTTTGTTGTTTAACATTCATGGGTAGTCTTGATCTTTTGATTTGTGGTTACCTTTAACAATATATCCAAATTCAATCTAAAGTGTGGCCAAAAAATCTTATACACACAATGTTAGCATCACGACGTCATTGTAACACATAACTCACATGGCCAAAACAGGACATTATGCGCGTTACTTGCAACGTGAAATATATCACCAAAAAATGTTCTCCACTATAAGATTCCACATTTGACGCTTCACCAAAAAAGTTTTTAATGATAATGCTCACGGAAAAATGGTCACCAAATTTTTTTTTCAACATTAACGCACTAGTCACAATGTGAACCACATCGCCGTTTTCAACAATAAGACATCACATTAATGCTTCACCAAAAAAAATTCAACGATAACACTCGCCAAAAAATTGTCACCAATTATGTTTTCAACACGAGCGCACTACTCACAATGTGAACCACATCACCAAAAATTCTTTTCAACAAGGACATCACTTAAATGCACCGCTTAACTGTTTCACCTAAAAATGTTTTCAAAGTTAACTCACACCCAAAAATTTTTATAAACGTAAACGCACCACATACACAGATCAAAAAACGTTTTTATTGTCAAAGTACTTCGTATGAAGTGAGAAACATCACCAAAAATGTGTTCAACATGAACACACCACATAACCACATCACCAAAAATGTTTTCAACAGTAACACACTAGTCACAATGCGAACCACATCACCGATTTCAACGATAAGACATACATTAATGCTTCACACAACGATGACGCTCGCCAAAAAATGGGCACCAATTATGTTTTCAACATGAACGCACTACTCACAATGTGAACCACATCATACCAAAAAATATTTTCAACAAAGACACCACTTAAATGCACCGCTTAATTGTTTCACCAAAAATGTTTTCAAAGTTAACTCACGCCCAAAAATGTTTTTTTAACACAAACGCTCCACATACACAGATCATTAAAAATGTTTTTAATGTCAAAGCACTTCTCATGAAGTGAGACACATCATCAAAAATGTGTTCAAAGTAAACGCACAACATAAGCGCATCACCAAAAAATGAACACGTTAATTACAACGCAAAAACATGGCATTCATTTTTCACACCATAATACTGATCAGTCCTGAGATCTTTATAATCCTCATAAATTATCAAATTTGATCCAATCTTACTCAAAATTAGAAAATAGTTAGTTCTTCATCAGTCATGTTTGAAATGTCACATCATAGCACTTCAGAAGCTTCATCCATGAAACACACTGAATGTGAGCACATATGACATCTTTGCCTCTTAAATTCTGTTTTAGTGGCTTATGTTGTATATGCTTTGTAGAAATAAAGTAGATTCTTTCTATGAATGAACAAAACAGCTCAGCATACAAGCCAAGATGATGAAAATTGAAAATGATAAGAAAAAAGAAATTAAAGATACAGACAAAAGTCAAAGGAAGAGAAGCCTCCATGCACTCTTTAGAAACTTGTTTGGGATGTCCAGTTTAACTATTGAAATGGTTAAGTTCGGATGTTATCCATTAACACTATTTTAACAGGCAACTACTACAAGACTCACAGACATTCTATGTGTGAGATGGAACGGGCTAAGTATACAATCAATGTAGATTCCATTTGCCTGCAAAGAAAAAGGTACTACTAAACCAATGCTGATTTGATCTGCCAGAAGAAAAGGGTTCAATATGATACTAAGGCAGAGTCCATTTGTCAAAAGAGAAAGGCCCATTATGAAATCAACACTGTTCATATTTCAAACAGCCAATGCAAAAATGATCTCTGAGAAACAATTGAAACATTACTATCACAGCAAGTCTTCTGGACAGGACCTTTCCTTCTCTTGTTCTGAGAGTGAAAACACAGCAAGACCCACTATCAATCAGCAGAGTACGTCACATAACCAAGGTTACCTGTCAAGAGAGTTGAATGAGTCAGAGATGGAGAAGATGGTTCAGAAGATTAGAGAGAAGATCTGCCTATCAACTGCTGTGGATGGTGATATGAACAGGCACCTTGCACATGTATGTGTTATTTGCGATCGCCTCATAATTGGATTGGAGGAAGTTAAATTTATTGAGAAAGAGACATTGTTGGAGAGTTCATCAAGATTAGCTGCATCTCACTTTATGAAGAGGACTTTGATGGTGTTCCCATTCATCCAGAATTGATGAAACAGTACCAAGTTGATGATTGTGATTTGAAGCATTTGTTGCTTTCTCCCAGGGCACGGCTAGATCCAAAAGGCTACCAATGTTGTGAAACTTGCTACAAGAGCCTAAAATTTTCAAGAAAAAAGGACCAAGACAAACCTCCCAATTTTACAACAGCCAATGGATTTGCAATAGGCCATGTTCCTGATGTTATCTGCTTTCATGACAAAAGTTGCAATATCAAGAATTGAAGCATTAATGCTGAAATTGATTCGGATGATCTCATTTGTGCTTCAATCAGCCCAGTGAGGCCATTTGGATATGTTCATGCTTACACTGGCGGAAGTCAAAAATCTTTGAATGGGCATTTTTCAATGTTCAGCGTTGATCAATCTCATGTAGGAGGTGTGCTGCATAAGTACAGGAGTTCAGCTGGGGGGAAAACATTTATGTAGTATTGTGTGGCAGAATGACCCCAGCTCAGAAAAATGTTATGAGGAGGCAAGCTGAATTGGACACTGACCTTTTTATCGATCTGTTAACATGGTTCATTAAGGAATCAGGTCATAAGGGATACAGTGATGTGGTGCTTCCAGATGAATGCCCAAAGCCTGTAATTTTATTGCAAGATGAAGACAATGAGAATAAACTTCCGAACAGTTTGCTCCAGAATTAGAATGTCAGATTCAAGGCAAGACATATTACTTTTCATGTGAGTCGCAGAATCCAACCACAGACAGCGCTGTTTTTGATAGAACAGAGTATTTTGTACAAGCTATGTTGGAGTCAACTGCACCAACTATGTTCTCGAGAGGACATGAAATCGACCTGGAAGATGCTTTTCCCATTCGATTCCCATTTGGTTCTGCAGGTCCAAGTTTGGGCAAGAAGAGAAAGGTGGAAGTTTCCAATGAAGCATGTCTTAGGCATTACATGCAACTCTTTGAACCAGTTCACAAGACCAGACTTTATTTTGGTTTGTTACTATCTGATGTGTAGAAGAGCATCTTATACAATGGGATGAATAAAATGCAGATCAGACTTCCAAGGACAGGCATTGGGAGAATGAATTTCAAAGCTGTCTGTTGGTAATGTGCACAAAGCTGCAAAAGAGCTCAGACAATTGGAACTTAACAATGAGCCACTTGATGTAAACACACAAGCAGCATCATTTCTGAATTCTGCCACAACATCATGCAAATTCTTGGGCACACAGCGGAAGCTGCCAAAGAGGCTAGAAAGAAGGTGTATGCACTCAGTGACTACTTTGGTCCTCACAGCATCTTTTTCACTGTAACTCCAGATGTTGAGTGTAATTTCAGAGTTCGAATGTGTGCTAACCAAGGAAAGGAAATTGATATTCCTACAGTTGATGGTAAAGAAGTTGATTGTAAAGAAGTTGATTGCATTTCAGACTTTGAACTGAGACAAAAAGAGAACCAAATATCCAGGTGCTTGTTCCCTTGACTATCAAGCTGCAATGCAAGTAGTGTGTGAACTGTTAGGATGGGATTCTAAGAAAAATTGCAGCAAGGGTGTAGGCATGTATGGAGGAAGAACAAGGAAGGGGGTCATTGCGTGGTCACTGTCTAGTTTGGTTGGAAGGTGTTGATGCATAGAGAGATTCTTTATTTGATTACGATCCAGAGATCCACCAAAATGCAAGAAAGGAACTTGAGGGATTGGTTGACAGACATTTTTCTGTTCGGATTATGGGTATTTGCACGAACTTGAAGTACTTCACAAAGAATGTCAACAGAAGGGCTGCATTTTAGATATTGTCCAGGAAAAAGATGCACAGACACTTAGAGATTGCAGATCTGAGTCTCATTGCATGGAATTGAAAGTCCAGGTTATGGAATGTAAATATTGCACCAGAAAGGGTTTATCAGGTGAAATGAGTAGTTGTCAACTGTCACTCTTACAAACATGGCTTTGGAGTCAATGAAAAATGCTAGATGTTCTGAGCCGATTAATGTCAAGTTTCCCCTGTCTCAAGAAAGATCAGATTTAATGACATATTGATACCCCATTGATGGAGCAACACACGGAACAGGATTCCTTTTTGACAGTGATTTCAGGCATCTTGTTGAAACAAGACGAATGAATGAGCATGACTGGAAGCATAGGGCATCCTGCTTCAAATATGGCAAAGAATGTCGATTTCCTTTTCCAAGACCTGCTATGGAGAACACAACAGTTCAAGAAGACAACAACGATGAAACAAATGCAACTGTTTGGAGATCCTTGGAGAAAGGTGACATGACTATGTACCCCTACATTGTGGAAAGCAAGAGATCTATGGGATCCCAGTTTTTGAATACACTCTGCAAGTACATCAAAAAATACTTGGCTGCAATAGCAACATCCAAATTGGAAGTCCCATGTGTGTGTTTTATGTTTTCATTACTCCACAAAATATACACAGAAAGAAGATAGAGGAGTGGATGTTGATAGAGTAGGAAAACAAGTGATTCGTCATTTTCAGAAAGAAGAAGAAAAAATGGTAGCTGAAGGGTTGCAGCATACACCAAATCTCGAGCAAGATGCCTATTTTTGAGAGGGTTTGTGCCGTTTTCTGATGGAATGAGTGTTCACTTGAGTCAAGATGTTGTTTGTGCCACACTTGCTCATCTCTTAGTGTGTGAGAATGGCTCCAGATTTACATTCTCCCACAACTTTCAAGATCTTCTTGTTGGACAAATGCTTAATAAGCTTAAAGGTGAAGCTCCAGGAGACTTTGTACTCTGGAGAAAGAATAGGGGAGAGACAGGAGAAACGGTCATGTGGGTGGACTATTCGGTGAATGACTATTTGTTCAGACCAGAATGTTTGGAAGATTTAAGTATCTATGAATTTGCATTGAAGTATGAAATGATCCCATAATCTTTCAGTAGAACGAGCAAACGAGATGACAGTGGCATGCCAATACTACAAGATGGTGAATATTCATTCCAGGAAGACCATCCAGGACGAAGGTACTGCGACTTAAGAGAATCAAAGAAGATGAGAATCCCAAAATTAGCAATGCCCAAAGGAATGTCATGTGACCTCGAAGATTTAGAGCTGACTCAAAAGGAACCAAGCAAAGGAGCAATTGAATGGAGGGAAAATTATGCAAAAATTGCATTGATACTCTTCTTTCCCTTTCGGGATTAATCAATTTTACTTCATGATGATCATTCGTGTTTGTGGGATACGTATGTGATGGATGAAAATGTTGGTACTACTAAATTCTGGAAATGAGGGAAGAAAGTACTCCAAAATGTGCAAGACAATTTGCAATGTAGAAAATGCAAGGTTCCAATGGATAAAGTCAAAGCAACTACAAAATCAATTGAACGTGACAATATGGATGGTCATGATGGAGTTGATCCCTGTGACAGTGATTATTCTGAGTTTGATGATGCCCTGTCAGTGGATTCTTATGATGAAAATGAGTTTGAAGATGACCTCTGTCAAGATGAAGGTTGCATTGATAGATCATTGAATGATCTCAAAAAAGCTGAATATCTGTAAGGCAATAAAATGGTTAACTCTAGGTTGTACGGCACAAAGTCAATATTTCTTCCTGGAAATGCATCATCTGAAACCAGAAATGATGCATCAAAAAATACAAGAGGTTCCACGAATGCACAAACTGACAACAGTGTTTTTGCTCCTGGTGCAAGTATATACAGAACTCTTCTTGCTTTTGTCAGTGGTGCTACAATCAAGAACAACTTACAAGAAGACATAGTAGAATCTGATGATGTAGAAGAGGAGCCAGTTGTCAGTGATTCAGCAGAAGATTGTATTCTTGAAGAGCATGAATGTGTAGAACTTGGATTTTCTTCTAATTTCAACAGAGGTTCAATACCAACTATGCAAGGAGTTGCAAATCGCACCTCAAGAGAAAAGCATATCACATTGGACAGAATCCAATACATTGCTTATGAGGTTATATGCAGCTCATTTCTACTAAATCTCATTCGTGAGAGTCCAGAAGCACAGTCACCTATCACATTGGGATTTGCAGATAGCAATGAAGACCTGAGAGACAAAAGAACAACTTTTAGAAAGTGGAACAGAAATTAAAAGATCTCGATGCCAAGGATTAATTGTTAATGTTTGTCACAGGACCTGCTGGAGCTGGCAAAAGTACAGCAATTGAAGTTGCCCAACAGTTTTTTTTCCAATTTTGCAAGTCCATGGACATTCTTTGGGGTGACAAAACTTTTTGTTTACTGCCATCACTGGTTGTACTGCTGCTTTGTTTGGAGGTGTGACCCTGCACCCTGCATAGTGCAGCTTACTTGAATTCAAAGTCAAAAAATATATCTCCTGAGATGCTTCATAACTGGGAACAAGTTCAAATGCTGATTGTAGATGAAATCTCATTCTCCACATGTGACCAAATGGGCAAACTGAATTCCCGTCTAAGTCTAAATATGATACGTAGTAGATTGTGTTCAGGTGGGAAGGGGTTGTCACCAAAAATTGATATTTGGAGGATACTCAATAATATTTTGTGGTGATTTTCGTCAGATGCCACCTGTGATAGCTAGAGAGAGTCAAGTTTTGTACTCCTATTCTTCATTATGGAAATATTCAATCAATGTTGCAATCATCCTTAACAATAGCCATTGTTTCAAAGATGACCCGGAAAATGGAAGGATCCCAAAAAGAATGTGGGATGGATTATTCACAAAAGAAGACTGCAAAATCATCAATGAACATCTCATTGCTCAGCAACTTCAATTATCTGAAATCCAACATGATGCTGATATTGTGTATGTCTGTTGGAAAAACTCTGACAGGGATACAATTCATGCATCAATATTCCAAAATCACTAAAAGATTTCCCATCAATAGACAGTCTGGAATCTCCACAGGAACATGAAGCAGATATAGGAAAAGCCCAAAAAAGACGCAAATCAAAGAGAAAATTTTCTGAAGACACTCCTTTACCAGCAAGAGTAACAAGTGAATTGAGTAGCAAAATTTATGCAAAGTGTGGTGATAGTGATATGAAAGACCAACAAAAGACACCGACCCTGCATTAGAACTTTATGTCGGTGCACATTGCATGATAATTGACAATGATGACACATCAAAAGGAAGAGGGAATGGGACATTATGCAGAGTCATCAGAGTGAAAAGAAAAGCAAACACCCCATTGAATTGGAAAAATTATGACAGGAAAAGTCTATACTATCAACGGTATTGACGTCGATTATGTTGAATTTGAGCACTTCCCTAAAAAGATGGAACAAATCAAGATTGAAGAACAGATTTCATCATTAGAAAGTGACCTTCAGAATGATCCTATGAATGAAGAAAAAGAAGCACAGGTGAATGGGTTTCAGACCAGATTAAGAAAAATTATTTTGTGAAGAAGATTCAGACAGAAACCAAAAAGGTATTATTGCACATTCTACAGAAGTGATATTGATCCACCCGACAAGGGTATCAGACAATCAAAAGTGTCAAAAAGAGGGGAGAACAAACAAAAAGTTATCATGATACAATTACCTATTAATTTGAATGAAGCCACAACTGCTCACAAATTACAAGGCACCACAAAAAGAGAACTTATTGTTCATAATTGGAATTATAGCCAAGGCTGGGTGTACACTGTTTTATCAAAAGTGACATCAAGAATCAAGAGTAGGTTTGTTTCTGAACAAACCTCTACTGTACTAACCAGACATGTTTAAATTGCCACCAGCTTTGCTTGCATTTCCACGTAGAATGCTAGCAAAAGTGCCAGATAAAGCAAAAACATAAACACTTTGTTAGAAGAAAACAACACTATACACTACCTCTTTCTGGCACAAAAACAGCTTCTTCACATATTCCTATGCATATCCACTCTGACACATTTCAAACAGTTATCATCACAGTCATTACACACATACATGTTCCTTGGAAATATTTCTGACATATTCTGATGTTCTAAATTCAATGAATTGATAGAAGAACACTTCACAAACGTTCATATGCTTTGTCTGATATGTTCTCCAATGCTTGCCATCCTTCATCTGCAGAGCCAAAGACCTCCTTTAGAATAACATCTTGATGTTCATTATTGTTCAAAGCATCTTTGCTGTCATAGGTTTCCCAGAATTTCTTGATGAAACTGATGAAATCATCTTTTAGTAGGTAGGTGCTCAATGGTACAACTGTTGGTGGTGTTGCCCTGCCTCCGTTGACGAAGGTAGGAACTTGATACTGTCATTGGGGTTTCACTACAGAGTTACGGGCGGCATCATTGAGCACATTGACCAGATAACCAATAGCTGAAAAGTAGGTATACTTTGGATCATCAATAGACACGACAATAACATCAGTGGAGTACAACTTCCCAGTTGCTGATGGTGTTTGCAGAAGAATGTTTGTCCGAGTGGGATGACAGAGCTGGGCAACAATCATGATATGGGCTGCAGCTTTATCACCCTCAGAGTCATCCAAATACCAAATGATAGGAGAAATGTATGATGGATTAATCCCATCTGGCTTGCAGCAAAAAACAAGACACACTCCTTCAATCCCAACCTCCTTTAGCAAACAATCTGGCCTTAGGACGACTTGGCTGTTTTCAAAGGACTGCGGTCAATAGCAGACTTTCTGGGAGGACTTGTAGCTTTAGCATGGGGCTTGCCCTTTGGAGGAGTAGAAAGTACATTGGGTTTGCCGGTGTTTGCCATGGTGACTATTGTTGTTGAATAGACCAATAGATTCCTCAAAAGTAAAATTATGAGCATTCTATTGATCACAAGTAATGATGGATTATCTGTTTTTCTTGATGAATGATCATTGAACCAACGTCTTATCATACAATGTCTTCTCCAAAAAAATCGATTTCTCAATTCTCTCTTTTCTGTGACAACAAGAAAAAGGAACATGTTTCTTATTTCTACTTTGTGATTTTACGGCTAATCTAGCAAAAAGTATTTTCATGGGCGTTGAATGTAAAAGTATCTCTTGGGATATACTTACTCATTGCTAATCTTTATTAGCCCATTTCCCTGAAAATGAACATAATGAAACATTTATTCGCCAAATAACGAAATTTGAATTTATGATAATTGAAATTTGATGATGAAAACTTATGTTGGAGAATTTTGTTAAACAGATATTGCTAATTGAATAGCATGGCTTTTGCTCGTTACATGAGGTCATCATCTGTCACAATTTTTGTAATTTCCATAATTGATTTTGTTATACTCACTCAAGTAAAAAATATTTATGGTGAAAATTGACATATACCGAACATAATATTGTAAGAACTTAGTTGTATAATGAAAATTATAGTGCTAACTATAGATATCACGATCTGGTTTCTTCCCACACCATTTCCTATGAACAGCAGATGAATCCAACCTAAAAGTACAGCTGTCTTCATAAAAGTCTATAATGATTGAAGTCATCTAAAACAATAACCTACTCGATACCATTAATTCATATACTCTTCTGTGTTGTGCACAAAATTGGCTCTGTGTGTCATCATAATATCATCATTGGGATCAAGGACTGAAATTGTCATGTTTCCATATGTGAAGTGATGCCTCAGTGAAGTAAAATATGTCTTCTTGCTGCCTTTTATTTTTCTACATGGAAACCTGAATTCAAATTTCATGGGTTGATTTCCCATTGTCAATACTAGTACCATTGGAGCCCACTATTTGAGAATTCTCACCACCACCGGAAGGATGGACGTCCAATGACACAGGTTTTCCAGCAAGAACATTTTTGATAAATTGAACGTTAAAGTTGTCCCCGTGATGCCCCAGTTTTGACTTTAATGCCCCATAATAGAATAATATCTGACAATGTGTTGGTGGACTTTTCCTTGATACTTCTGTCAAATGGTTCCAACATGCCCGCCAACAAATGAGACTAGCAACAAATGTAGAAAATTTCATTGGCCTTCCATGCCAATTGTCTTGGTGACAACCATACAAAGTGTAATTTGGAAGTGTTATGATTTTCTTGCCTTGTCCTTCTCCATTGCATCCAGTAAGCACATGAACTGATTTCTTAGCGATTCCCTCTGATCTTCTCTTTGGCTGATGTGATGTCACGGATTTGTTCAAAATTGAGTACTGGGGATCGTAAATAACAATATCATCCAAATATTTACTCCTGCCAATTCTCCCCACAAGACTTCTTCTATCATCTGATAATGTGAGAATTAAAGTTTGATCCAAGTCTTCTGTGACCATAATCAAAGCTTTTCAATCAACAGAATTTCTTATCCCAATATTGCAGCTCCATATTCCCAAAGGAAAATTGTTGCAATGATGACAACCCTGAAACCGTCCTTCTAAAACTAGTCCAAATAGATATTTTGATTCTTCTCCTCCTAATTCGGCATCTCTCAGAGTGAACTGATGGATGTCATCAATAGTAGCCCATTTATTTCTGTATTTGTTTGGTATCTTCATAAACTTCCTCCCAAGCTCCAAAATTTTCGGAATTATTCTTGTTGCCATCCTACATTTCCTAGGGTTTGAATCAAGTAGTGACAACCCATTAGTACCTCTCAGTTTTGTTATGTATTCACAGATAGTAGATTCCTCTGCATACAATTTTGTAGGGTCATAATACTGAAAGATTGGATTTTGGTATGACGTACAATCTACAGAAAAGATTAATGATTCATTTCAACAAATAAATCCAAGCTCGGTTAGAGCGAGTGCTCTGTACTCTGATAGTACCTTGTTTGGCACTACTTACTATCCTCTACCTATATACTCCCCGGAGGATGATTTCAAAAAACCATTGCACTGTCCGCATTTTTGTCCCCATAAACTTAGTTTCACATGTCCGCGGCGTCCGCGTCCAAAAATTGTCCAAAAAGACACGTCTGCAGACATGTCCTGGATGCGTCCTGGACACGTCCTAGACACGTCCTGGACATTGTGTCTTTTTTCATTTTAAAACGAGGACACAGGACACCAAAATCTGGACACCGAGGACACGAGAGGACGCAGATTTATTTGGTTGATTAAGGTATTTTTATTGTACTTTTTAGTAGACATTTACTCCTGCTTTACCAGTGGCCATCTATTGTTACTCACAAAACACATAACTCAAAATTGTTTAACATTAATATGTAGCCGCACTTCTACATATAAGTACTATCTATGTATGCATTGGCAGATGAACAGCGAACATCATTCTCAGCACCACACCCCAAGCTAGAAGTCTTGTACAGCATGTAATTGTGGCTGATAAAATAAGCAATCAGTCAATTATTGACTGCAGTCAGCATCACATCATATCTGGGTCAATTATCAACGGCAGTACGCATCACATCACATCTAGCAGAGAAACATCAAGACTGAATCACATGATGTCCTTTTGCTACACATGATGGCATTTAATAAAGCAAAGCCTGCATGAGCATTGCTTTTTGTGCTCCATAAAAATATCAGATATATGAAGATGATTTGTATTTGTCTTGATATACTGACATATGGTATGGGCAAAGAAGTTTTTATGGCAGTCTACAAATATTCCCATATCATTATAACCCAAAAGTAACTCATTAAGATTGAACATTTAAGATTTTATTACTACACTTGCCCCTGCTCTGTCTGGTACACAACTTGAATATGGGCTCGCAGCTGTTCCTGTGGGCAGAGATGTCAACTTGCCCTTAGATGGGGAATAACAATTTAATTGAAAAAATTGAATTAGTGGCTGTCAAAAAAATTCGAAAGCAAGCAAAGGAGGGAAGAGACTCACCTGCGCTGGCAGTCTCTTCTTCTCCTTGTGGTGGAGAAGAGGGCGATGGTGGCGGTGGCTCTCAACTGTTTCTGTGGGCAGAGATGTCAACTTGCCCGTGGATGGGGAATGACAATTTAATTGAAAAAATTGAATTAGTGGCTGTCAAAAAAATTCGAAAGCAAGCAAAGGAGGTGAGTAACTCACCTGCGCTGGCAGTCTCTTCTTCTCCTTGTGGTGGAGAAGAGGACACTGGTGGCGGCGGCTCGCAGCTGATCCTGTGGGCAGAGATGTCAACTTGCTCGTGGATGGGGAATAACAATTTAATTGAAAAAATTAAATTAGTGGCTGTCAAAAAAGTTCGAAAGCAAGCAAAGGAGGTGAGTAACTCACCTGCGCTGGCAGTCTCTTCTTCTCCTTGTGGTGGAGAAGAGGGCGCTGGTGGCAGCGGCTCGCAGCTGTTCCTGTGGGCCAAGATTCCCAATAGCCCGTGGATTGGGAATAACAATTTAATTGAAAAATTAAATTAGTGGATGTCAAAAAGTACGAAAGCAAGCAAAGGAGGTGAGTAACTCACCTGCGCTGCGGTCGCTGCTTCTCCTTGTGGTGGAGAAGAGGGCGATGGTGGCGGCGGCTTGCAGCTGTTTCTGTGGGCAGAGATGTCAACTTGCCCGTGGATGGGGAATAACAATTTAATTGAAAAATTAAATTAGTGGCTGTCAAAAAAGTTCGAAAGCAAGCAAAGGAGGTGAGTAACTCACCTGCGCTGGCGGTCTCTTCTTCTCCTTGTGGTGGAGAAGAGGGCGATGGTGGCGGCGGCTCTCAACTGTTTCTGTGGGCCAAGATTCCCAATAGCCCGTGGATTGGGAATAACAATTTAATTGAAAAAATATATTAGTAGCTGTCAAAAAGTTCAAAAGCAAGCAAAGGAAGGGAGATACTGACCTGCGCTTGCAGTCGCATCTTCTCCTTTGATGGAGAAGAGGGGGCTGGTGGCGGCGGCTCTCAACTGTTTCTGTGGTTGAAGGTTTCCAATTGCCGGTGGATGGGGAAAAAGAATTTAATTGAAAAAAATTAGTTTTTAGCTTGCAAAAATGGTTGAAAGCAAGCAAAGGAGGGGAGATACTGACCTGCGCTTGCGGTCGCTGCTGCGCCTTGTTATGGAGGAGAGGGTGTCGGCAGCGGCGGCTCAGTATTGCGTCTGTGGACCGAGAACATGGTCTTCCCGTTGACGCGGCAATTAATCCCATTGTGGTAAGCCACATGATAAGGATTATTATGTTGGGTGAATGTGAGGTGTACGGCGTGCTGTCAGAATATTATATTGTGTTTAAGTATGGTACTCGTAGGGTACTCGTGACTCCAAACCCCCGACACGGACCCGACACGTGACCCGAAATAGGCATATGTCCTCGTGTCCGCAAAAATATGGTGTCCGGGCAAAATTCAGGACATCGGACACGTCCAAGGACATGTCCAGGACATGTCCAGGACATGTGAAGCTAAGCCCATAAACAGGGTGCCGGGGGTTCTGGAAACAGGTAACTCATTTCGAGTTGTTTTAACTTCAATTAAAACGCCCTTTGTGTTTCACCTGGGAAAGTAAGTTTGAAAGTGACCGTTTTCAATAAGTATTGAAACCGGCTGCAATGGTTTACGATTTGGGGTCATCATTATTTGCACAAAAGTTAAGATGTAAATTGCATGAACAATCAATTGGGCTGTACTAGGTACATCATGGGGTCATACATCATGATTCACGCAAGAATTAAAACAAAAATATTAAATTGACTGAGGCTGTTCAATTCATGCGGGCAATGTGTTGTATTGCTACAGTAAGCAATCACGAGTCAGATCGTGAAATAGTATAGGTAAGCTTTGCATTCGAGCACAGTGAACAAGGTAGGTTAATATTGTCAATTACGTAGGCGTGCTGACGTAACTGTCATGTGAGTCATCGTAATCCCGGCCATTGACCGGATTTACGTGAACGTCACTTGGATTTTGAGATCATTTGTCAATTTAAGTCGGAATTCTGGTGACTGACTGGATCTCAGACTCCAAAGGCTTAGATAAAAAGAAATCATTCATGTGCATTTCATCTGTTTTACTTGTAATTTCGGTGATTGACCGGTATTACGTGAACATAATATTTGTGTCAGTTTTGTTTCCACAGGAAGTCGGAATTCTGGTGACTGACCGGATCTCCATCCTAAGGCTTAGATAAGGATAAGAAGAATTTATTCATGTGCATTTCATCTGTTTTACTCGTAAATCAGGTGACTGACTGATATTACCAGAATATATTTGTGTAGGTTATTTTTCAACAGGAATAAGGGGAAATATGACCTGTTTAATCTTGCAATTCTGGTCAGTCACCAGAATTACGAGAACTTCACATGATATACCTCTCAAACTCATAATTGGGCAAACTTTCTACTTGTAACTATTTTTTTGTCAGTATTTGTATTGTAGTAAAGTATAGTGGTTCTAATATAAGTGATGATGTCAGAGTTTTGAGTGTGTTCACTTGGGGTTGGCGCTATTGACTTTTGTCTACTTTCCAGTACAGAGTTGTGTAACTTGGGGATGTTGGGGTGACAGAGTGCTTTCTTCGTTTAGTCTTTGTTGTCCAATTTCCCTGATTTTCATTTGTACTTTTGCATTATTGGAGTCTTTGATTGGGTAGTTTTGGGTAGTTTGTCATTGGGCTATGCGTTGCAAGATTGAGTGGTATGCAGTATTACTTTGTTGCTTTTATAAAGGCTGGTTGATTATGCATTTTTCAAAAATGGTGTCAGAACTTTCCAGCTTAGTAATGTAGTTCTTTGAGTGAAAATTTAATGCGGTGGACAGTGACACAGTTTGGAAATATAAAATCAGTACACACAGTTTGGGAGTAGTGTTCTTGCTTGGGGGTTGATCCTTTTCTTATGGATATGTCAATTCTGCAGATTGGGGTAGCTATAGAATATTGCAACTGATTTCCTGCATTTCTGTGTGTGAACACTTTGTCTTTCTTGTTTAATTCTTGTTATTGTAGGGTTGATTGATCAGTGGTTTATGGTTGAATTTTTGGGTTGTTTATGTTGTAGCTTGTTTAGATGATGGTAACATAATGGAAATTTTGTTATTTCTTGGTTGGCGTGTATTCATCTTGGGCTATACCATGCACCGTTTGCTGTTGCTATTTATCTTTTAATTATTACAGACATTTGAGAGATAGTGTTGCAAATTTGAGTTGGAAGCATTTGCTTCTGACCATGTTGTTTGAGCGGAGAGGTGCAAGATGGGATATTGAGACTGATGAGATGTGCTAGTTTGTGTTGTGTTTCTGTTTGTGGACTCTTGCCATCATCTGCACAGTACTGTCATCACTGATTTGTGACCTCTAGTTTTTTCATTGGTGGTGTGTGTCATTGTGTGGCACAGTAATCATGTTGTTTCTATGTTGGTGTTGGGTGAGTAGTGTGGTGGCATTGTTGTGTAGACAAAGTAGTGTTATTGGTATGTGGACATTTAAGTGTTGGAATGGCAGTATTAACTTTGTAGTTCTACTTGGCTGCAGTTTTCTAGGGGCCATTTTGGTATGTTTCTTGTGATGCTTTTTGGTGTGATTTTATTGTTGTTGTTGTGTTGCTAGAACGTAGGCCACAACATATGGATATGAGCAGGGGGATGTAGTTATTTTGTGATTTTGTTGTTGAGAAGATGCAGCAGATTTGGTGAAGTTGTGACATCAGACTTGTTTGCCTTGGTGGTGTAATGCTCTATTTGTCTGGTTGCCATGTTGATGTGTAAGTGTGTCTGGTTTGATACTGAACTGAATTCTGTTTTTGTGTGAATATCACCTGGATGCATTCATTTGTATTAGATGGTGCTGCGATTGTCATGCAGAGGATTTCAGCTACAGCACTCTTGTTTGTTTTTGATTAAATCAGCCATTTTGTCATTTGCTTATATTGTTGCTTTCGAGTGTGCTAAGGTGGTGGTGGTGTGAGAGCATGGAGTAAGAAGCATCCGTTGCCATCATATATAAGACAAAGTTGATTTGGTGAAACCATGACCTCACTCCATTTGTATTGGTGAGTCATGGCTGTATTTCTGTGTCTTGAAGTATGAGTCATAAGTGAGTCTGATGTTTTAGTGATTTTTTTCTAGTCTACATGTCAGGTGTAATCCCAGTTCACCTTATTATTGTTTTTGGTTTTCAGAGATATGCAGAGATTTCATTGGGTGCAGTTCTTTGAGCAGTTTAGCACTGATAATGCTGAGTTACTGTTTGGTGCATGAGTAGGTGTAGAATTGCGTGTGATTGTATTGCACGATAATAATGTTGAGGATGTAGTAAATTCATTGCAACGCCATTGGAGGTTTTCAGGGCATCTGTTTTGGTAAGTTTTTTGTGTAGGTATTAGGCGTCATAGAGCATTGATGTTGTTGAAGCATGACTGCACCATCATATAGACAGCAGTAGCTTGCTACAGAATTTTTGCAGGGGGTCCGATAATGAGATGATGTATGACAATATGAAATCTACTCATCAGTACTTACATCACATACAAGTTAAGGTCGTGCATGATCATTTTGATATGTATTATTCGTACTTAAGTAAAAAAGAAATTTTCGATTTTTCAGTGAAATACACTGATTTATCTCGCGATTCCGATGACTGACCGGAATTACGATATATAAAACAATGATGACTTGACACCTAATCAAGTGAAATCCACCGAATTAGCTTGCGATTCCGGTCATTCACCGGAATTACCACATAAATGATGTCATGATAACAAATCAAGCGAAATCGTTCGATTTATCTCGTGATTCTAGTCATTCACTGGAATTACGATAAATGAAGCCAAGCTCATGACATAATTCCATTTATTCCGTAATCCCGGCCATTGACCGGAATTACGAGAACGAAAGGGGTAATTCTGGAATTTCATCTGTTTAACTCATAAATCAGGTGACTGACCGGAATTACGAGAAAATATTTGTGTACGTTTTGTTTCAACAGGAATTAGAGGAAATATGACCTGTTAATGTTGCAATTCTGGTCAGTCACCAGAATTACGAGAATTTTGCATGATATACCTATCATACTCATCACTGTAAATACTTTCTACTTGTGGGTAATCTGTAATAAATCTTTGTAGTGTAGTAAAGTATAGTGGTTCTAATATAAGTGATGATGTCAGATTTTTGAGTGTTTTCATTTGGGGTTTGCTCTATTGACTTTGTCTACTTTTCAGTACAGAGTTGTGTAACTTGGGGATGTTGGGGTGACAGAGTGTTTTATTCGTTTAGTCTTTTTTACTAAATCCCCTGAGTTTCATTTGTACTTTTGCTGTATTGGTGTCTTTGATTGTGTAGTTTGGGTAGTTTGTCATTGGGCTAGGTACTACATGATTGAGTGGTATGCAGTATTACTTTGTTGCTTTTGTTAAGGCTAGTTGATCATGCATTTTTCAAAAATGGTGTCAGAACTTTCCAGCTTATTAATGTAGTTCTTTGAGTGAAAATTTAATGCGGTGGGCAGTGATGCATTTGGAATTATAAAATCAGTCACACATTTTGGGAGTAGTGCTATTGCTTGGGGGTTGATCCTTTTCTTATGTGATGGCCAGAATCACGGGAACGAAACCAGTATTTCTGGAAAATACACTCATGTCTCGTGTAATTCTGGCCACTGACTGGAATAATGTGAAAAACAATATTATGCTAGATTTTTGTGTCTTATGTTGTAATTCGGGTCAGTGGCCAGGATTACAACTGCTTAAGTGAAATGAAATGGTCGTTTGATAATTTTTTACACTACTTCTTTCCTGTATAGCAAATGGAAGTATGTATTTGATTTTGGATTGATTCACATGGATTAGGCAACTTCCTAGTAATGCAAGTTCAAAACCTGTTTCTCTTGCTTTTGTTTCCTTCTTTCTGTTTTACTCAAATCTTAATTTGTATCATTTTTGCGGCCTAGAACACTCCTTTTATTTTGTTGCTGTGGTTGTTGTCAATGTTCAGATATCATCATCACTGGGGGTTAGGCTTAACATTCTTATTCAATTTTACTCTTTTGCAGTTACACATGGAATAGGGTGTCACTGTCCTAAATACAGTTGGAGCTCGGTGCGGCTGCGAGTAATCTGATTCATATCAGACTACCTACCAGGGTCTGGACAACTTCCTGAATGATGGCATCATTCACTATACCACGACATCTTCCAAAGGAATCATCCCAGACGATATAGAATCCGAGGTACTTTCATCAGAAGAAAGTCCATCATTCATAACAGAACTCTTACTTTCAGAATCTCTCGATGAGTCTCTTGCCTTGCTTTCATCACTGCAGAAAGTAATTTCCTCCTCTGGGTTAATGCTATCCTCCTCAGGCCTGTCATAACCTTCTTCGTTGTCATCACCATCTTCATCGCTTTCAACGCTACTATCTTCTGAATCATCTTTGCTTTCAAAATTGTTATGATCATCTTCCGTAGAATCCTCCTCTTCATCTCGTTCAGATTCATAGAGGTTGAGGGAAGTCAGCAAAATAGTCTTCATGGAACAATATTTTTATGTGATAAATTACATATATATTGATAGATTCTCCTGTTTTCATGAAATGAATATGTAGTTCAGACAAGTGATGTTCTTTTTTCATTCTGAACATGAGGTTGACTGGGAGATATTGTTAGCTGATAAATAGTAGCCCTATCTCTTGAAAATGAAGTTCAATCATTGAATGAATGATATTAACTTGGCTGAAAATTTATATTTTTGTTGAAAAGGACTGCATATATGTTGTTGAATCTTTTGGTAGACAGTGGCAAAGTCAATCTGATGCTTGCTCTAAAAAGGATATGAAATGAAAGTTGGGTGTATGCAAAAATGCAGCTGCTAACATTTTTGATAGATGTGATATGTGATATTAACTTCAAAAAATGGAATAGAATAAGTCACACATTTTATCACAAAGCTTAAAGTCATACTGTCATTCATTCACAATTTGTACATTTGTTCTGTAATGATGATAACATGTGTCTAATGAACTTAACATTACACACTGAGCAGCGGTACGCTAGGACCCTCACAAAGAGTGTTGCATACCTATTCACTGGATACCCCGATCAAAAGTCTTTCAAGTAAAATTTAAGATTTATATGTAACAACCCTGCCAAGAGTCTGCATGCAGACCCCATCCAATCTTTAGTCCACTCATGATCCACATGACTGGTTTGCCTTTTTCAAGTTG
Source organism: Cyclotella cryptica (assembly GCA_013187285.1). NCBI lineage: Eukaryota > Bacillariophyta > Thalassiosirophyceae > Thalassiosirales > Thalassiosiraceae > Cyclotella > Cyclotella cryptica. Next base: position 112,803 of record JABMIG010000254.1, on the reverse strand, counting down.
ACAGTTTTATGTGAAGACCTGGTTCGTGTCCAGTAAAAATATATCATTTTTATATAACCTTCATCGGTAATGGGGGTTAATTGTACCAGGAATCTAACTATGCCACGCCAATTGAGAAAAGTGGGGGGCAGGTTTGAGTGTGCATTTTGTAAATGCACCACTACTATGAATGCATATGATTCCTAGACCTATTTGTTTGAAAGTGCAGAACTCACATCATACTATGCCTAAATATGTGACCTAAGCCGTTTTGCTGTAGTTTCTTCTATGTAGTAAACGGGTAGATACATGTTGTTGAAAGATATTAATTATGAGAGTTACACTACTGAAATAGGTATTGCATGGTACACTAGGTAATCCATGCATCACCAAGCACAGGTGATCCTGTTAGAGATTGGAGGTGATTTTAGGGCAGTTCCATGACTGCTCCTTTTCTCTCAACTGCCAACAGGAACTGTCCCATGAGAAGGTTTCTGAGAAAGAAATCCTCTCTTGGATATTTTGTCCAAGAAACACCTATAATGTATATGGGTGTTTCCCAAGAAAGAAATTGTCTTTTGAATATTGTTTCTCAGAAACAATATCTTATGACTATTTTACTTCCTTTGTGTTACACAAAGGGAAGAGGACCATTGGAGGTTCCATCTGGAACCTCTTTGGGTTTACCAGTTAAGGTAGATAATTGGCCTATGTCACTCGCCCCCACGATTGGAGAATTAGCGTGGCTCGTGGAAAAGTAAAACATCGGTGAGGAAAAAATCCGATTATGAGCCAGACTTGCAGAAAAACCTTTTTTTGCTGAGGTTGAAAATGCGCACGCTGCCTGTGATGATTTGTACCTACATATTATGTTATGTAGTATATGAAGTGTAAGTTCTTGTGGAGAGGGAGATTTGTCATGGCTTATGATAAAGCTGGTTTGTTTGTACTCTCCTAAGTAAAACTTATATTCTGACTTACTTCCGCGTGTAACCCTGATTGTCTTATCGTATACTGTCTGTGATAGTCCAATTATCACTGGTATACCGACTGAATATCTGTGCGGGGTAAAAGACCTTTGTTTACTAAAGCATTGCTTTCCACAGACCATGTGACCATAAATTGATGAGGATAATTTTGGGTCGGTTTGGTGTTGCCTGGTGTCTCCTATTGATTTTGTCTGTGTGTGCAAAAGTGGAATGCCAAACAACAATTCCATCTTATGATTGCTACACTACATTTAGGCGATAGGCACTGCATAGTAGGTATGAGTGAATGGCATCTGAGTGTTTGTTTAGGTAAACATTGCGCCACTAGAAGCTGCTGACAAGACCATGATTGGTACAGCAGGCTAAGCATCTCCATGATTTGGTTCATGTTGAATTCTAGATAGTTATTCACTTTTTGGGTTTTGACTTTTGAAGACTCTGGTTGACTTACACTGGGAAGCCAAATGAAATGCATATGGTCCGAAAGTGTAGTGTTGAAACTGCACCTTATTTGTCCCGATGTGTGTACAATGTGGATATTGAACCAGGTCTAGGTACGAAGGTGCTGATAGTACAGATATCCTGTTTGTTATCTTCTGCAATCCTTGGTGTTGGTATATTGTCCTTCTATTTGCTCTGTCACCCCTATGTATCCATGGGAATAGTTGCCCAAAGGGTCAGCTACCGGCAAGTGAACAATGTCAAGTCATACATAATGTATTGACTATAATCATTGGAAGGTCCAAGCATCAACGTCTATGTCTTTTTGTACCATGAAGAGTACGGATTCAGTGTCTATGATATCCTTTTGTATTTTGCAGCAAGGATCCTCGGGGGAGGTCTGTACATGTATAACTCTTTTGTTGGTGGTAATGACATTGCAACATAACTAAATGTGCATGTGCGTACCAATTTTTATATATTGAAAGACAGCTGTTGACTCTAATCTTATGGTTTATGGAACCATATTGTGACTTCACAGCGAGCATCATGGAGAAGTGAACTTTCCATGATATGTTAACAATGTAATAGTTGTGTTTCTCTTTGGATTTGTCTAAGCTAGTGAAGCAATACTACATTTCTGTGTATAGCTGCCTGTGTTGCATTTGTTTTGCATTGCATGCCAACAAGATGCTACATGTCTCTCAATAGAGATGTTCATGTTTAACTTATCCTGTGTGTGAAATGTTATTCCTGTTTAACTAGGGATACTCACAATTCTATATGCTGTGGATTTACAAGAACAAAGGTTGTGGATCCTTTGTGTTGCTGTGCTCATATGATTGTGAGGCTTATTTTATGGTTTGTTGTGCAACATGTATGTGCACTACCTATGGTCATCCCGTTGTCTTTAGCAAAAAGACCCACGTGTTTCGGTGACTCTAAGAGTCCTTCCTTATGGACACCATATGTGTTCTCCATGGATGATGCTGAAGGTAAACCGTCAGAAGTTCTCACAAGAGAATCAAGTACTAGTCATTGAGTCTCAGTGAGACCATTATCTAGTAAGACACATTTTTGTTGAATCCAATAATGTTAATCATGGTCAAGGATTCATTTTCTCTTATTCTGTGTATTATATGCACTCTAAGTTCAGCAAGCTGTACTAGAATGCAAGCATACCCAACCTGAGTTGGTGTTGCTCAAGACTTGTTGTGGTAACAAATATCTATCATTAATGTGTCTCTCTTTTGTGTACGGTGTACCTCCTCCTCTACAATTCCAGTTGTGAGTGAGGCGAGACAATCATATTGTCTTACCCAAGGTTCTCCCTTGTACTGGACCACCCAGTAGCGTGTGAGTTCCCTGTATGGGCGAATGTTTAGCGAGTTTTCATCTGTTTGTAAGCATGGTGCTTTTGCCATGAGAGGACTTTGGGTCTGTTATTAAGCCCTTGTTGTCTTTGTGCAGAGATGTTGTGTATTGGTTTGTCATGCAAACCTTTACTCGCTGCTTGGTAAGTCCATCCTAACCTTGTTTAAGGTGGTCTCTCAAGCTAGCCTTTGGAGAATATATATTACTCCAAATGAGTTCTATTGAGAACGGTATGACCATCATTGACTCCATTGAATGTGCTTGTGAGGCACATGGAAAACCCATTATTGTTATTGCTAGCTCTGAGTAGGTATAACCTTCTTCAGATTTTCTAGGCACGAACAGGTTCTAGATGCGTCAGTATCTAGTCTATGATTTGTTGACTTTTCATGAAGTCTTATGGTGGTTGCAGAGTGGAACATAGCAACATCTACAGTACTGTAAGGATTCTTTTGAGTTTAGACAGTTTTGCTAACTTTTTGTCCATATCTTATTTTAAGAATCACTTTTTGATTTACATTAATTTATGTTTATTTGGGTGTTCTGTTGTTGTACAGCCAGTTCTGACGACGGCTGTCAATGAAACCCTCCAGTCGCCAAGGTAAATTGTCCTCGTTGTTTTTACTTGACTTTTGGACTGGTTGTGCTCTGTCTTTATAGGCTGTAAACCTACCTCTTCGGAAAACTAGAGGTAAACATGCACATTCTTCCAACACACCAAAACTTCATCAAACAGTTTCTCTTGTCATGAGAAACCTCAGTAACGTGTATGAAATAGAGTTTGTAGTGTAAGTGTGTGTCTTTTTCTTTTATTTTGACACAGCTTGGAAGGTCTGCTATGTTACTCAACCCCCAGAGGAGTTTTTCACAGGAGTGGTTAGCTCTGTGATCATGAGTATTTTTGCTCAAGAAGAGTCCTGCACTTAAGTGGTTAGCTATGTGCGTGGTATGTTGTGTCCAGGTTTTGTTTCAACTCTGGTTCACAGATGTTTGCAGACTTTGCATCAATTATCACTGGCAAGGTGAAATTGATCTTAACATATTTTATGTTGTTATTTGTTTGAAAATCTAGAACAATTGTAACTCAGTTCTTGCACTTGTCAAAGACTGATGTCATATGCTGGCTTAGTCACTCTGGGTAATATGTACTCAGAAAAGTGTGTTTTGACAGGAATTTAACGCTTGCGCAATAAAAAACATGGTGTGACTTTTACCCTTCCTTTTGAGTAGGAAGAACCCATCCTGCGTGTGCCAAGAGTTTGACACCTGCCTAGCTGGGTAAGGAAAACATATGCATGTTCCTAATTTTGGAACATGGGGGGGAAGCTTGGAACTACGTCCTTCTTGCTTTCACTGTTACTGTAGCAACACCGTGTCAGGGGTTCGAAACCCAACATGGTTTGATTTCCGGTTGCTTTTTTGTTACCTTTGCTTGTGAATAGTGCACATGGCACATGTGTATGTTTCTCTACATGGGAGAAGAGTTCATCTTCTTTTTGAGAAAACAATTCATGATGCCAGAAGAATTCTTGGCATTTTTGTTGTATTTTTAAATGTAGCAAGGTATTTGAATATCGGGTTATGTTAACGTGACGGTAGAATTTTGATCAAGATTTTTATCTAACGAGCGCTTTAATTTAAAATTAAATAATTCCGAATTTATATTTTCGGGCTCTAAATTCTATTTTCCTCGGACCAGAGGTTGTGCAGTGGCTATTCGTAAGCCAACTGGCTTTTCTTTCCGTTTTGCCAAGCTCGGTAGCTTATATGCATGAAAGGAATACCACATGAGAAGAATTCTCACTTTTGTGGACTTTTCCTACATTTTTGCTTGGATTTCTGAAAAAAATCAACAAGTTGCGTGTTTTCCTGACAAAAACCGCCAAAAGTATGCAGCATTCTTGCGCAAATCAGAAATTCACGAGAATTTTGCTCAGAGTGTTTCTGGGGCACGACACGTAGTCGTTTTATGGGTCCTTCTTGCGCCCCCATGCGTGCTGGGACTTGGAGATGTTACTCCGCGTCACTCTGACATCTGACTGGGATGCGGCAATATATTGCGCTCCTATGCCCATTTACGGAGTAGAACAATGTTCTCTCCTAGGCTAGTCCTTTACAATCACGGGCTAGGCCCGATGATTCGAAGACTCACTATTTGTGGTCGCTTTTTTTAATATCGTGAGCGCACGGGCTGTGCAACTACACGATTCATCAAATGGGCTGTGCCGTGACTCGCTCCCACGTGAATGGGGCTGATCCGCGATCGTGGGACAAAGTCCTGCACGAGTTCATTTTCCTTTGAGGTTATCGAGTTGCCAATCTTGAAACCTTGAGTCCCGCGCCCAAACTGTGCCCGTGCAGTGTTCTATCGATACTCACACTGCCACCATGCGAACGAACAAGGGGACTGGATCCTTGGAGTACCCAACACTTCTAAAAAAAAATTCCTGGGGGATAGCAAGTCTTTCAAATGACCAAAACCTCTCGGGGGTCACGAGCAAGCTTTTTAGGCCTTAGAGGCCATACGATTCTTCATAGGGTCATTTTCTGCCCTACAAGATCTTTTTTTGTACTGCCCTAAGGCTATAAGTACTTAGTACTCCGTGGTGTCACTGCATCTGCATGTAATCACGGGTACGGACTAATTTTAAGTCTAATCGTGTTTTTAGGTATAAAAATAGACTACGCATATATTGCTCTTACGGAAAAAAATAAACCAAGGCATTTATGTTTATTGCCTCCTCATACACTGAGGGGCTGTTACGAGCTCTATGGCAAGTAAGCTTTACTGCCACAAGTGCGTATAATACGTCACGAGTGGTCTTTTTCTTTACTGCAAGTGCACTAAGTGCTAAATGCACGCTCTGCTAACAATAGCAGAGTATACCCGTGTCAAGTGGGATCTAGTCCTCACTGACATTCGGGGCAATTGTTCTTGGCTGAGTGTTTAAAAAAACACGTGCCGGCCTGTGAGTGAACTCACTTCAACTGGCTGAGTACGTGACTCGGGGCTCAGCTGTGGCTGTTGCTACTCTTGGAGTCAGGCAGCACAAGTTGCGCCACGTGTAACACACCAAGTGTATTGTACGGCTTCGAGCAACAATGGACGACGGACAGACGAACCTACCATGGTCAACCACAGACAACAGCTGATGGATGATGGATGGTGGAACGACGGACAGACGATCCGATCTGGTTGCGCGAAGGCTATCAATTGATAGTGACCTAAGCCGTTTTGCTGTGGTTTCTTCTATGTAGTAAACGGGTGGATACATGTTGTTGAAAGATATCAATTATGAGAGTTACACTACTGAAATAGGTATTGCATGGTACACTAGGTAATCCATGCATCACCAAGCACAGGTGATCCTGTTAGAGATTGGAGGTGATTTTAGGGCAGTTCCATGACTGCTCCTTTTCTCTCAACTGCCAACAGGAACTATCCCATGAGAAGGTTTCTGAGAAAGAAATCCTCTCTTGGATATTTTGTCCAAGACACACCTATAATGTATATGGGTGTTTCCCAAGAAAGAAATTGTCTTTTGAATATTGTTTCTCAGAAACAATATCTTATGACTATTTTACTTCCTTTGTGTTACACAAAGGGAAGAGGATCATTGGAGGTTCCACCTGGAACCTCTTTGGGTTTACCAGTTAAGGTAGATAATTGGCCTATGTCACTCGCCCCCACGATTGGAGAATTAGCGTGGCTCGTGGAAAAGTAAAACATCGGTGAGGAAAAAATCCGATTATGAGCCAGACTTGCAGAAAAACCTTTTTTTGCTGAGGTTGAAAATGTGCAAGCTGCCTGTGATGATTTGGTCAGATTACTGTTCCTACGTAAATGAGATTGCTATTTTCGAGAAATAGGCCTTTTTCGAGAAATAAGCTATTTTTGAGTTTCGAATATAGGCTATTTTTGGAATATAGGCTATTTTTCGTAGAGTTGTGTCTCGTCCGGGATTAAAAACCGGGATGACGGGATATCCCGGCCAAGATTGCCATCCCGTCACGCCACCCCTGATCCCGGGATTCCCGGGATTAAGAGTGACGTACTTACGTTCTGAACTTGGTACAATATGTATGGTCATACGTCACGAACGGATTGTTCAGATGGTACTATATGTTACGTACTGTACCTATGATTAAGATAACATTATTCTATGTAGGATTTACCTAAAAGATAAGATCTTTGCCAATGCAAGCATCCCGTAAAATGTGTATTGTACCATACCTGCTAGCACGATAAAATGTGTATTGTACCTGCTAGCACGAACCTTTTAAAGGTTTGTTACACATTTGTGAGTCTTTTTGTTCGTGTACACGTGTAATCTTTGGACAGGTATCCATAATCCCGGCTATATCCCTGTATATCCCGGGAAAATCCCGGTCAATCCCAGATATTTGGTCATCCCACCGAATCCCGGGATGATCCCGATCCCGTTGGGTCCCATCCCGGGACAATCCCAATCTCGGCGAAACGTCCGGGATGAGAACGGGACACAACTCTAATTTTTCGAATATTGCCTATTTCTTGAATAATGCCAATAAACTTCTCAAATATGTCGCATTCAATGGATATAGGCTATCTCTTTCTAAGTCAATTGTTGCCAATTTATCGTGTAGCGAGTCATGAAAGAACAGTCTGAGCGCTCGCGAAACTGCGCGTGCTATGATTGTATTGTATTGTATCGATCAATCGTGCGGCTACATTGGCTTGAACTAAATATAGCTATGTAGAGATATGCCCTATATGAGCTGTATGGGGTACTTGTGTGTGCTTTGGCTTTTTCGAGGTCTACTCGATATGGTATGGTACCATATACATAAATAATGATATTAGAAGACACCATAATAATAATAATATAAGACACCATATACATAATCATAATATTGTGTATGTTCAAGACAATGAAGTTGCCAAAAGGAAAGAAAAAATAAAACCAGGAGGCAACGAAAGTTGTCATATCAATTACTTCATGACAGGGAAAGAGAACATAATATAAAATGGTGTGTAGAGGGAATGATCTGGGATGTGCATCATTCCCACACAATTAACATTTTTGCTAGAGAAGCTCATTTCTGGGATAACACTCTAAATATGCATCATGGTTTAATTGAGTAGTGACAGTGGGTATGGTTGAACAACAATCTTTCTCACAGTGGTCATCACATACCGCTAAGGACTATTTCACTTCATGAAAGTAGCAGCAACCCTTAGAAAAATAATTATTAAGAAAAACTATTTCAAAATAATTCTTAAGACAAAACAGTATTTCAAACTATATACAGAAAAGATACCATTCCTACTGGTGACGTGATCTGACTTGATGCCATTTTCAACAGTCGTATGATTTTCAAGAGATGATGTGAAAAGTAGCCTCAATTTTTATTAAATATTGCTGTTGTTTAAAATTTGTTACAAATTTCAAATTTCTTTTCAGAGCTGCTTGATTTCAGTCCATCTTACCCATTACTAATGTTGACATCTTGTACATTAAGTCTTGGTTTTGTTGACAAATCTACATGAATGAGAATGCACTATTTAACTTGAAAGAACTTTCTGCTCCTCATTGACTGTTTCTCAAAGTCCAGTGAGATCTGGTAATAATGGGGCTCATTTTGTTGACAGAAGTTTTGTAAACATTTTAATCAAGCAACATCATTTCTTTATTTGTGCTTATGCTTGGTTATATTGTAGTTTCCCTCAACCTCATTGTCAGCTGCTTGTTCTAAGAAGACATATTTGTTTGTTTTTAATTCTTTACGTGGAATGAAAAAATAACAATCTTACCAGAAGGCATCCTCTTGTTCTCCTTCAAGAAGATTATGTCATCTTCTGATGATGTTTCATCTTCCTGCTCAAACTTAAGACCTACTTGTCCAATTTTACTGTCAACCACAGGAAAAGAAAATCCACCTTGATTCAAACCAAACACATTCATCTCGTCACTTTCAAACAGAGGACCAGACAACCCAAAACTTTCAAACACACGTGGTCGATGTTTCCCAGGTCATATACAGATCAAGAAGATGTAAATTTCAAGCATGAACACCAAATCGGTCAACCAGCTGATGTCTCAATACCTCATTCATTACAGACAAGATTGTCAATTGATCAAATTTGAGAAATTCAGTGTCTGTTCCCTCTTGTTGACACAATGATAATGCCACATTAAAAAGCACATTATTTGCCATTCAAATTGCCTGCAGAGGATAAATTGCAAAATATCTCAAAAGATGTCTGTGATTCCAGATGAGAGTTGCTGCAACGGTGTCATTCCAGGGAAGATAAATACTTGCAGACCTTGCTGAGTTTTTACAAACATTGTACATCTCTCCATTGCATACATGACTAATGCCATCAACAACTCCATAGTCTGAAATTTCACCCATGCAGAACTTTCCAGCTCTCACCATAGAAACAAAGTTGTTGCCGATGAGAGTGATATCATTTCATCATACTCCAGCTTACCACGTTCAAACAATCTGGTTGATCAATACAGACCAAACAACGGAAAGTACAAAAGAAAACGTCAGATGTATGCTTTTTGAACAAAAAGTGATGTCATCACGAAATCTCATTTAGTGCAAACTAGTATCATTGTAATGTTCACAGTTTGGGAGATCCCTCAGTAAGCATTTTCCCCTTGGTCCCAATGAATATATTGAATGTCTGCTTTGCACGCATAGTGCATAGTTCCCTCTCAGGGTAGTTGGGTAGATTGGTCCCAGATGCAGCAGTAAGAACATGAATATTTGGATACTTGTCCTCACAGATCTGAATTCTTTTTCTATCACGACAGAAGAATTTTGTGAGTTTCTTATCCTCCCTGGGATAATTCATTCCAACGAACAAGGAAGTCTGGAGAACTACAAAGAATAAAAACAAGTGTTTCAATACCAGATTGCTTAACTTAGAACATTAAAAATAGCCCTCTCATCATCAAGCTTGAGTCCTCTATCGTCACAACACTTCTTGGACAGCCCAAAGAACCCTTTTAAACATGTCATACGGTGAGAGATTTGGATTCATTCCTGCTCACATTTGCTTTTTGGACTTCCTGAGACCCGTAGTCAGTTTCATCTTCTTCACAACACCAACACTAGATTGATGCTGATCAGATTTCCTTTTACCCTTTGGATCTGTTAAGAAATGACTTGCATTAGTAAGATACAAGGAAACAATTGTCAAACTTACCAAAATGACCTGATGTTGCTTTCTGCTTCCTCAATGCAGTAATGGACTCTTCACTAGTAGCATTTGCGTTATATGGAACACCTTTGTGATCACTGCGGAGACTAACAACATTCCTTTCTGCCAGAAAAATAGCAGAGTCATAAACAGCATTACAGACTGCATGCCTGAAACTGGCCGGAAGATTGTTGTCACTGGATGAGCCCGTTGAGTTTTCATTTCCCAGAAGAGGTTATCAGCATTCTTCCCAAAACAACATACGGTGACCAACCAGAACAAAGCATCTGAAAACTCATTCCTTGCCCTAGTATGCTTCTCCACAGAAAAGTTCAACATGAGGTCCTTCACTTTGATGCCTGTAGCTACAACAGAATTTTGATTGTGGCAAGTCTCATCTGCTGGAAACACCTTCTGAAAAATTGTTATCTTGCATTCAAATTGTTCTTTTCTAAGATCAAAGATTTTCTCAAACAGTTCAGAAAGCTCCTCCACAGGCAGGTCACTATTCTTAAGGCTCTGAGGAGCCACAATAAGTAGCTTTGGTTTCACAGTGTCATTTTCATAATCAAACATTTTGTGAAAAATTGCAACACAAGGCTTAAAATCAGCAAAAAGCAATGTGGCCCCCATTTTTTTGACATGTCCTGCCCAGTGCTCCAATGCTCCAACGAAGATGTCCAGCTACTAACATAGTCGATTGTGCTGTCCTTTGAAGACCAATCCAAAGAAAAAGGGAGAATGCGCTTTTGCTTGTCATTGGCAAATGCAGTCCAAGCAGCAACAATAACAAAATCCAACAGTAAGAAAGGTGGGTTTTTATCTTCCGTCTTCCTCGTTGCAGCTCTAAGGTCTTCAAAAATTTTAAAGAGGAAAGAAGACTAATATCATAGATTTTGCTGTCCGGATGCTTCAACAATACAGCTATTGAACATCGTGCTCATCTCCTCTCATGTCAAAATCATCAGCATTATCAAACACCCCAGATCCTGTCCCCAACAATGGAACCGCAGCAGCACCATGAGTAACACACTCAATAAGTTGCCCGAACCCCCGCTGAATAAGTTCATTTTGCTTGTTGTTGGATTCTACCAATTTGTTGTTTGATTCTACCATCTTGTTGTTCGCTTCTACCAATAATTGCAATGTTGCATTCATGTTTGTGCAGCTGCTGCTCATTCTTGACACACTGTGAAAACCCGGCATCCACAGTAAAAGCTCCAGTCTGCAAATTGTTTTGACCCGTTTGGACAATAAAACTATTGACACGTCTCCATACCTAACAAAATATCATTGTCAGATCAAACTTCTGTAAAAATGGCAAAACTAGACAAACTCACATTAATATCCTTATCAGATGGGCGATTGATAGTGTCAGATGTATCTTCGGTAGGAAGCGTCTGTTGCAAAGAAAACCATTAGCGTGAAAACAGAACATGCTGAAAGTAACTTGGATAAAAACAAGATACTTACAATACTGTGTTCTGGTCAGGACCAGTGGATGGGCATATGCCTGAGCTTGCAGGTTGAGAGTCTGCATTGTCATTTAAAGTTTCCTCTTGTGCTTCAGAGTTTGAACTCATACTGCTGCAATATAATCAATAGAGAGATTGAAATGGATGAGAAAGTAAACTCAAAAGCAAGTTTTGTAGGCTGATCTATCCAGGCCACCACTCAAAAACCAGAATCAAACATACTCCAATACAACAATGAACACACATGAGCCCTACCACAACCAAATAATGACAAAAGAGCCAAATTTTGCACATGTCTCAAAACATTTTCCACATTGTCCAATCGTGATTACTGTTGTGTCTTATTGCAAAATACTACTAAAAAGCCACAACATCAAAAAAAGATTCATGCTCTGCTCACCTTGACTTTTTTATTCAAATAATCACAAAACTGCGAACAAAACAAAGTTCCATTTTTACTTGAGAATATATGTTCAAAATAAAATTCTACACTGATGATAGAAATGAGCTCACCTACCTTGTGTCTATCTCAGATTCATAACTGAAATGTGAAACAGTCAGAATCGAAACACAACATAAGTAAGACTTCAAAGCACAAATGCAATGAAAAATAGAATCCAACAATTCACAACTGAAAACAAAAAATTCAACACAGTAATGATCAAAAATAAACAGGACATTTGTTGATTGATTTTTTTATGAATGCAAATCCACGGACTTCATCCATGTTGTTCTGTTATGCATATGGTTTCATCCTCAAATTCACGATTATAAGGAGAGCCACTCTCCCTTCATTATTTTAGCCACCATTCATCCTACACCCCAGAATGACCACAACCAGACCCTCTATGTTCCACAACAAACAAACCTCCCCATGCACGATACAAACAGTAAATTGTGAAAATTGTTGTGTCTCCAAAAGTCTCTGAAATTATTCACAATAGCAATGTGGAGGAAACAGCACCACTGCAACGACGACACCACAACAAGATGAAGCCACAACCGCCACAACAACGACGCCACCGCCACGACAATGACAAGACGAGGCCACCGCCACGACTAGCAAAGCCACAACCGCCATGACAAGATGAAGCCACCATGGCCACAACAACGATGAGACGGAGCCACCACTACAACAAGACAAAGCCCCGACTGCTACGACAAAACGAAGCCACAACCGCCACAACAAAGATGAGACGAGGCCACCGCCACAACAAGCAAAGCCACAACCGCCATGACGAGATGAGGCCACGACCAACACAAGCCACCACCACCACAACGACGACCAGATGAGGCCATGACAAGACAAGGCCACGACAAGATGACACCACAACGAGACAAGGCCACGACAAGACAATCCACTCTGCTGAAACAACTAACAAGGCCAAGACGATCAAAGAGGACCAGCCACCACAAAGCCAGGAAGAAACTTAACTCACCAATGAAGAATGTATCGGTCACTGTTGAATACTCTTGCAACAATTCCTAGAACAAAGAAATCTATCAAAAACTTCATGAGCATTTTACAGCCATATGCCTGCAAAATTGCAAACCAAAAATCAATTCTCAAAATTGAAACGCATCATTCCATAGTTCAACTTCAGCATGCAATAATATTCTATTGCCCTACAGTATAAATACATTCTTGATTGCAGCATACAATGCACGGCCTCTGAACACATCAGTAGAAGGTACTAATCACCCAACAGTGCCAAATCATTCTTGTCCTAAAAGAACATGTAGGAATAGTTCATGTATGAACATTTCATAATCGTTAAGGCTTTCACAATAAAAATGACAGTGCTCCTAATTAATTAAAAGAATACTACATTCACTAATTTATCCTACTCCGACTTGAGGCTTATTTCATTATGACCTTCATACGTGACCCAAACCACCATCACAGCCAGCTTCCACCATAACTAACATCTTCTGCTAAAAAATCTTGCAGTGGCTGCTACCGTATATCTCAGATCACAGGACCCTAAAAATTTCGAAGATACATAAAAAAACCTATAAACCGTCGTTAGCTAGTGGTGCTAATATGGTAAAAAATATAGGTATCTGCCCTATTTATTTGGTACTGTTGAGCAAGCTATTTTTTTCCTGCTTTTTTGTCAAACCATGTTTTCTGGGCAATTTGCTCTGTGTGCTTAGGCTGTGATTTTGTAGGTCTAACAGCGGATAACGAATAGGTATTATAGCGATTTTTTGTCTATTCGTATTTGTCCGTTGAATCACAATTTTCTTGTAAAATTGGATAATCTCAAACAGCAAACAGGCCAATAGACCAATAGCCAGCTTCCTGCCACCACAAAAACTGACATCATAAAGGATATTTAATACAAGTTTTTTTTTGGAAATGGGGACAGTATAACTTACGCACTTTTAATTTGTTTTAGAACACAAAAGAATAAATTTGATCTATTTATAATGTACAGAGTGGTGCAAAAAAAGGTGGGAAACGCTGTTCGTCTATTCATCCATTCGTTTCGTCGTGGGCGAATAGCACCCTCTGTTTGTCTATTTGCAATGGCTCAAAACGGATAGATGAATAGAAAATGGACAATTTTCCTTATCAACAAAATCACGAGTTAGACTACAAACAGCAAATAGCCACTTTTGGCAGCTGTTTGTCTGTTTGACAAACAAAATCACAGCCTTATCATGTGATGTGATGTGAGCTACACGACAAAATATCGTAACTCAACAACAAACCAGAATTACTGGGAGCTGTGCATATGGGGATGATGCTGTCATCAAGGAAAGTCTAATTCTAGTGGTTTTAGAATGACCGAGGTTGATTACATGCCAAAAACATAAATGTAATAAAATCGGGTAAAAAAGAGTTTTCGGATCATATGATCCGAGATGTACAGTAGTATTATTTTCAAAATGCTACCGAGATAATATTTTTAGTCTGAGTACCAGTTTCTCCCGTAGCGCTACGTCGATTTTTCAATACGTCATGTATTTTTGATCGTAAATATATAAGCGTGCAGCTACTTAAGTAGCGCTGAGGGTAATAATTACTACCAAAATTTGGCTAACAAAATAAGAAGACGCGTCTGTCTGCCACACCGTAAAATCTACCCTGTCCCGTGAAAAAAGTGAATCACACAAAATCGTGATGGATGTTTGGTACAGTATCATACCTTGTACCTACTTTGTACCATACTTCTACACTGACTTGATATCATTGTATGCCCATGCATCACCATCATGGCATGTTTGCCCCATTGTTGGAAACCTGTTCAATCCTGGCACCCATGCTGAATCTAGCTACATTGCTGACACTGGCCTGCTGCTAACAACATACATGAACAGGGACAGTTGGCACAACACGAGAAAAATGAATTTCCCCTTTTACTACTTTGATGACCTAAAGTGGTTGGTTTCTTACCCCCCAGCGTGAACCTGGAGTTGCCACTGTTGTCACCTTGCCGTTTGAGAACATTTGAATTTCTCATGTTTAAATTTGATGATATCTTTTCAATGCATTACTTACACAGAGCTCATGCCATTGTTCGTGTCTCAGATCCAAGACTGATTACGAAGACACCACTATTGTCGCTCTGCTGCTAGCAGCAATAACGAACAGCACATGTGGGAGGGAAGGAGTTTTGAGAAAAATATTTCCCATTTTTATTTTATGATTTGATATATTCCAATCGACTTCTTATGCACCAACCTTGGCAGAGTCATATCTCAACCCCCAGACTGAATATTGAGACACCACTGTCATCCTCTCCACATAAACAGCACTGGAAGGCAATGTCTGCAAGTGAAAGGTGAGATAAAGTTTCTTTCCCATTTTTGCATCTTTGCTCAATTTTCATCAAAAAGTTCCCCTATTCACAATGGGCACATTGCTAAAAGGCTATTGATTTGATATATAGAGACTATGGTGCTCATTTATCTGTTCTGAAAAGAATTGAGGATGGGTGTCCTGCATGAGGACTATGGCTACATAGTTTCTTTTGAGCTTGACATTTGATTTGAGATTGTTGCAAAATTAAGTCTTTGTGATATTATTTATTCTAGTGGAAAATAAATATGTGAGCTAGATCACAGAGGATACACTGGTGAGATACAAAGCTCAGTTCACAATTCAGGGAAGGCATGATCTTGAACCTCTCTGCTTGATGTATCATATCCCAACAGCTAATATGTTCATTTACAAGCAACAGCAACAGGGCTACATTGTGAACAAAACAGTTTGTACCTATAACCCCAAAATTGGTACATTTGTTGTCCAAGGACGTGACAAATACATGAGGGTGGCACTGGGTAGAGGTAGTCCACTGATGTAATGAATGGATGGTATTGATGACTATGTGATTATGTGACCTGTGTGTGAAACAGCATTAAAAATGTCTTGATGTACACAAGTATAGCCTAGTAATAAAAATGTCTTGACGTACACAAAGACAAAGCCTAATAATAAAAATGTCTTGATGTACACAAATATAGCCTAGCTAAATTGTGAGCTAAACAGTTTGTTCTCATGACCCCAAAGGATGGTACATTTGTCTTCCAAGAATGAGACAAATAAATGTGGGTGGTACTGGCCTATAGATGTAGAATGATGTAATGAATGGATGACAGTGATGAATGTGTGAATATGTGATCTCTGTGTGAAATAGTAATAAAAATATGTTGAGGTACTATACAGTTTTTTATACACCATTTTGACATATTATACTAAAGACAAATCTCACTAGGAGAGTTAATTATACTAGCTTCATTTCTAGATAAAAATATGTTAATTCACTATGTTGCTAGGAGCTTGTCTGATGATGTGTCGGCGACATCACAAGTCTCACGAGTCATGATGACGACATAATTTCCCGACATGCTAGCTTTGCACTAGCTTCGCATATGTCGTGTCGTGTTTTTTTGCCGACACATGACTAAGATTGACTCCCAGTCACGGTGTCGGTGACATTGAAGATGTCGTCAAAAATACAACTACGGCATGTGTCGGGACGACACGTCGCCGAAATGTTGATGACATTTCCAACTAAGGTTCAGCGTTTTTGCAAGAAAACTCCGTTTAGTTCATTGTCTCACTACAAAAACTATTTTTGTTTAAAGTATTGCCACTATTATTTTTTTAGTTTAGTGTCTTTCTCATTAGTTTAGCGGATATTATTTTAATTTAAAGTCTTATTAATTAGTTGAATGTCCTCCTTAAATGCATTCGTGGGAGTTTAAAGTATTTCACGAAGTCAAGAAACGTGACACGTGAGCTCACGATACTCGACTACGTCTAACACCTCCTACAGAAAAGTTGGCTTCACAGAAAAATTCACATGTTGCTGAAATGTACCGTGCCATATTATCAAGATTTTTTCAAAATCTCAGTTGTGTTGGAAACTGAGCCCCTTTTCTCCTTCTCCTTCTCCTTCTCCTTCTCCTTCTCCTTCTCCTTCAGTGAGACAGATTTTTCACTTTTTGCCAAAACAGGTACTGACCATCAAGTTGATCAAAACTCAAAACTTACCTGTAAATAATTCATTTTTTGCTTGGACTTACATGGGTAGTCATAATGTCTTAGATATCTGCCTACCTTTAAAGTTTTATCTTTGTGAATAGCTTGAAAGAACAACGTATCATTTTTTTACAAGAATGGTTATGGTAACTTGAAGAGACAATCAACTTGAAGGGAACATAAAAGTGTCATTTTTTACAAGAATGGCTATGTTAACTTGAAGCGACTAAAAAATATAATAGGTGTACCATATTATTATTATATTAATATATCTCTTACTTAAAAAATGGGCAAAGCGCTGAAGGCTGCGGCGCGCGAGGCGCTCACGCCCATGTGACACTGCTACTTATTTAATTCAGCGTAGACAAGCAACTGTGGCACACTACGGTATGATACCTCTACCTAGGAGACAAGCAACTTTATTTTTCATACCTCTTCCTCTGTCCTTACAAATCGCATTCTGTTTAGCTCGCTACAAAAAATCTTGCACAAGCTGCTGGTAATGACTATCAAGATTTTTTCAAAATCTTAGTTGTGTTGGAAACTGAGCCCCTTTTCTCCTTCTCCTTCTCCTTCGCATTCTCATTCTCCTTCTTCTTCTTCTTCTTCTTCTTCTTCTTCTTCTTCTTCTTCTTCTTCTTCTTCTCCTTCTCCTTCTCCTTCAGTGAGACAGTTTTTTCACTTTTTGCCAAAACAGGTACTGACCAACAAGTTGATCATAACTTACCTGTAAATAATTCATTTTTCGCTTGGACTTACTTGGGTAGTTATATTGTCCTAAGTAATTGCCTACCTTTAAAATTATATCTTCGTGAATAGCTTGAAAGAACAACGTGTCAGTTTTGTACAAGAATGGTTATGTTAACTTGAAGGGAACATTAAAGTGTCACAAATCATTTTAATCATACTTTTACGTACATCAATGTTCTGTAATCTTGAAGGGAACATTATTGTGTCACAAAAGAGTGTCTAACAAGAATGATTTCGCACTACTTTTATTCAAAATAATAGAGTGTATTATATCTTACACTTTAAAAATGGGCGCAAGTGCGAGCGCGGCGTGCACGAAGCGCGCGAGGCGCTCGCGCCCATTTGCATCTGCTGCATATATAATAATTAAGCGTAGACAAGTAACTGTGGCATACTACGACAAGCTACTTTATTTTAAAAGTACGTCTTCCTCTGTCTCTACAAATCGCATTCTGTCTAGCTCGCTACAAAAAATCTTGCAGCGGCTGCTGGTAATATCTAAATCGGGCGCTACCCTCAGAACTACCACGATTTACCTACTAAGTGTAGAAAACGTCTTAAATAATAACAAGTACATATTATAAAATTTAAAGGTCCAAGTAAAAATGAAAATGTCCAGAGAGATGAAAATTTTTCGCCAGGACATTTTTATCTCTAAAGCAGCTAGTAATTTAACTAGTAGAATGCTGCAACACAATAAACTAAGACATTTTTACCTAGAAATGAAGATAGTAATTAACCCTCCAAGTGAGACTTATCCTTAAATGTCAAAATGGTGTATAAGAAACTGTATAGTACCTCAGCACATTTTTATTACTATTACGCACACAGATCACATATTCACACATTCATCACTATCATCAATTCATTACATCACTATACATCTATACCCCAGTGCCACCCTCATTTATTTGTCTCATCTTTGGGAGACAAATGTACCATCCTTTGGGGTTATGAGTACACACTGTTTGGCTCACAATTTAGCTAGGCTGTACTTGTGAACCTCAAGACATTTTTATTATTAGGCTTTGTCTTTGTGTACTTCAAGGCAGTTTTATTACTAGGCTATACTTGTGTACCTCAAGACATTTTCAATACTAATACTAATACTACACATAGGTCACATAATCACACATTCATCACTACCATATATTCATTTTATAACTCGACCTCTACCCAGTGCCACCCTCATTTATTTGTCTCTTCCTTGGACAACAAATGTACCAATTTTGGGGTTATGAGTGCAAACGGTTTTGCTCACAATTTAGATCTGTTGATGTTGCTTGTGAAGGAACATATTCGCTGTTGGGGTATGATACATCAAGCAGAGAGGTTCAAGATCATGCCTTCTTTGAACCATGACCAGAGCTTTGTATCTCACCAGTGTACCCTCTATGAACTAGCTCACATATTTATTTTCCACAAGAATAAATGATATCACAATGACTTAACTTTGCATCAATCTCAAACAAAACACTAAAGCATAAAAGAAACAATTTAGCCACAGTCCTCAATGTAGGACAGTCTCCTTCTTAACCCTCACCCGTATCTAGAGCAAACACCGACTCTAGTTAACCAAATTGCCCAATTTAGCCCACTTGCGCTCACTTCTGAGTCAATCTGATTGCACCATTCGATTCCTTGCCAAAATTACGTTCTAGTGGTACTCACAACATGTTTGTTACAGCATATCATGTCACAAAACAGCGAGGACCATCGCCATACTTCGTCGTACAAATTGAGCAATGTCCCTTTTCTGGTGTAGTCTCTATCTCGTGCGTAAAATTTGGTTATCTAGAAGTAAATATTACGTAATTTACGTTATCAAGATTAAAACGCGGCTAATATATAGTTATCGTAATTCTTGAATCGTTAACAAGATCTAAGAAAGTGCTCTAATTAAGTTAACTAGGTACACTTTTTTGCTCGTGTTAACACACTTTGGTCCAACTTTATGTAAGAGGGTGAATAATTTTCATAACAGATAAATGAGCACCATAGCCTCTATATATCAAATCAATAGCCTCTTGCAATGTGCCCAGCCCTAATCATCGCTGAAACTTTAACACAAAACATTCCTTGTAAGTGCTCTTCGTACCAGATTCGCATACAGTTGTATGAGCTAAACCGTAAGCCAGACGTATAGAGGAATTGGTATGCCCACTTGTGCACAAAAAAGTTCACAAATGTTGTAGATTATGACATAGTCAACATTTGTGCACATACCATGCACCATATTGCGCGCGAATTTCCCACTTGTGCACTTTTTGTGCATATTTTCTAATTATGTAACATAATTCTATTTTGATTGTATTGCGTGAAGCTAGTAATTTTAATTATGCTACATTATTAATAACTTATGCACAGAAAAGTGCACGAGAGTTGGTTGGATCTTTTACGCCTAATAATTTTTATTACTACTGCCTACACAGAACATGTAAAGAAAGACCTGACGTTTTATTTGCACGGTATTGTACTTGTCCGAATGTGTTTTACAGTACCCTACATAAGGATCGTACCACATAATTTTGAGTGCGGCTCAGAATCACGAAGCACTCGAAAAAATCCAGATCGACCATGGTGACGAGCCGTCGCGAACCAGATTCGCAATATCTCAGCGAATATTGCTCCTTTTTCGATCCGGGACGAGCGCCGTTATCCTTATAACCGCGCGCTCATGAAGGTATGCTCAGATCGACGTGGTAAGAAAAACCACTGAGCACTCCTTCCCGAGAGATCACGGACTCAGATTTCGGACATCTCGAATTTTAACAGTCTGGGAAGAAGAGCAGGGCCATTTTTGACCCTTCCAACTCTGGTCTCTCGCTCTTTCGACCTCTCTTGAAGATGGGAGGAAGTGGGGGTATTTGTAGGTCAAAAAGGTGAGTTCGTTGTATTTTTCAGTTTTTGATGCAGAACTTGCATGAAATCTCACCTTATGCAGGCCGTCTTTCATCTTTCCCAAATCAGCTGCAAGCATGCAACAATCAACTCTGAAAGAGCTACTCAATTAGGAAAAGGGAAGAGAGCTATGGGCCGATCACTAACAAATCCAACAATCAACTTAAAGCAGTAGGAGAGTGGAGAGAGTGTGATGACTCAAAAAAAGAGCCTGATAATATAGCCACCATTACTAATGTCAGTTAACAAAACACAACAATCAACCAATATAAACAGGAGCAAAGAAGTTGGGCATAGTTCAAGTATTTAGTTTACCCTTCTGTTTATTAATTCATCAAGCAATTAATTAATTGATTAATTAATTAATATTAGTTACTAGCATGTTAATAGCATCATCCTGTCTAGTTAAAAATGTCTTCGTGAAAATATTATTATTTTGTCTCCCAAATGATACCATACTGTGGATACTGGGGCACATATATCATTGAGAACTTTCTCTCTCGTACCAGATTCGTACATACAGTTGTAGTGAGCTAAACCGTAAGCCAGACGTATAGAGGAATTGGTACGCCCACTTGGAAAGTGCAAAAAAATTCCTGGATGTTTCCTATGTGAAATTTTCATGACAATCCCTTGGGCCAAGAGGTTGCATCAAAATTATGTTGAAAAAGAGCTCGACACTGCGCCATCCAAAACTAATGCCAAAAATAGATTTTGTACAGCCCCGTGAATTGATTCCAGGAATGGTGATGATTTTATCAATGAAGACAGACAGACGATTTCGCGAATGTTTCGTTACTAATGTTAAACTCACATGTATAGGATTCAGTATGCCAATTTGGCAGACTTTGAAAAAAGAAATATAGTGAGAAATCAAAGTCTGCCAAATTGGCAGACTTTCAATTGTTGGGATATGTACACCAAATTTCTTTCAAGGGTGCCTCGGGTGGCCAATTGGTACGTATTGTATAGTACTACTGTGCATATACATCTCGAGATCATACCGGTAGATACGGGTACACTACCTTCGTCTACCTGACCTAAGCCAGAAAGTATTTAAAAAATCTTGATGTAGACTTTGCTGACTTTGTTTTTATGAGCTTAACACTACTGTACAAGTGATGCATGAGATACTAGTTATCTCATGCACAAACAAAACACAAATGATCATGGGAGAGATTGGCAGTGATTTGTGGCAGTTCCATGACTGGCCCATATTCAACTGCCCAAAGGAACTGTCCCATGGGAAGGTTCCTGGGAAGGAAATCCTCCATTTGATATTCAACCTAAGAAAACATCTACAATGTGTATGGTGGAGTTGTAGGAAGGAAAATCCTATTTGGATATGATTTCTGAGAAACTCATATCTTATGACTTTTGAGTCTTTCCTCTGTATCAAACAATGTGAAGGAGACTTATGGAGTTCCACCTGGAAGCTCCAGATTCTTGGCCTATGTCACTACCATAAAAATCGGTTTAGAAGAACTATCACATTTTATAAGAACCACCCTACTGTTGAACTGTGTATATTTCAAAAACTAAGCGATTGTGGACTAATAAACAGATATGATACTCCAGAAAGCTTTGTGTCACACAATAGGCAAAAGTTTGTCCTATCAAAAGTTATCGCAATATCCAATTGTTGTCTGAAATTCTATCTTTTGACATTTTCTAGTTCTTATAAACCGATTTTTACGCTAGTTGAATGTGTCACGAGCTGTCAGGAGGAACCCAGATTTTTGCCATTCTAGAGGTTCCTATGTGAGTGACTTATCAAAATTGAGGCCATTCCTACGTGTCCACATTCCCCGTTCTTGCCAGGAGTCCAAAACATGAGAGTTCTCAGAGGTTCTTGTTTGACGGTATGGTACTGTACAATACCATATCCCCATACGTTTCTTATGGTACAATAATCGCACCATAACTAGCTTTCTCCATCTTAATCCTCATAGTGCAATAATTATTGCACCACAAGAAGGATGATTCCTACGTGCCTCGCGTAGACATGTAGAAAATCTCATTTGCCCTCGAAAGGTAATTTTGATTTGGCATCATTATTTGGCTAGAAATACTTAGGCCACATTTTTGGCCTCTTAACACAAGAGGTGCAATATTTACACAGCAAGAAAAATCAGGAATTTGACCATTGTGCGGTGCAAGTATTCCACCGTATACAGGGGTGGGGATATTGTACAATATAATATGATGTAAATACTGCTTTGTACAACATCGTTATGGTACCCGAGATAGGCATATATCCCAATACTTTTGAAAAGGGTGACTTTTTGTCACCCTTTATGTAGAATCTATACCGCAATGTACGTATTCTCAAAATGGTGACACGTAAGTCACCCTTTATTGACGATTCCTATGTAGTTACAAGCTCTGACCACCCATGAAAAAAGTGATATCGCTTTGCGAGGTAGTACGGTGTGTGCCATTCAAAACTAATTCCAAACTTGTATTGTATTATGCCTTAGTTTTTTTGCTTCCAACAAGACAGTTCATTCAGCCACTCCCCGGATGCATCCGGTAAGGTCTATAATTACTAGCTCAGCTCCCACAACAAATTAAAAAGCAATACTTAAACACAAGTCTTCATCACAATGGAGTTCTATAGATACTAGTAGTTATTACCTTTAACTTTACCTAAAGGATGGAAATTCATCAGCCACCACCAATGCTGGTTGCTGGGATGTGGACCACAAACATCATTATTTCACCAGCATGTCCAGCAATCTCCCTTGGCAACCCTTTGGATTCAACGATGCACGAGACGGCGACGTAGGTCCGGATAGCACACCTTTGGGAGTGTGTTCCCCCGTCGCTCGTCGAGCCATCGCCGAATCGTCCATTGCCAGTCAAGCAAGGACGTACCGCGAAGTGCTGGAAGATGTGCGAGACGGCGACGTAGGTCCGGATAGCACACCTTTGGGAGTGCGTTCCCCCATCGCTCGTCAAGCCATCGACGAGTCGTCGGGTCGGAAAGACGCACGGCAAAATGAATGTAGATGTGCAAGACGGCGACGTAGGTCCGGATATCACTCCTTTGGGAGTGCGTTCCCCCATAGCTCGTGGAGCCATTTTGGAATCCTCCATTGACAGGAATGGAAAGACATACGGCAACTTGAAATACAACGTGGGCGATCACGACGTGGGTAGAGATAATACCTCCTCAGGGGTGAAATCCATGGCACGCGAGAGTTGCACATCCCACGATGTGGGTGTGGTACATGCTACCATTGGAATACATTTACCCACCTCTTGTGCATCCATCCAATCATCAGGCAATCCTTTTGACAGAGTAACTTGTCACTTACATAACACAGGAACTTCAGTACACTCCATCATTGCTCATAAAGGCAGCAATGATGCAACTACCAAAAAAGCCATCCGTGAACAATCCACCGCATCCAAGGATGGAAACCGTCATTCAACAATCAACTATTTGATGGTTGATGATGGTAGCGTACAGCATCCTACGGCCGAGTTCTGTCACACATTTGCATCAAAATCTGGAGTGGCTTCCATGAGATCAAGAGCCGCTTCTGTTGCATGGCTACACAAATCATCCTCTCAGCTGTTGTCCAGGAGTGCTATTAAGCACCGTTAGAGACGCAAGAAGAAAAAAAGCAGCTAAACAATCCGACCTCCTAGCAATTATTGGTCCTAATGATGAACTGACAGCACATGGTAAAAAATTCTCAACCCAGTATCTACAGCAGAATGTGGTTGTTTTTGACGGAGGTGTTGACATCCCAACTGCACCCCTCTGCAATCCTGATGTTAGTGGATGGTCCGGCCATCGTATTGTTGATGGAGAGCTTGACATCTGTTCTCCTCCTTCTTGCTATCAGGGATTGATGTACCAAGATGGAGAAATGGATCCCAGCTTCATTTTGTTGCCAAGAAATGAAGCATTAAAGATCAACAGTGATGACAGGGCTCTGTGTAATGCCATGGCAAATGTAGCAAGGAAAAAGGAACAAGTTGGTCAGGGGTGCCAGCAAGACTGTTTTTGGAAATAGTAAATATTGCTGTGTTGGATCTAGGGCCAGAAGGAATGCTCCAGGCGTCGAGCCTGGTAATTTCAATTTGGTTGGGGCGTCAACGGAAGATTGGGACACCATCGTGAGTGCGGTGAAATGAAGTGAGCATGCTTTCTTTTCCTATTCCGGCACAGATGTCATTCGTCACATCAAAGCTGCTAGAGAGCTGTCTCCCTGGGAATCCATCAGACCTTCAAATGCTACGGATGGGAATGCCACACAAATCTTCAATGGCATTGCATTCGGAGTTAATGTCTACCTCCGCGCGCATGTTGACCTTGATTTCACTTATTCAGTGATTCAAGTTCATATCAATGACTGTGATTACGGATTGCTGGATGATGTACTCTGTTATTTCAGTTTTCCCAGGTTGGGAGTCACCGTTCCTTTGAAACCTGGAGACTTCTTATTGGTCAATGCACTGGAGTGCCATTGTTTGTCATCTATATGCAAAGCTGATGTTGACATATTTTGTGTATCTAGTTACTTGAAAACGGCAATTGTAGGAGGGAATGATAACAACAGACTGCTCAGTGACAAGGAAATGAAATGTCTTAACACATTCCCTGCAAAACGTGTAGACCGCAAGAGAAAGAGATCTGACACTTAAAATCGTAGTACTTTTTACCAATGGATATTATATTAGTTATGGGACTTCTCGACTGTAAACTGACATTAAATAGTTATTATAATTAATCATCAACATCGCTACTTTAACCCGTAGAGGAATCGTCCGATTCATCTTCTAGAAAAATATCCCCACTCAAAGAATGCCTACGTTCATGATTATGGCACTGTCGCCTTGATGTTACCGCGTTGGATACACTTTCGTCCTCAGAGGATGAACTGGACTCAAGTCTGCATTGCTTTCTGTCACATTCTTCAAATCCACTATTCTGTGTACTGAAAAGCTCATCGTCAGAGTCATCCACATCTTTTTGTGTATTCCCAACCGGTTCATCGCGTTCTTGTGTATTTGGATTCTGTCCAGCATAAGTCCATTGACCTTCATTATTATCTTCCTCTGAACTCTCACCAACGTTGTTACAAAAACCTACCAACACGGGACCCTTCCTTTTTTTCTCTGTGATGGGTTGGCCGCCTTGCGCGTCTTTAACAATTCCAGTGCTCTTACATGCTTACCTTCCTTCATGCCACAATGTAACGCATGATTTCTGACCGTCAATAGATTGTGTGCAGAGAGGAACTCTACAACTGGAGCATTCCTTTGAAGTTTGCCGGAATATGGTGCCGTTCGAGCACAGTGAACACTTGACTTTTGCTCTTTTTCCATTCTTATTTAGAGGCAGATGGGAGATACTGTGTTGATAGAGCACACTGTGATGCGTACGCAGGCTATCCAACTCAGGTGTCTTCGCAAAAGTCATCACTCGATGACTTTTTAGAGGCCACTTTCCGTGTTGCGCAAATGAATCTATTTGCCGACTAATATTCATATCTTCTATGCGTTCCAATTCTGCATTTTGTCCAGTCGGCATGTGAGACATTCGGTGATGAGGTACAAAGAGTTGTGCTCGCGTGAATCTTTCCGAACCCAGGAATCTCAACAGTTCTATCCCAAAGTCATAAACAAAGCTGCTTAAGGGAAGGTCAATATTGTTCAATTTCTTGCAAATTTGTGATGTGAGCGGTCCGGTACCGTTGTGATTAGAGGCAAACTGAATGATGAATGGTTTGATGACACGCGATTGATCATGACGCCAAGTAGTAACCACTAACGAATGAATGTGATGCAGGATATAGAGCGCTTCAAAGCCAACTTTCATTCCTTCCATGAGGACACGACAAGAGAACACTGTACTCTTATCGAGGTCCCATTTTGACTTGTTGTAATTGTATTGCTGAAAATGCTTGAATGATCCAACTGGTGGCAGAGGTTTACCCAACTCTTTAACTTTTCTATCCACAGCACTCCACATGGGATAGTGACTGAT
This sequence comes from Cyclotella cryptica, assembly GCA_013187285.1. Classification (NCBI taxonomy): domain Eukaryota; phylum Bacillariophyta; class Thalassiosirophyceae; order Thalassiosirales; family Thalassiosiraceae; genus Cyclotella; species Cyclotella cryptica. The sequence goes on along the minus strand of JABMIG010000254.1, from coordinate 86,201 downwards.
CAGGAGAACCTTCTCTTCTTGCGAAAGATAACCTGGGCAATCGTCGTCCGTCAAATATCCACGACTATAAACTTCATCATCATACATACATCCCAGCAATGGTTTCGCCACTTGATTAATATTGAACACATGGTTATTTATGTCGTCACTTGAAAACCGAATCACCACCATCTGAACAATCTGAGAGACTCCGTCATCTATCATCGCAGTCACAAACAAGCCATACTTCAGTCCCGTAACTGCTGCTTGATGGAGTAGTTGCTTGCGGTTGTCGGTTGGAACGCAATCGTTAAATACGTCATCGGCATGATCACAGAACACTTTCTGGCCATGTTTTGCCTTTTTGCCTAATGCCGTTTTGATAGTGGTATCCACCGATTGTCTCGTTTTCATCTCTACAAACAGACGGATTATTGTTGTCTTTGCCATACCTGGTGCAATGGGTAGTAACACTATCAGCCATGTGAATGAACGTTTCTCTCAGTTTCTTTGGGCTGTATTTATCAGCCTACTCTTCTTCAGTAATGATCTCAAAAGCAGCACTATTTCGTTCTGACATCAGCTCCCAACCACCATTGGCAATAGGGGGTTGAAGGGCAGCAGGAAGTTTGTCAATCAATCAATCTCGCTCACTGATTCCACCACGCCCACGCCCTCGACCGCCTCGACCTCGACCGCCTCCGCCTCGACCGCCTCGGGCACAGCCCCCTCTCCCACGCCCACCACCTACACGACCTCCACTATTAGGTGCGCTATCATCTGTTCTCTCATGAACTTGCCCAGGCGCTGCACTAGCTACGACAATGATGCGCTCCATATTTATACCTGTGGCACCGTCCATGATACACACTACAGACAAATGGAATCAATAGTCTAGCTAGGGATGATTTACACTGTGTGTGTGCGCTCCAGGGTATTACCTGTGGCGCTGTAAATCATGCACAATACAGACAATGGAAGCAATTATTGTGCTCTAGGGATGTTTTACGCCGGATGTGAGACAAATGCTTATGAGGAACTGGTAATTAAAAAAGGGTGACAAATAGTCACCCTTTTGAAATTGCGAATTAGCAGCGGCGAGGGGGGTGACTTTTCGTCACCCTTTAAAAGTATTGGGATATGGTACAAAAGGTAACTTTTGTTCAAAAAGATTCAACGAGGATTCAACGCATTGTGACGTCCTTGACCCACAAGAAGGTGTCAACTGGAGGGACGTGTACACGAGACGTAGACGAGAATTAGTATTTAGACTCGTACTTTTATTGTGTTTTCAAGATATACATCCAATACCACAACGGCATAGCTTTTTAACAAAGAGACCGAGAGATCATAAAGGAGTTGCCACAACAGTCGTTGCTACAATTGTTGACAATCTCAAGCACCAACATCATCGTCAAGTCGACGATGGTCTCTCAGAATCCCCTCTTCACGAGCCTCTCCAGCGAACAGCCTTCCCTCCTCTCCGTCAGCTTCGCCTCTGACCCAACCGCCTCCCTCGGCGTCCAACTCACGAACCATGACAATGGTCTCACCAACGAAATGTTCTCTCCAGGCTACGCCTCTGTCGCCACCGTCCTCGACGATAAAGAAACTCTGGCGCGAAAAGCTGGCGTCAAAGTAGGAGATTACATCGTTGCAGTGAATGGTGAGGGCTTTCGACGATTCCCTCCTGATTTCAAAGAGGAGGAATTGAGAGATGTTACGGAGGAGATTGATTTGATTCAGTTCGCCGATGATGATGTGCACAATGACAATATCGAAAATCGAACCGAGGAGGAATCAAAGGAGGAAAGAGAAAAGAAACAACGACTCAAAGATCGCGTAATAACGAGCAAGAAGCCTGGCGATTCATACGAGTTATTGCTACAAAAAATACGGCAAATAAAGTCATCACCAACACCGCTGCTCATCTCCGTGGAAAGGTACTCCTGGGACTCACGCGTACACTCCTGGTCTCGCTTCCTGTCAGCGAGAAACGGCAACGTCCCCTCCGCTATGACAATGATCCAAGCACATGAACGGTGGAGGAATGAATTCTTCCCCATCGATTTGACATCCGAGGGAACGCAGGGAATACTCAAGGCGCACGCCGTGAGCGAAATAGATGTTTCCAACGATGAACAGATTAGTGCCGCGGTGTACATTGATTTTGCAAAACTACAAAGTCTTCGAAGTGTAGATATGGAAGAGAATGATGCATTGGCTGATGACGTGATCAAAGCTTTTGTGGTGTACACCGAAACTTTGTTGGCAAGGGCGAGTGATCCGAGGAGGCCCAAGACTTGTCACTTTGTGGATTTGACAGGGGTCAGCTTGAAACAGGGGCTGCATGCTAGGTTGCTGAAGAAGTTGTACGCTACTTTTGAACCGAATTATCCGGAGACGTTGGAGAAGATGGTTATGTATCCCGTGCCAAAAATAATGGTGAGAATCGGTTTGGATTGATATCTTGGCTCGACGTTTTGGTATACTTTCAATGACTTTGTACTACTTTCAATTCCGCGTCATTTCTTCCTAGGCATCAGCAGTGAATGCGATGTTGAGTTTTGTTAATGAAAACACAAGAAAAAAATTCGTTATCACTGATGATTTGTTTGTTGTGTGCAAAGAATTGGGTTGGAATCTTAAGGAGATTGAGCAGTGCGGAAATGTAAATGGATATATGAAGAAACATTTGAAGCATGGGCTGTCGTTTGTATTTGATTGACTCTTCAATAACCTAGTTGGAATATAACGGTTTTCACTTAAAAGCACGCAGATCCGGATGCGAGCCCATATTCGTTTCTGGGAGGACAAAAACCGTTCAAATGACGTTTTTAGACTGTTCAAATGAATGGCTATTCTTTTCGTAACTAGCGAGATATTAGGATAGATGACATGACTTCTTCATTTTAACTGTTGCTTAGGTCTTCGTGGATTCTTCTGACTATGTGTCTTCACGCTTGTTTGTGTGGCAAACTCATCTCCTGTGTGAGTAACAGCCGGAAGGCAACGTAATCTTCCAGTCAACGACTAGAAGCGCTTCCATGAGGTGCTAGAGCAAAGTGTTCATGCCCAATACAAATGGGAAATGCACATTTCTTCCTTGCTCCCAGTATTTTTGATCCTCATTGCAAGCTCGAAATCTCCTGTTTTGCTGGTATCATCCATAAATGATATGACATCCATATTATATGCGAGCCGTGTATAGTGGTCACAAAATTGAGTTTGGTCCCAAGTAACTATGTCTCCATCGATTGCCCATTCAAAGATGTAATCTCCTACTTGACCACACGATTGACCACCTTTAAGACGACGGCGTTCTGGATCTTCAAGGATGTCCTTTTCAATGTCTTCAGTCATGCGTTTGATTTGGTCTAACGCTACTTGTTTTTGAGACTTTTCGAACAGCCTGCGTTCACTGCCACTTTTGTCATAGTTTCCTTTTCCTCCGTTATTGATCTTTGTCCAGCCCTGGGTAACTTTATTACCGCTGTTGTCATGCCATGCTTCGATTCTTGCACCAATGAACCCATATTTCACATCCTTCACTTGGAATACAACCCACCCACTTATCCACAGAAAAAAGTGTTAGTCACAACGCCGTCGCATTTGCATATGGAAAATATTAACCTGCTTACCTTAGCCCATTGAAGCAAATGCTTCCTCTGCTGTCCTGAGTGCCCCCCATTAGACAGTTAGAATTTTCGTTTTTATCGCACCAACTGTGACTCGAACCATCACAGTGCCCTGGTCTGCCCCATTGGACATCAAATCCATACCCAGGGACAATTGCATCATCATCACCAGCTAGCTTTCTAGCACCTGCGACTTGCTCGACGTTCACATCATTCGCTGGAGGAACATTCCACGGCCCAATCATTTCTGGGGGATAATAGATTGGGGGCCACACGTATGCGTTGTTTGGAGTAGGATCAAGGTCTCCCATTGCATTCGGCTAACACACAAGTTGACAGGGGACAGTCATACAAAGAGACGAGATCAACAAATATTTGTCCACGGGTTGTTACGATCGCGTCGAACTTACCTTCAAAATCGAAACTAAGCTCGTTTGCACGGGATTGTGTCTCGGTCCCCATAGCGATCTACCTTGAAGCGGCAAATTACATATTCTCCATGGCCAATATTCCTCATTTGTAAGCTGCCTATCCGTCCCATTGACGAATCTCAACCCACGACGATGGCGCCGAGCTTGGCCAATCTTGTGTTGGAGTAAGTCCGGACACCCTGGAATGAGAGGTGCCTTTTCTTTGATCGCTTTGTAGTAGTCCGCCACATGCCAATGCTCGTCCGCTAAAGGATGCCCTGTTTGTGCAGTCAAGTCCTCCCATTTCTGCAGTGCGTATTCTAATCCTCGAAGCACCAACAGCGCAATCCGACGCCCTCTTACCTTATGTATCCGGTTTCCTGGATGCCATGAAGCTTGACCGCCAGGTTGAGGACTTTGTGCAGTGGGTGGGGTAAAGTCGTCGCGATCAACCCAACAACCATTACCTTCATACTCGTGCTTTTTGCATATCTCAATTTCGCCGCGAGCACAATTCAAGTACCTGCCGATGCAAGATGAGATCATACTTCTTAGCCATAGTGACGGTGAATGAAATCCACTGACATTCAGAAATGTACTAACCTCGCCGCCCAAGGTACTTCTAATGCTTGTTCTTCACTGAGTGTCATAGGCCCATCCCATCCCGATCCAGACTCTCCGATATCCGCTAATGCTACCCGATTGAAATTCCGCAGTTCAAACCCAGACCCCATGAGATACGGAGCTCTATTTCCGCTTATCAATGCCTGTTTCATGAAAAATGCAAAATAATCATAGTTTTTCTCTGTCATACCTGAGTCCCACATAATCATATCTGTCTCTTTACCCCGTAGGTCCATCCCAGCCAAAGCTTGTTGAAGACTGTTCGTGATCAGGGTAGATTAGGTTTGACGAAAAAGAGTGTATTGAAGGTAATTCAGCCATTATTTCACAAATGTAAAAAGGTCACGACAGATTCACTTACGTCCCCATACCACCTTGAGCAAAATTATACGCTCGCATTGTCACTCCGAGATGAGCAAACACTGGTTCAAGGACAAGACCAGCTTGGATTATGTAGCTTTGATTGAATCCATTCCCATGACCCGCAGCAGCGCTGTGACCTCCCAAGGCGATTTGAAACGTATCTTGAGTAATAATTGCGTGGATAAGACGTCGTGCAAGTCCATCAAGACTACTCTGGGTCGTCCACATATGTGTCCCCTTTGAGCTGTATTCAGCATCATCCTCGATATCTTTGATTATTGTATAAGGAGCAAATTCTCCTCTTTGCACGAGCAATTCATCTGATAGTGCGGACAAATCACCACCAGGGACCCCTACTCCATATTCGGCGTAAATGGCCTCCATCGTCCTATTAACGAGTTTCTTGGCCTCGCTCAAGAATCTTTTCATGTACTCATCGTCTTTCTGCCATGATCCCTCGGGGAAGTCCGATCCCTTCACATCTCGGTGGCTTACACTTTCAAAATCTGGTATTGGGCGAACCTTGCCCCTCCATTCTTCACTTGGGTCCTCAAAGTCAAAGTATCCCCAAGTAGTGGCGGTTGGAGAGTTCGGATTGCGGAACTGAAAGTGATTTGTCAGTGGATAGTCGAAACCCCCTCCTGCAGCGGATCCGCGGGGTGCATTTTCTGTTCCGGGCAAAAAGTATGTCGGTGAAATCATTTCAATCGGCTGGTACCCTTTAGTGTCGATAATGTGAACTTTCGGTGAGGAAACGTCCTCTTTCTCACGCAGATCTTCTTCTTTCTCCTTTTCTGTAGACGAGGCCACTACGGTGTCAGGCTGTGTCTCCACTTTTTCAACACTTTCGTCATTTTTGTTCATTACCGAAGCAGCCTCTTGTGACTCTTCTTTTTGGACACTTCCACCATTTGTCACCGAAGTCGGCTCTTGTGAATCCTCTGTTTGAGCACTTTCACCATTCGCTGTGGTAGTCGGTGCTTCCTTTTTTGCAATATTTTCCGCAGGGGTCGTCAAAGTCGGCTTTTGGGGATCATCGTTTTCAACACTCACACCAGTTGTCACTGGAGTCGCCTCTTGATGATGATGATCGACGTCAAGATGCACCACATCTTCTTGCACGCCCAATTCAACTTTCTTTTCTATCCCTACCGCACCACGCTTTGCCGCTACCATCACGAGAAGCGAGACACATAGTGTGGATAATAGGACAAAGATCCCTTTCTTTCGCTGTGGAGATGAGGAAAGGTACGTGTCTAGAATTGTCGCAGCGGATTTCCTGCCCGTATCAATTAAATTGGGTGAAAATTGCAACGAGAGAAGTTAACAGAAATACAAGTCGATTGGTCACATTGCGTGTGTAAATGACGGATGAATTGTCTCGACAATGAAGGGGAAAAAATAAACGATTTAAGCCGTATTTTTCAATTTCAGTGCAACAAACGGATCGATGTCGAGGTCAAGATTTGAGAAGTACAAGGCAATCCGACCATGGCAAAAATCCCAAGAGGCAAACTGCAACGAACATTCATTGAACATCTCACCGCAAGCCGCTGATTGTATCCGAGCCAATGGTAGAGCCACCTCGAGGAGATCTAGCTTGTTTTCGCGAAAAAGTCTTTACTCCCCGGTGCTCCTGTGGAGCGTCCGACCCACGGAGGGGTCTTACTTCAATGGTCTGGTCCCATTCGGGTGGGTCTAAGGCGGACGAGGCGTCCATTGTTGTTATGTTCGTAGGTATGGTATGGGGTATGGCAATCGGATCCGAGGTTGATGCCGCCAAAAATAACAAGATACACGACGAAAGTTATGGTATGGTACGGTAACAGATGTATGGTACAAAATTGTGCCGTGGTATGGTAGACGTGCCATACACCAATACAATACTAGCCGGCTTTTAGCATGGGATCGAGCTGATTCTGAAGTTATGTATAATACGATATATCCTATGGTATCGTACTTGGTGCCACACCACCTTAGCAATGCAATTTACTCTGTACAAGACAATACTGCAACAGCTGGCTGCTCAATAAACATACCTGCGGCAGATGATTCACGAACAAATCAGCAGCGTGAACGAACTCACATAATAGCTTCAAGCTGTACCATACCATAAGCCCTAATAATAATTGTGCGTGAGAGGGCAATCACGGAGTTGAGGGAAAAGAGCCTCTATTATGGCAACTAAATTTAAAAGGGCTTATTAATGAAGAATATGGTACAATAGTTAAACTATGTATTTGTAGGCAGTTTGACCTCCACAAAGCAACTGGTACCTACCTCACGTACTATACCATAGTATGAGGATGTGCAAGGGTGAGTGAAGGGGAGTTGATTGGCAGACGAAGGAATAAAAATTAAAACATTTATAGGTTATGGTAGCAATAAGATATACCATAGTTGCATTGATTATTGTCCTAAAAACAAGTTACTTATTCCGTTCAACGGCTTTCTTTGGATAAGTAAGCCATTTTCCAAGAGTAAGCCATTTTAAGCGAAAACGGCTTACTCTTGAGAAAACGGCTTACTTTTGAAAATAAGCCATTTTCTGAAGAGTAAGCCATTTCAGGGCAAAACGGCTTACTCTTCAGAAAATGGCACACTTTCAAGCTTTCTCGTAAAAAAATTATTGATTCCCATGTAATTAGGCTTAATCTCAACGGAAGTGCGGAAACGTGATGTTTTACTCTTAATGCCGAAACTGGCAAAATGATCTGAAAATCATAAAGGTACAATGATGAAAATATTTGATAGGATTAGAAAGAACTATCATGTTACCTATAGAAAAATAGATTTATTTTGGTAGGTAGTCGTGGTACAGGGCTTAAGCAATGGTGTGTCCTCGTAGTCATGAATGACGTCAGAGCTCGTGCTTCAAGCTGAAAGAGCAGTCAAGAACAACTGAGGCCATATTATACATGACGTCATCAAAGAAGAAGTTGACTTTCTGTGCCATGTGGTAGCATGCCGATTTACATACTCTCGGCCGTTTTGTATAGATTCGGCATACTTTCACTAAATTGGCATTGAGTGATGTATTATTCCGTTTCAGTAAAAGTATGCCGATTCCTCGTGAAACAGATGAGAGTATGTAAATTGTCATGCTTCGTCGGGTTCCAGTACACGTTTGATGAATTCCTTTGTTGAATTGCTGTAAATGCTTCGAACGGCAGCATACGTCACTTGAAGCCGTTTAATGCCTTCTCTGCCAATTAGACCTAAGACGGCATTGAATGCCTACTTTTGCATGTTTCACAAAGTCGGCTGTTTCAAACGAAGGCGGAAAGTAGTCGTATAATCGATTTATTCATGCCTTTTCCATAGATCCGGCACTCATTTGGCACTGTTGTACTGAAGAATAACTCCCTACTGCTTCTTCTTCTCTTCGGTCGCGAACTCAATACATTAAAAGATACCATTCTCTATGCCATTGCTCAAGAAGCACAGCAAGACTACTTTTCATCATTCTCGCACCTTCCCTATTATTAATTATTGCACAGACATGATTTTTTAAAACGATATACGATTGCTTGACTTGTTCAAAAAAATGGCTCAGTCTGCATTGTTTAGCATCAACTAGTCTTGTTCCCGCAACTCCAACAGAGAGACTTACTTTCAAGACTAAGCCATTTTTCTAAAATGAGCCAATTTGGATCTAAACGGCTTACTTTTGGGAAATGGCTTACTTTAAAGATTAAGCCATTTTCCCAAAGTAAGCCGTTCGGCTTAAACACGAATAAGCTTCCCTAGGGAACCAGTACAATACTTTCTGGGACTCTCTCCATTCCCGCATGACACGAAAAGAACCTCAACTTTTATAACCAACTCTAGAGGTACAACTATGTAGGTAGGTACGAGACATTCTTTCATGCCTGAGATGATACCATTTGGCACAGCGAATAAGAATTCCGAAAATGCTGCTGTTATTACCTCTCATCGCACAACCCCGCTCAGTGTTGGTCTACGGGATTAAATTATGAAATCCAAGCCAAAATGCTTTAGATGGCAAATGAGTTTGACAAAAAAGCTTATTTCCCTTAATTCCGACCACTTGCACCCTTTATGTGCCCCTACAGTATGGTACAAGTCAGAATAACCCATGCTCAATCAAGATTTTTTCTTGAAAAAATCTTAGTTTATCATTGAGCACGAATTGTTTTCCTTCTCCATTTTCAGGAGACGCTTTTTTCACTTTTGAACTTTCTAGGTGAATTTATAGAAAACTCTCCCAAAAATACCTGTAAAAGCCTGATTTTTTTGTTTTATATGCATGGGTATTCAATCACTGTTGATTTGTGATTACCTTTAAAAATATATCTAAAAGCAATATACAGCATGGCCAAAAATTGAGGGGCTTGATTGCTATTGACTAGAGGCCTTTCTCGATCACAATGGTATTAATAGAGTAAGTGATCACGAGGCTAATCCGCGAACTTATTGGTCAAAAGGGCTGTTCCGTGATTCCCATGTCCTGGGGGCTCCTGAACGACAAGTTTTGTCAATTTTTATGACCTTACAAAAACTCTATTCATTCCACAGCAAAACCTATGCCCATCTTGGAACCTGGCACAACTCTACCTAGGAAGCTGCCACCTTGTCATAATCAACCAAAATGACGTCAGAAGTCCTACTCATGTGCGTTTGCTTTATTAAATCGGAAAGCACATGATGTAAGTACTACAAAAGTCGTGCCAGTGCGTGCTGCGCTAGCTTATCGGAAAGCAACTACAAAAGTCATGCCCGTGCACGCGGCACGAGCGAAGCAAGCGCGGCGCGCACGCTAACTGGCGCCCACTGTTATAACTTTTTCCTTTGTTCGGGCTCCCGCCGCTGCTAAAAAATCTTGCAGCGGCTGCTAGTAATATCATAGATGATGTCGCGTGTTTTATCTAGCTATCATAGAAAGAATCTATGATTTATCCAAATCTAAAAAAATCCGTGACGCGTAGTCATCCAGCAGTCTTGGTCGATTTTTTCAATATCATAGAGTCGTTCTATGACATTTCACAATCCAATTTCGGGCCACACTAACGCCCCGTGTAAAGGCCGTTTAATGCTACGTATCAACAAATTAACCCCCTTATGATACATTTTAAGGTGCATAAAAATAAGTACTATATTAATGGGCCTTTCTAGAGCTTTACCTTCTAGTGTTACCTCCCCCCCATGGCCCCCAACCGATACACACTCTAGTATGGAGTCTTAACTATTCATTGTTTGTAGCACTAGTTTGGTTGGACATGGCCATAGGAGTCCATTTGAACAACAATTCCTGTTGCTATCAGAGAACCCTCAATTTTGTACATGGTACACATATCATGTGTGACATACAAGTTTGCTTGCAAAACACTTGTAAAATGCGGTGCATACATGTGTAACATAACTAGAATCTGAAAAATGTCATATTATTTCCCAAATTCATTCCAATATGCAATGGCATTACATATTACAAAACATAAGCTTAATAAGAATCACAACCTTAATTCCTTTTGAACTTGCTACTTAGAAAGTTGGGATAACACATGAAATCTTATTAAGCAAGACATCTTCCTGTCATCCTTCTGCTTTGTACAAAAATGCACAGAGCAGGTAGAACGGTGCCAACTAGTTCTTGGAAGCTTATTGAGTTTTGATTAGAGAAACTGCAGCCTTAATGCACTACATTTATGGAGGGTGTGTGTTGCTGCTTATGGATTCAGTAACAAGTTTTAGCATTATTTCATGTTCGTTATGAGAATTTCCTTTCATCAACCATTTTGAATGGTTACTTATTTTTTCTTCTTGTTTTTGTACGGGTTGTCATGCCCATACACTTTTAGGAATACCATGGATCATCAATAAGGCACAGTCAGCGATGTTCTAATAATTATTGTTCATTGCTCATTCATTGTATTGCACACATATCTTGTAATGATACTGTATTTTATACCCAAATACCCTCTTGTAACTCAATTATTATGACATATCTTTACATACTGCAATGGATATTCATTTCACTATGCTGCACTGAAATCTTTGATTATACATCTTTTTTCATGTTCACAACTGAGTAAGTCCGTTGATTGTACCACTTGCAGATTTCAGATGAATAACTCTGTTTTTGAATTGATGCATTCTTTGTCACCATTACAGATGATAACAATTACAATGGCTTTCTAAATATTGATTGGCATACTTGCCAAACTTCCTTCTAAAATGGTAGCAATTAGGGCAAGGTCAATGTTGAAATGAAAGATGATAAGTGCCACCAGACTTTCACTTTCACGTTGTGCAACTGTGTTTTTGTGCATACTCAAAGCCTTAACTGACAGTATAGAATTGATGCAACCTCAACTCATCTACAATAATGTCAGAGTATCTCTTTGTATACTCCGTGTTTTCATTATCAATTACATCATTGGTGAAACTGGCATTGGAAACAAAAAAAGTTGCTGCTGTTTGAGATTGCTATCAGTAGGTGGAGGAAATGGCCGGATTCAAGGGTTGTGCAAATGATCTATTTGGGGAGACATTTGGTGATGCTCCCACGGAATTGGAAAAGTTGGATTGTTGGGATGATTGTTTCATCTCTTTGTGAGGTGGACTTGTAGAGGTATTTTCCATCATTATAGTGTTGTTTTGTTTGCTGGGAACTTCTTCTTACTCTTGGTAAGAGGTGGACTGACAGGTTTTTTCATTATCTGGAGGCTTTAGGTATAGAGCAAATGATGTAATGGGTGCAATGGTAGTGTTTTTTCAGTCTTGTGAAAATTGACTTTGTTGTGCGCTTGAAGTCTTCCTACTATCTTTTCAGCCTTGGTGAATATTTTGTCACCCTAACCTATTAACATACAATTAGATGATTGTTAGACCTTCTACTTGGAAAGAGTTTTCTCTGAATTTATATAGCAAACGATTGCAAACATAGGTAATATCTTAAAAATATTTCTTAACACGTTCACTGTTTGACCTATTAGTCCGATCTATTTTTCGTATTATGAAATACGGTTACCCCTATTTATATAGGTAAATCATCATAGAATCTTTCTATGATATTGACGACCGGTAATGAGTAATTACTTCTGTCTAGCAACCGCTGCAAGATTTTTGTGGCGAGTTAGACAATGTGCGATTCGTAGAAACAGAGGAAGTCGTAGGTTTAAAAATAATGTGGTTTATCATCTATGCATAGTTGAAAATGGGCGGCCTAGTTGAAAATAGGCGTGTGCGCCGCGCTCGCTTCGTGCGCTCCTCGCACCCGGACGCGCCCATTTTTGAAATAAGATATAATTTTAACCCTCCAAGCTGTACTAGTGTAAAAACAGGCACTAGTACAGTCTCTAGTGTCAAAACATACACTAGTATAGACTCAGTTTCTTGTTTGACATCTTCTGCCCATTTCAGCAAGATCTGACACAGCCATTCGATTCCTCGTAAAAATTGCACTAAAACGATCCCTGTTTCACTTGAGCTCACCACACGCCACACCGACATCACTCACACACTACCTATTACATGCCACCCACATGCTTTTGGCGCACCCACTTTTGGCGCAAAACAGTCTATACGGCCTATTATCGATGGTCGACATTAAAAGTGGAGGTGGCAACACCCTTAAAAATCTATACAAATGAAAAAACATATCCTAGTAATAAGATGCTCGTGGCGATACTAGTGTATGCTTTTGCATTACGTATACACTTTTAGGAACTATCTCGCTTGGAGGGTTAAGGGAAACATTACAAGCAGCCGGTACAAGATTTTTTAGCAGCAGTGGGAGCCTGCAAAAAGGAAGAATTCTTGTTTCGTTAAATAAAGATAATATAACAGTGGAAGCCAGTTAGTGTGCACGCCGTGCTGGCTTTGCTCACGCCTCGTGCACGTGTGCAACTATTCTGAAGGCCTTTTCTTAGTGTGGTCGCTTTGTTCCTAAAATGACCATCATGGCTGTTGCACTCATGGAGACACTTTCCGATCAAGTCTTAGCATGGTTGCTTTGTTCCTAAAATGACAGCCATGGCTGTTGCACTGACAGAGGCACTTTCTAATTGAGTTTACTTCCAAAGTAAACCTATGCACAAAATGAGATCAGAATACACCCCTAACAGAAGATGAGCAAAATGTACATAAGCGTCTTGGGAGGAACATTTCAACTTTGGCAATGAGGGCTTCAGGGGGGTTATATGGTCATTTTAATCTGACAAAGACCTCTTGGGGGTCACAAATATTTTTTAGGTAGATTGAAGGTAATACAATGTTGTACAGTTAAGAAGTACCATTGATTGCAAAAGGCAATTTTTGGAAGGTAACCACAATTAAAAAGAACACTATTACCTAAACAGCTATGAAGATAGATTTAGATATATTTTATAGGTAAGCACACATGAAAAGATCGTGACTACCCATGCATTTCAAAACAAGAATAATTTATTTACAGGTAAGTTTAGTCAGTAAATTTATGATTGAACCTAAAATATTCAATAGTTGAAAAAGTGTCTCATGGAGGAGGAGGAGAAGAAGAAGAAGAAGAAGAAGAAGAAGAAGAAGAAGAAGAAGAAGAAGAAGAAGAAGAAGAAGAAGAAGAAGAAGAAGAAGAAGAAGAAGAAGAAGAAGAAGAAGAAGAAGAAGAAGAAGAAGAAGAAGAGGAAGAAGAGGAAGAAGAGGAAGAAGAGGAAGAAGAGGAAGAGGAAGAGGAAGAGGAAGAGGAAGAGGAAGAGGAAGAAGAGGAAGAAGAGGAAGAAGAGGAAGAAGAGGAAGAAGAGGAAGAAGAGGAAGAAGAGGAAGAAGAGGAAGAAGAGGAAGAAGAGGAAGAAGAAGAAGAAGAAGAAGAAGAAGAAGAAGAAGAAGGAAAGAAGAAGAAGAAAAAGAAAAAGAAGAAGAAGAAGAAGAAGGAAAAAGAAGAAAAAGAAGAAAAAGAAGAAAAAGAAAGATATCAGATACTGATAAACTAAGATTTTCAAGAAAAAATCTTGATAGATCAAAAGATGATGACTACCCATGTACGTCAACCTGAAAAATTAATTATTTCCAGGTAACTTTGCTTTAACTTAATGTGGAACTACCCGTTATGGCAACAAGTGAGAAAATTGTCTCTCTGAAGAAGACGAAGAGAAGAAGAAGAAGAAGAAGAAGGAGGAGGAGGAGGAGGAGGAGGAGGAGGAGGAGGAGGAGGAGGAGGAGGAGAAAAGGGGCTCAGTTTCCAATACAACTAAGATTTTGAAAAAATCTTGACACAAATGTAAAAAGATACTTTTAAGTATAACTTATATTCTGTCCCCTTGTTAGTGTTTTCAACAGGGTGAAAAATTATCTCTATCTAAAAACTTACCCTAATACATTGATGTAGCCATATATTGCACTCCTCCCGTCATTTTCCTGACTTACTTGTCCATGCCGTCCATCACTCCAACATGTGTGCGAAACATGTTGTGACTTCCAATGACATCGGAGGTGTCTTGGCAACTATCTGGAGCCACAAGAAGCAATACATATGGGCATATTGCTGGTGTGAAGGGGAAATTATTCTTGAGGGTTTTAGTTCCCCGTTTGAGCGGATTAAATAACGGAAAAACACAAATGTCAATGAGACTCTCCCTGTGTTACTTATACACCTGTGGTACCTATCAACCGGCTTATACAGTAGGGCGGGATGTCCAGGTGGTTTAAGAAGGTCATGAAGCATGATGAACGCCTCTTGGGTCAATCCTATCATCAAAAGGAATGATGATGGTGATGTATCAAATGTTGCCATGGTGACATAGTGGGAGGAAGTATTCATCACATCAAGATATATGTGCACTTGCGAGTGCTGTTACTGTAGCGAGTGAGACAGAACGCAAACAAGAAGGCTATGAAGTGTTTCCTCTATGAGTCTTTGTCAGTGGAGTTTGAAGTGGTGAGCTCATGGTGTAGAATGTGCTTGTGATGGAGCGCGGTGAATGAAAGAGTGACCACGCCATAACTTTTTTGTCCAAAATTTGACAAAATATATGGTTAAACTTGCCAAAAATGTAATCTGGACTGATTTGGAACAAAAACAATTACAGCACAAAATTAAGAAAGGCCCTTCCAAATTGCTTCCAAATGCCTTCCAAATTTGACATTTGGAACTGGATATTTGGACGTTTGAACAGATACATGAATTACAGCAGGCACCCAACATCCCTATTTGGAGAATTCCTTAATCCCTATAGTTCTATTATTATTTAATGATAGAAATGAATTTTGTTCATATTATTCCCAGTATGCTATATATCTAGCGGCCGATTTCCCACTCAGCAGACAGCATCATATTTAGACAACAACTCAAACAACATGGTCCATGCCTAAAAGGACAAATCCCATTGCAATGAAGGATCAGGGTTGTCCTCATCCATTGGTGGTTCTGCTTCCACCGTCAATGCGCCGACATGTGATAATTCCATAAGAGATCAGCAGGATCCTAGAGATGATACTGCACACTGCCCCCATCACTGTTGCAGCAGTTCCTGCAGTTGTAGCCGCAGCAGGAAGGGGAGAGGTACTGGCCGTGGAGCAGGTAAAAGCACTGGCTGAGTTGGTGGTCATCTTAGCACTTGTATGGTGGAGGGTGGGGAGTATGACACAGTGCTCATGGTCATGGTGGAGCTCACAGAGTGGGATGACATCCAATTGGGCGATCAAATTACTCCCACTTGGAAGTAGTCAAAATGATGGAAGCAGTGCAAGAATATCTCCCCATCTCTGGTTTAGAATGGGATCTTGTGGTGCATTGCCACATGGCTTACCATCTGGACAAAGAGTGTAGTGGGGGCCAGCACAAGAAGAATTCAACAAGCTCACCAAGTTTAAGATGGGAGCAGGAGATCCCACTATGCCATCAGATGTCTAGGAGGCTAAAGAGATTAGCAGGTTGATCATCAAGAAATCCAAGGATGTGACAGGATCAGAGGAAGGGATATTTGCAGCAGATGAAGTCCAAGAGAAAGCTGAGGCAGAAGAGGATGAAGCCATTGTCAATGAGGGAGGCCACGAGCTTATCATAAGTAGACCTCACAAACTTGCTGCAAGTCATGCCAGCGTGCATTGTGGGAATACTGAAGGATCAGCAGAAAGAGGGACACAGCGAGGAGGCAACACTGTAGCGATAGGGGGCGGCAGTTACCACTAGAGCTAATGAAGCCTTATCCATTTCTCCTCATGTATGCATGAGTATTACAATTGTGTCACTTGTTGATTATGAAATGTGAGGATACCCATCACAGGCAAGCCAAATGTAAGGAGTCATGAAAATAACAATGACCTTTCCTTTAATGACATCATGCTAATGATGACAAATCAACAAATGAATGAGATGCAAGAGCATGCCACTGACCAAAAGAAGAAGAGAGAAGAGTGAAGAGTGATGATGGGGGAGCAACAAGAGGAATGGCCTATGCAGTTACAGATGAAGCAACAGTTCATGACTGCAATATTGGTGATGATGCCCAGAAGGAAAACTGTACCTCCTGTACCTCCTCCTATGATTCCTCCCATGGATATGAACAGGGATACTGGTAATTAAAGAAAAGATGACAGCAATGATGAAACAGTGGGTTAAAAGAAAACTGAGCAGTAACAAAATTAAATTATTAATGTCAGCAACAACAGATCATGTTTATGAATATACTTTGATTGTATTAATTATTTAATTTGATATTATTGTCCCTCATATTTATTTTATGTAAAACAAACACAATACTTGCATCAATTTGAAAGGTAGGTAAATAAAGAGATGTAATTTGATTAATGCCTACGACATAGATCACAGATTGAACTAATGAAACAGACAATCAAAAATTATGTATCTTTCTCCATTCTCTTTGTAGGTCAATGTGTCTTTGAGTCTGGTGAATGATGAGTGCATGGCCCTCATTCCCCACCCTGCAGATTGACACATACTTGTTGCCTCCCTCTTCACCTAAATATTTGCAATTTGATCATTCACATTGTTGAATGGTGCATCAGCAGTCAAATCATCATGTAACTCCTTTATAAAAAAGTCATGACTCAGAGTTGAGACCGCAGATTTGATGACAATTTGAAGATCCAATTCTTTAAAAACACTTTCAAGTTTATTGTGAAGATTGCCCCAATCTGCAACCTTACTATCATGATGCAACCGGTCGCATGGTAAAAAGCAATTGTGATTGTGCCATCTGGTACAAAGCCCAAGACACCTGTGATTTGGTCTCACTTCCAGTCGTTATAAAATTGTGAATGGATTTCATTAGGAGATTGCTCAATTTGGACCAGTCTTGCTGTGGTACCCCACATTGTCCAGGACAGGGTGCCGTTCTTGAATGAGTGACCTATATTCTACCAATTTCTCTGGGGTCAGCAGACTCATCTTTGCCAAAGGGTAAATCTTCAGTGTTTTGACAGGAATTCTCCTAGCAAATTGAAGCGATTTTGCAGCAGGACTCGTCATCGGGCGACAAATCAACTAGAGATCCATCAACAATCCTCTGTTTCTACTGCACAACAATATAAAACCAAGAGAGTCCACTGGATGCCTCAATCTTGGCCTCCTCACAAGAGGCAAATGTTTCAAATAATAAACCCATACCTATCAACAAATGGGGTGTATTGCTCATACAATGGAGCAAAAAGGCTAAAAAGAACATGGATTGAATGCAAATCAAAGCCAGTAAGAGTGATCATGGCCATGTCATCACCAGGCGCATAAATGCAATGCCATGGACTCCTGTTGATGTTAAGCAAAGAACTATGAAGAATATCATGCTGATGAATGTAACAACATTGTGCACCCAACCTTCTATGCATGCTGTGACAATTGCACAAGTAAACAAATCTACCGTTCTTACAAGTCTCTGTGCATTTCCATAAAATGAGAAACAAATAGCTGAACTTCATCATGGTATGATGGATGTTTTCAGGATGGGGATGTGAAAGGAGTCTTGATCATGCAAGATGTTAGACAATTGATGTTGATAAAATAATACAGGATAGTCTCAAATTGTTCAGTCCCGTGGGAGAGTGTATCAACCCCCTCTCAAGGGACTCAGTTTAGAAATGAACATAGAAGTACCTAGATTGAGTTTAAGACATTGCTAGATGAGGGAAAATGAAAATAGAAAATAGGCCCATGAGAATCTACAAATATAGAGGAGGGCTTCAGTCTAAAACAAAACTAACCAAGATTTTTTGGATATCTTCAATATGGACAAACCTCAGGTTAAAGATAGGACATGGTCATTTTTCATCTGGCATTCTTAATGAGTCAGTTTGCTCTATTGTAGTTTCATTTGCACCATAGCTTCGGAATTTGATGTGGCATTCTGTTTCACAATAATTCATTAAATTTTTGTACTCTAGTAGCTAAAAGTAGGATTTTACTATAATATATTGTATTGTAGTTGTATGGCTTGCCACATATTTTGCATAAATTGTCACGCCTGATTATTTTGGAAATGTAATGTGAAAAAGGACTACCTCAAAAACATCTGTTTCTTCACGTTTTAGACCATCTTAGTTGGTTGACAGTTTTTCTTGTCACAGCTCGTTGCCTAGTTAGAGTCTATATTTCTCCGTACTATCAACTTTTTGGTAGACATTGGTCGATATTGACATCATTTGTTTTCCACACTTATTGGTAGGTTGATCAAAATATTGATAATATTGATAAGAAGTGATGCAGAGTTCAATAGCTGGTCAAGAGGGGCCTTCTGCATCACTTGTCTTTTGGCTGATGGTTGGTCAAGACCCTGGTAGATACTATCACCTCACCCTGTTGACACATCAATGAAACAAGTTGATATTATTAGCAACTGGTGCAAGATTTTTTGCACCAAACGAGACAGAGGAAGTACTTGCTGGGGCTAGCTGTGGCTTGGACATTATTTGTGATAGGCTCTGACATATTCATCAAAACAGAAGTAGTTAGGTAGCGTTGGGCTCAATTGTATTGTACAGTACCATACATATGCATAAGATATGATACCTCTCTGAAGAGGTGCATATAAGTGGCATGGTACCATGCAATGTGGTAGGTTGGCATATCATGAGGGTTTGGTGAGCTTGTTTGCTTGGGAATAGTGGGATCGTGCACCCCGCAGGCTTGTGCATGTAGCGCACACAAACTCACCCTCTGTCTGTATGGTCAAAGGTGAAAAAAATGTGAGATGAGTTTAAAATACATAAGTACTTCTTTTTTATTTACATGCTATCTTCCTTAAACTGCCTATTTGAATATCTATCTAAATGAATACAAGACAGTTAAATACAAAAGGAGCATTTGGTATCCTAGGGGTATCATGATACCAAACTTGCCAGATGATGGATTTCAAAACAACCATTTTGATTAAATTTTAAAAAGTAATTTGGTGCGAACAAAGTAACTTATATATCCATTTATAAAATATATCAACTTTTCAAAGATGACCTGTTCCAATAGTTCTGGTCCGTCACCTTCAATGGACTATAACTTGCAAATGTGGATTGGAACAATTGAAGTACCAACACCATTAAACAGAGCTTAAAAAGTCTTTCTTTCGATATTTAGTTGTCAATATCTATTTACACGACCTGAGATGTCATTTTTGCCATTAGACAGGTGACAGAAAGAGCAGGAGTGCTCCTTTTGTATTTAGCTGGCTTATCTATCTTATGTATCTTATAATTTTCATGGTAATGATGTACCTACATTGTAGAATTACCTGTCAAGGTCAAATGTAAAAATGTCTCACTAGAGAAAGAGGAGGAGGAGGAGGAGGAGGAGGAGGAGGAGGAGGAAGGGGGGGGAAGAAAAGCCGTCCAGTTTCCAAGACAAACAAGATTTTAATAAATCTTGATACTTCAAAAAATTGACTTTTTAGTCAGCATGGTCAATGCTGTCAATTAATAAGTGAGTCTAAGATATGAACATTTTTCAATCCCATCAATAGTGGTCAATATCGTAGATACTTGATCAATTGTTGACCGATTTTTGGCAAAATTGTCTGTCTTGCTGTATGTACATGGGTATACCTTTTATTCTCTATAACATTACACATAACAACTTTATGTGGTACAATCTGGGTGAAATCATACTTCCTTCTCTCCCACCTACCTCTACACTGCAAGAAACATGTTTTTTGAGTATGCATGGGTTATCTAGGTTTTAAATTCTGATTTTGGTTACTGTGCCAAAAACACAGTAATGAGTAACAAACCAGAATTCCTGCAGTAATTACTGTAGGTTCCGCTAATATTACTGTAAAATTTGTCAAAATGAGAGTTATTTTATGACTTCACGGTGTCACACACATTAAGTATTGTACAATGTACTTAATTAATTCTTTCATAGTAATCTCGGCACAACAGTAATCACATTACTGTCAAAATTATCAAATGTTCCAAAGTAACGCGGAATCCCTCCAGAATTTACAACCTACTGTGTCATGGTTTTTGAAAAAAAATGAACTATGATTTTAAATTTATGTATAACGCGCTCAATGTTTTGCAAAGTTTTCACACCCAAGTTCTACAGCTCAAGAAGCAAAAACTCTACCATGCTATACAGTCCTCTTGTAGAACTTTTTTCATTATCTGATGTAACAGATCCATTATGAAACACAATGAATCTGTTGCCTCAGATTTTTGAGGTATTGAAAATTGACTTATAAACAATTTAAACAATATTTGCCAAGCTTCACTCACCTTAGTCAACAGCTTTTGCTGTACCTTTTGGGCACTAACTACTTACAATTTCTAAATGCAACAGATGTGGGCAAAAAGGTGGACTTAAGTAGTTGGCTACATGTGTTGTGCCTCCATCCCCCAAATAGGATTCTGTTAAGCAGGGAGGCCATTGGCTGCCACAGACCAGACAGTGGGTGGATAGGGGTGGGAGGAGGTGCAATGAGAAGGACATCTCCCAAAGAAGAAAGTTTCCAGTGACTAACGTAAGTCCAAAAGACAGGAATATCAGTGGGTGGAGGAAAGCTTTAGAAGAAGGGGAGCCATAGTGGTCGTACACAGTTTCAAATCAAGAAATGACCAGTGGAAGTTATCACTTGGGGACAAGTTCATTTGGAAGCAAGGAGTAGTCACTTAAGAGGTACTGCTTGGAGGTGTAAGTGCCAAAGCATCTCATCCAAGTGACACTGGCCAATCATATGAATTATTTCATTGTCAATTTGACCAAGCAAGAGGGCAGTTGCTCCTG
This sequence comes from Cyclotella cryptica, assembly GCA_013187285.1. NCBI lineage: Eukaryota > Bacillariophyta > Thalassiosirophyceae > Thalassiosirales > Thalassiosiraceae > Cyclotella > Cyclotella cryptica. Next base: position 65,022 of record JABMIG010000254.1, on the reverse strand, counting down.
ATATCCTCAGGCAGTGGGAAGATATATTAAATGACAGGAAGCCAAGATCAGGCCCCAACATCATGATTGCATCTTTCAGAGTAATACTAATAACTGTAACAGTGATACAAGAAGTAGTATTGAATAGTCATGCCAATAGGACATCAGCAGAATCAAAGTGGTTCAGGAGATGAAAGAACACAACAAACAATTGCCTCGATGTGGCAGATGTAGGGATCCCCCTACAGCCCAGTCCAATAACCTCTGTTCTAACCCCATTCTTCTGGGTGGTGAATGTAAGAGATGCATAGCTATCTTGAAGGAGGAGTGCAACATAGTTGGTTAGTAAATTTAACTGTTGCTGACCAATGAGCAAATGAACATCACAGAACAAAATGTGCTGGAGTCCTGGATGGAATCTGTATATTCACCTAGCCATACAAGAAAGAACAATGCAATGATTATCATACCTGCAACAGTCATGTAAAGACTGTTTTGAGCTTGGCGAATGCTGGGCTAGGTCAGCAATGTGATAGATGACTAAAATAGGAACAGACTTGACACATCTTGGAGGAGGATCCTTCTTTTTCCCTGCTGCAATGATACACTGCAGTTGGAAGTCAATACTGCAAACTGCATTTAGCCAGGGATCTTGGGCCCCCAGATTGTGAACATCTGTGCAACTCGTTGTGTGTAAGCTGCAGTTGATTGGGCCAGAATGGAATGGCCACTGGCTATAAGTTCTCAGGCACAAACTTGAAGGGCAAAGGCTTGCAGGGTTGTTATTTGTTTTTAAAGGCATGGAGAAAGGGGGTCAAGGCCCAAATCATATGTGAACTCAATCAATTGCCTCCAAGCAATGATGGCTTGGGAGGCATGACTAGTAGAAACTCTTTTTTGGACTGTTTCCAAATCAGTGCTGAAGCCACAGAAGAAAATATTTGCGGAGATGGGGTCCAAAGTTGATAATGGTTTCTAGGGTAAGTGAGGTGACAGGGAGCTGTTAAGTTTGTGCCAGATCAGATGAGAATCAAGCGACAAAGCATCATCGATGTGGTTGTAGGTGCCAGAGATGCAGTCAAAATGTGGAATATAATGGTGGTGGCATTGGTGCCTAAGGTCACAAATTACTTGTTCTGTCACTTTCACTAAAACCCCTGAAATATTACTGCCACAGTAATCACTACAATTCCCCACAATACTGTATGTTCCCCAGTAATCCCTCACCCCAACCCAAATTCTTTTTAGTTACACAAAAATTTTGCAGTGACAAGAACCACCTTCCTTCCAAAAAAGGTTACTGGGGAATTACTGGAGAATTACTGGAGAATTACTGGAGAATTACTGGAGAATTAGCAACCTAGATTGATGCATCCCAAAGAGAAAGAGGAGGTGAGCTGATGGCTTGTCCATCACCATCACATCACTGCCGTTGTGCTCCAAGCCTGTGGTGCCGATGTTATCTCCTCTGGATAGAACAGTGTGTTCTGTAATGACCTAAGCTGAGTATGAGCCTCTAAGTGCAATAAACCTCCTGCCAGCTCAAGGCTCAAGGTCTGGGTTGGTGATGATAACATGAGGGTTGTCATCCATGACTAACCATTGCCAAATGAAATCAGGTCACTGGTTCTGGTATAATGCCCCCGATGCCACAGAAGAGTAGCACTTGGGAACCAAATACCACTGGTACCTAATCTGAAAGCATCATGATGGCCCACTGTGACACATCCAGGGGCAAAGCTTGGCAATATGGGTACGTTGTGAAGTAATGTTGGTATGCATCCACCTAAAGTCATCAAGAGCATGATGGATACCCTTGTTCAAGCTTACCTGAGCTCCTGATTTGTCTGACAGAGCATTTTGCATGGAGCTGCAAATATTACATGATATAGGCAAGGCAAGGGATATAGATCTCAGCTTGGTGCAAACCTCGTGCCACTTCTTCATAATTTAATGCTTCTTGGTGGGAGGAATGCTATGAAGTATTTCTGCAAGGCGAGTAACACAGTGTATTCTGGTAGTTAGATGGTAATATGACCTAAGCCAGAAAGTGTTTAAAAAATCTTGTTGTAGACTTTGCTGACTTTGTTTTTATGAGCTTAACACTACTGTACAAGTGATAATGAGATACTAGTTATCTCATGCACAAACAAAACACAAATGATCATGGGAGAGATTGGCAGTGATTTGTGGCAGTTCCATGACTGGCCCATATTCAACTGCCCAAAGGAACTGTCCCATGGGAAGGTTCCTGAGAAGGAAATCCTCCATTGGATATTCAACCTAAGAAAGCACATACAATGTGTATGGTGGAGTTGTAGGAAGGAAAATCCTATTTGGATATGATTTCTGAGAAACTCATATCTTATGACTTTTGAGTCCTTCATCTGTATCAAACAATGTGAAGGAGACTTATGGAGTTCCACCTGGAAGCTCCAGATTCTTGGCCTATGTCACTCGCCCCCACGAATGGAGGGTCAGGTGAGGTGTGTGAAAAATACCTTTTCTGTGGAAAGGAAAAATGGGGAGGCCGGTTTTTGTGAGCGGAAGACACTTGTTTTGTGTACCTAGTTATACTGGTGATACAAGACTTTCCTGGCTGAGTAGTGACTACCAAGCATTATTACAAGCGTAAGTGTTAGTGGAGAGAGGAGTAAGAGTGATTCACTGACATGTTCTTCATTTTAAGTGTCTGTAGTGTCAAAGTATGGTGTTACTCTCCTAATGTTTAATCTTTCTGATTTTGTTCCGCGGTGAACCCTGATAGTACCATTTGTATGGACTGTCAATATAGTCCAAGGATCTTTATGGTATTTGCTTTCTGATTTGCGGAGGATACCTTCTTTGCGAAGAAGTACTCTATCACCAATTTTATAATCCCAATCGACGCGAGACTTGTTTTCACGTTCGGTGTTGCGATCGGTTTGGCGTTGCCTATGATCTCCTATTTTGTTCCAGTCAGCTAGGAAGGGAATGTCAAACAGCATGTCCCTGCCAAATATTGCTGCACCTGGAGAGGCTTTGAGTACCGTGCGGTATGTGGAGCAAACGGCCCATGCAGCATCTGTGAGGAAGTCTGCTATGTCACTAGGAGCCACTGTATTTGCCATGTCTAATTCAGCGATACAGAGCATTGTCATGATTACTTGATGCGTCCGTTCTAGTATTGCATTTGCTTGGGGGTTCTTGATGCTGGTTGGCTTACGCTTGATACCGTATGAATCACATAGGGTTTCGAAATTGAGCTTGAACTCGCTTCCATTGTCGTAGATGATTACTTGACAACGTGGGTAATGGCTAAACCAGATCTTGTTTACTAAAGAGCCAACTTGTGCTGATGATTTATCAAAGTATGCTTCTTTATGTTTATTATGTGTGTTAGTACCCTTGAGGCCCTTTTTACCCTTGGGAGTAACAGAATTGAATTCAGTTACCGCTAGTTCCACAATTTCGAACCAAATGGTAGCTGGATCTATTATTGTGACACACATAAAGTCAATTTCAGTGCCCTCTTTGCCCTTGAGAGTGTATGGTCCAATTAGGTCCACACATAGTACCTCCCAGGGGTTTGATACAACCTATTTTGTAGGCAATTTACCATACTTATGTTGGCGTCGTTTGTTGACTTGGCATTTATGACAATTTTTGACAAAGGTGCGGACAGAGTGTCTCAAACCTTTCCAATACATTGCAGCACGAAGAGTTTCTTCGAGACAGGTTGTCCCTGGATGCTGCAGGTAGTGATGGTACCACTGTACTGCTCGCTGCTGGAGTTCCTGTGGGATGACAAGTTTGCCATCTTTGCACAGTACTTGAACATTTTCTACCAGCTGATGTTTGTATGCCTCCAGCAGGCTGAGTTTGTCCAGCATGTTACCCGTTTGTTGAGCTGCGGCAATCTCCCGAACTGTCAGGGGATAGATCGCATTCTCTTTGCTGCGGTTAGGAAATACAAAGTTCATGAGGTCTGAGTGTTGTGCTGGGGATGGGTCCTCTTCTGATTGCATAGTGTAATAACACCAGCATTTGGTGAAGGTCATCCAGTTTTCCTTGACGTCCTTTGTTGGACCAAAGTCAAGGCGTGAAATCGCATCCGCAACTGTGTTGTGGATTCCTTTGATGTACACGATTTCAGGACCATATTCCTCTAGCAATAAACGCCACCGGTAAACCCTGTCACAGGTTAACCCGAGTGCATCTTGCATGAGGTTCTTGTGGTCTGTGTAGACTACAATTGGCTGGCCCCACAGCATTCCTTTGAATTCTTTGAGTGTTTCAACAATGGCTGGAAGTTCAATTTCAGTTACGCTGTATTTTTGCTGACAGACAGAGAGTTTTCTGCTGAAAAATGCAATTGGCCGGTTGTTCTGAGTAATGACAGCTCCAAGTTGTCTCTTGGATCCGTCAGTATAGATCTCAAACCCTTTTGAGTAATCAGGGTAGGCCAAGGACACATCTTTGGCGATAGTGGCCTTTACGTCATTGAATGCTTTTTGATGTTCCTCAGTCCATTTCAGGGTTTCTTTTTAGCCTTGAGAAGTTTGGATTGTTTGGTATGACCACACTTGCCTACCAGGCTTGTGAGTGGGGCAAGCATCTTGCCGCGCGTGCCCAAAGATCTTGATAGTATTGGACCATGCCAAGGAATCTACGGAGGTCTTTGACATTTTTGGGCGGTGTCAGTGCAAGTATCGACTGTACCTTCTTGGGTTGTGGTTTAATTCCATCTCGTGAGAGGATGTACCCAAGATATTCTGTTTCAATGGCACAGAAGTTTGATTTGCGAGCATTTACTTTTAGGTTCGCATCTTGCAGTCTGGAGAGGACCAATTCCAGTTTAGCCAGGTGGTCTTCCAGGGTTCCCTTGGTGATACATAGTAGATCATCAATGTAAGCTCTTACGAACTCAAGGGTGGCCATTAGTTCCGTCATTTTTGATTGAAATATGTCCAGAGAACCAGCAATTCCCATTGGTAACCTGAGGTAAGAGTACTTACCCCATGGAAATGTAATGGTGCAGATCTTGGATGCATCTGGATCCAACCTAATGGTGTAGTAGCCCATGTGTAAGTCAAGGGCTGTGGCAAAAGTGAAACCTTCTAAGTCTTGCATGACTGTGAACATATTAAAATCCAGTGCCACCGTGAGAACCACCAAGATTTACCTTCTATGTGCGAAAAGTCAGTATTTTATTACAGTGCAATCGATATTCAATACAAAGGTCTAGATAAATTAAAAAATACTAGAGATGGATAATTTTCGCTAAGACATTCTTCTACATAGTTACATTCACTGTGATGGCCAGAAAAACAATCACGAAGACATTTTTACTACTGACAAGCACTGTGAGCTTTTTGACGCAAAAATAACATCTTATGAATTATCTACTTCCAATCCTTAGTGCTGGATGCCCACCATTCTTCTTATCCCTAATTAAAGCTTTAATAATTTCAGAAACAGTCAAAGAAGCCCCATAAACTGAATAAATCCTATCACAAGCTCTCTCGGCAGTAAACCCCCCTCTAACCAACTCACTGACCTTCTGCCAGACCACATTTCTCCGGTAATACTTGTACTTATCTCTCCCCCTCTCAGCTGCTGTCCAGTCCTTTGCAGGTTTGAGACCACTAAAGCCAAACTCATACTCCTTCCATAAATCATGTAGTGTCTTGGGACACTTTGTCAATTTAGCCTCCAACACCACAGGCGCATTCACATCTTCCATCACTTCATCTGTAACTGTGGGCTCCGCTTGGCAACAGGGGAACAGTGGCAATTGGGGCAGTAATGTTGTCTTGGTGGCCTCCTCCATGCTCCACGACCGTTGAAATCATTAAACGACGACCAAAAGGACGGCCAGGCCTGTTTGAGAGACGAGAAATGTTATTGCTCATCCTCCCCATTTGGCGTTTCAGAATGCCAATTTGCCGTCCGCCTCAGCTCGAGCATCCATGAGTTCACGACGCATGTGCAAAATTTGTGACGATAACAAACGCACCTCTTGGTTTCTCATAGCAAGGCTCCTGTGAAGATTCCCATCCCCTCCTCCATCTCCTTCCTCCTCCAGAAAATCCATCATGACCTCAGTGTCGTGGCCACTCACCAGCAAAGGTCTGCGAATAACTGGATTGCAACCCACCTCGAGTGAATTCCTTGCCCCTAAGTCACCATATGCCTGCATGATCTGCATCCTCCTGTGAGGCGGGAAGGCATCATCCCCACTCCTATCAAATAAGCGAAAGAGAACAGCACGACCCAATACCTTGCAAACTTGTGAGTCTATCCCATGACTCACCATGTTGGGAACTACATGATCCAAAATCCAGTTGTCAGTGATGCCTGACCTCTCATCCACAGCATAAGCAATGACACCTCCCTTGCAGAGTGCTGCAGCCACTTTGGCATCAACAAAGGAAATGTTGGTGTCGGCATATGTCTCATGTTGGCGACGAGAGTTCTTCCAGCGGCCACGATAGTCTGTGTCATCCTAAGAAAGCAAAACATTATGTGAGAGTACTGTCAAACAAAAGGCAACAAACAAGTTCTGCTTACCTTAGTGCATCCATTACCACGTGCAAAGGTAACAGCCATCTTCCTGACACTGTGAGTTCCAAGAAGACCTTCCCTGTCCATCACAAATTCATCCCCTTTCAAAACATCAGTCAGCTGACGTCGAAGCCTCTCCTTGATTCGAATAGGGTCATCTAACCCAGAATATGCAAAGATGAACTCATTTGCCCCTGGGTTTAGCTCATAGTGATACTCGAGCCACAACCCAAGGTTGGAAATGCAGTCATACCTTGTGTCCATTGAGGCCAATAGAACTTGTGGAGGAGCATCCCTTTCCTCCACCACATTTTTGGACCAAGGAAGGCGAGCCCAAACGCCAAACTCAGGGTACATTGTATAAGCCTTCAGGTCAGCCTCTCTAAACTTGGCGGCGTCATCTAGCCTCCCAACCATGTGAAGCTGGAAGGAATTGAGGGCAGAACCACACAGCCCTAGTTCCCTGTTGGGAATCTTCCAGTAGGCCTCTTGGATGCGTTCAAACTCTTGGGGAGTTAGAGGCCTCCTCACACTTGATTTGACGCCACGGCGCTGCGTCTGAAAGCGTCGCATGTGCTTCGTGAGCCTTGCTAACTGGGCAGAGCGTGTGGGGTTTCCCTCTTGCCGTGCATCATTCCATACCATGTGATTGGAAGGCATGAAATAAGAGATTGATCTCTTCCACCCCAACACAGAGTGGAGGCGATAATGTTGAGGTGGGAGAGTGCCTTCATCCGCATCTGGATCCCCATATATCCTGAATTTTGCCCAGCGGTATATTTGATCTGCAGTGATGGACTGCAGGTCAGCCTGACTAAACTGGTGAGTTTTCTCGTAAATTCTCCCATCTCGCCAGCTCATAAAATGGAGGAGGGGTCCAGAATACTGTTGACGGAGGGTAAGCGGGTGACGCGGCTCGCGCCGTGGTTGTTGTTGTGGCTCTTGATGCGGGAGAGATGGGGAAAGAACGGCTTGCTGGGGAGGAGATTGGGGAGGCAGGACGTGAGGAAGTGGAGGAGGTGGAGCATCCTGCACAAACTCATCGCGCGGGATGTGCTGGGATGGATGCGCTGCTTCTTCCGCAGCCGCAAATGCGTCCGCAAAGGCATCCACAGTCTGTTCCTGTTGTTGTTGATGTTGTTCGAGCTGGCGATGAGTGCGTCGAGTTGTTGGACGGCGTCGTGTCATGGTGATAATTATTTTTGTCGATTATATTATTATGTGTTCGCTCGTGCGTCTTCTGCTGTGGCATGCATGATATTCCGTGTCACTGACTGCTTCGCTTTTTTACTTGGGATTGGGTGGATTTTGGTGTGGAGGCCAGACGTCCCCATCTTATTTTGTTAGCTAAATTTTGGTAGATATATCTACCTGCCACGCTACTTAAGTGTCAGAACGACGATAACAAAACTACATGAATTGGGGTAAGTTCTGCAGTCCCAGGTAAGTTTCTCTTGAGTTCACTATGGGACGAAAAAATAAAAACCACTCCGGTGGATTTTTAACATTAATGTACTAATTTTAGGTAACGGGAATGGTTTTCTAACTATCCTTTTGTTTACTTCTCTAAAATCACCTAGGAAACGTACAGTCTGATTTTTTTCTTTGGTACTATGAACAATGGTGAAGCCCATCGAGATGCGGGCTGCCACTGTAGTACCCCTAGGTCACATAGTCTTTTGAGCTCTTTCATGAGAGTCTCTTTGACTGAATGTGGCACTGGGTAGGCTCTGCCATGGTACGGGTTTGCACCTTCCTTCAGTTTGAAGGAGACAGGATCAGTATTCCAATCACCTAGTGTACCATCAAAGAGGTCCTTGTATTTACGGAGGAGCTCCAACAACTTGTTTTGATCTTGTAGACTAAGGTGAGGACAATTGTTGTCGACAACTGATTGGAGGTCTGCTTTTTCATATTTAGCATCTAAGATGTGAACTGCACACTGACTGGCTTCCTCAGTACTACGTGGTTCATGAATCATGCTGTGGTTAACTGACCAAGCTTTTTCAATCTTAGAGCTAGTTGACAGACTGTTGATGTCTCTCATCGGCAAGATGATCTCATCAATGGTAATATCCTTTGTTCGAAAATCTAGAACAATGCCAAGCTCTCTTAGTGTTTTGATACCTAAGATGAGGTCAAACGCTGGCTTAGCCATCTTTTTTCCATCATACTCCACAACATCAGGTTTAACTGTGTATTCCTTGCTGTTGGAGTACTCTAGGAATTTTAGAGTAACTTCGCCTCTTCCTTTGGTTTGGAAGCACCCATTCGACATGTGCCAAGACTTTGACACCTGCCTAGTCAAGTAGGGAAAACGCTTGGTGGTTCCTTTTTCATGGAACATGAGGTCACCATCGGAACCAGTGTCCAATAGTACTCTCAAGAAGTTGTTTTTGCGACTCCTGGACAAGTGTTTGAGTTTTGTCGAGGACTGACTTCCAGTCGCTAATTTTTGTAT